>JAZAYU010000056.1:4123186-4199873 GCA_038501625.1 Corbicula japonica
ATGTGCCAGCTGATCTGAATCTACATCTATGCCATCTGATCTGGATTTACATGGGCTGACCATTTGTGGTTAAAAGGTGTGTCCAGGAAGTAGGTTAAGTTATTAACTTTGAAAACTGAAACAGCATTGTTTGCTTTCTAAAAAAAGTGAACAAGATTATGAGATTAATCCTCTAAATAAAGGATTAAATAAGTGACAACAGGGACCCATCATGTATGTACAACATGGTCCGCAGAGAAACTTTGTGGCATTTGATTCTGTGTCTTCCGAAAATTTGGCATGTTCAGGTGATGTTGTGTAAACAAAACTGAACATGCCAGAGATTATTGTACACCATAGCAGGGCTGGACAAATTTAGATTTTTAGTAACTAGTCCAGAACTAGCTGGGTAAACATTTCAGCTAGTCCCACCTTTGCGCAAATAAGCAAATTCTGATAAGTCAGCTAGTATTAACAGTAAAGAAAGAAACAGGAAATTCAAGAGGAAGCATTATATGGGGGCTTGATAATGTTAAAATAGATCTTAAAACATGTTATTTTGTAATAAACTTATTACATTGTTATTTGATATGCATATGGTGCTAAAAGAGAATGGCGCATATCAAATTAACGTTTAAACTAGTCTACACTAAAAAAATGAGCTAGCCCACGGACAAGCAATCAGATATTTTGAGATTGTCTGGTACAATTTTCAGCTTGTCCAAGGCGTCGGGCCAGTAGGTTTGTCCAGCCATGCATAGTCATGTAAAGGAAGGGCAAATTCTATGCTGTTTGAGTGTTTGTACAGTTTATTAGGGGTAAATTAAAAAAAAAATACCTCTCCAGTAGTCTAATTTTTCTCGTATTCCATTTTCATGAACCAGAGTTGTCACGCATCTTTCAAATGTATACTTCAAACTGAAATACAAATTTAAAAAAAACAAATTTTATAAACGATATTATTTGCCAAATGCATGCATATACCTTCCGATAACTTAATTTATTTTCTTAGTGAGAGACTTTCTTAAAGTTGCCGGACAGTCGGACCTGTCCGGTAAAATTTGGACTGGTCTGATGTGATTTCCAATGCTGTATATGTAGGACCGAATGTCCTGCAAAAATTTGATCTGCATATTTCAATTTTACTTGCTAAATTACAATTTTACTCGCTGTTTTGATTCCAGACTGTTCTGAGGGAAATGAGTGTGGATATCTGAATGAAATATTTTACGTATTCGTCATAATGACATTTTGTACCACTGAAAAAAACACAACAAAAACACCCTTAATACTGTGTTTTGCTTATTTAATGTGTTAAATGTTTCAGTCAGACAGAAATTGTTTCAAAGACAGATTTTCACGTCTTGTCTGACCTCTTGTCTGACAGTTTTTTACAACTTTCGGGAAGTCTGTAGCGACCATTACACTCAAACATCTGGACCAAGGCATGTATACAAAAGCTCGACACAAACTATTGGACTATGAAAACTAAATAAAATAAATAAATTTTCAAATTTTTACCAATTAATTTATGGTCAACACGGCTTCATTATGCAACACATTTGAACTTGTAACAGTTATTTGTTTGACAGAGCAGAGGTGTAGAATTCCACTCTACCGCTCGCCATGGCGTGTAAATGATCTGTTAGGTCATGGAAGCAGCCGAAACACTCGACCGGCAGGGCGAGTAAATTTTTCAGCAAAGCACAAGTGTTTTCTTCGAAAAATGAAATATTTTAACTTTGTTTACAAAATACAATTCGATTTCTGGAATTTCAAAGATTGGGTGAAAGAAAGTTTATACACCTCTGTCAGAGCATTTATTCCTAAAATCTGGAAATAATAAATTAGTAGTACACACGCCTTTGCCGTGCTTCCTATTTATATCATTCTACACTATGCCTCCTTTTTTATGAAATGTAGCTCTAATAATTTTTATTTGTTGTAAATGAAGAATTATTCAGATAGCATTTGGTAAACAAAGCTTTACAGAAAGAGTATTTTATTTAAAATGTAAGGGTGAGTGTACTATCTGTAATGGCGAGTGCACTTACTCATTCACTCGACCTGCAAGGCGAGTGGTTAAAAGAAAATTTCTACACCTCTGCAGAGCAATTATTCCTAAAATCTGAAATAAATAATAAGTGGTAAACACGGCTTCGCCGTGCTTCCTATTTAAATCATTTTACACTATGACTCATTTTTTTTTATGAAATGTAGCTCTAAAAATTTTTATTTGTTGTAAATGAAGCGTTATTCAGATAGCATATGGTAAACAAAGCTTTACCATGCCTCAAACAACTTAAATTAGCAGAGTAGCTTTATGCTATATCTGCAAAACTTGTGTTCGAGTCCTGGGCCCAAGATCATAAAACTAAGTTTTGAGATGATCAGTCTCAAATCTCATGCATATGATTGGCTGAAATGGCGACTGGTCAGATTTGAGACTGATCTCCAGATTTAGTTTATGATCTTGGGCCCAGATCATGAATACACATCTTCAAGCTATTCAGATTTCATTTGTCGTTTGACCAGTTCTGTCCAGTCTACAATATCCAGAGTTAATTCAACGTAATACCTAATCTCTTTCCCACACCAAATTAAAACGAAAGCAATCGATATTACTGTCTTATCTGCAACGTGAAACTTACTGTTCGTGTGAATGATTGTAGTAAAAAAATAAATAAAAACGTCGTAAATTTCCATTGTTTAGAATGTTGTGGTTAATTACTTGTAAATAGTCCACCGGATGTTCCTACTCGGGCTAGTCAAGCAATGGCTGACACTAAATAGTCCCATATGTTTTGCATTTTGGGGGCATTAATTGACAAGTATGGGTTGAAAGGGACATGTTTAGTAAATGGCATGCTTTTACTGACACACTGACACCAAATTTATGTTAAGAAATGCAATCTATGAAAAAAGGCACCGGTTTTAAGACGGCATATGAAAAACAGTTTTGAAGTTCACACCGTAGTGAAAAAAACAGACCACCGGATTCAAGATGGCAAATCTCTGTTAATTGATACATGACCCCTACTTTTCTTGCTGGAAATGGATAATACAAACACTTAGCTTTAAAAGCATGTAAGTTAACCCCTTGGGAAATGGTACCAGCTATGATTGCCAGCATGTTGAAGCATGTCATGTTTACTATAGCTTATATAGGGAAATCTATTTACAGGTCTTACACCTATAAGAAGTACAAGTGGAGGGCAGAATTCGAATATTTATATTGTCTGCGATGTTATTTTCCACTAAAATTGTGTGCTGACGAATTTTAAGCAAACTTGAAAGTCAAAAATCAGTATAACTGTGTTACAGGAGGCAAAATTAGGTTTTAATTAGGTTTGGGGCCTTTTTTAACTGTTTTTGCCTTAAAAATGCCACAATTGATACCCTGTGTGGCCCATTTTGAATGTGTCAGCTCAAAAGGTGAGTTGCTTTTATTAGTTGAGATGTTTTACTATTATTCATAACCATGTTTTTGAGAAATTTGATGGTTTTCAATTTTTATTAGAAAGAAATAAATTCTTAGGTTTAGGCGCTTGGCCGCAAACGCGTACCAGAATAGGTTGTGTTGGAAAATTCCTCATATTGAGTTCATTTTTGCTAACTGAATGCTGAAACTTGGTAGATATATTGCAAACATCATACTATTGAATAAAAACAGAAAATATAAGATCAGGGTTGTTATAACAAGGGGTTAAGAAAGTCGCCCATTGATTAAAATATGATGTCGTCGTAGATCACGTGATCGGATCAATTTCCGGCGCCATTTGCAATTAGAGAAAAAAAACGACTGAAAAAACGTCTGATAATTTCGTGATATTATTGCTTTTAAGATAATAATCGGGTACGATTTTTGGATTAAATACACAATGTAAGTATTGATATTTCATTTCGTTTATTGATTGAAGGTAATTTCTGTTTGTATAATGTGTAATATGCAAATTTACCAAGTCGGTTGATAATTGTTGTTCCCAATAATATAGACACATTGGCCGATTTGGACAGACAATGGGTTGTTTTCCACAGCTTTCAGTAATTAGTAGCGATTGATAATGCAAAATTGTTTAGTGGAAAATGCAAAGAAAAGATGGGACAGTGCATCCAATGTAGAATTATATAGATATATTAGCTTGGGTCTTGACAGTTTTAACAGAAACTTTCGCGAAAATTGGCAATTTGGGAAAAATGTCGGCCATTTCCAAAAATTACTCGTTAAATTTGCTCGCTATTCACACATTCAATTACCGACATAGGTGCATAAAGTTTGGATTTTTATTTAGTTCTTTGGTTGCATTTTGCATTAGAACATAAATTAAAGCAATTTTATTGTGTAAGTTTGGTTAAAACTGACTTCGAATTTCACGATTTCATGGCGTGTCTTCACCATGAAAGAAATTTTATAATTCTATTAGGAAGGGCCTTCAGTTTTCATTTTCAAGTTTTAAAAATGTATGAAAACATTAGTTATAACCAGTGATAATTTAAAGATACCAATCTACGCCTAACTTCATATGTTTACGTAATATTTGAATTGTAGATCCTGCTCTGAAATGAACTCGGATCTCTGGCTAACCATAATATACCAATTGAGCTTCCGAGGCCTCTGATTCGAACACAAATAGATTTCTCCCAAATTTTACAAGACATTTCGTATCTTCTATCCGTGCAATCTACAATGAATCTAAAAAGTACAGTGTCGATCCAGATCAGACAACATGAATGGCTGATCTGGATCTACACTGTTTGTCCACGAAATAAAGGTGAGTCTATGGGGTGAAGTGTAACATCTTCTTAGAGAAAAGACTGTGTAACTTCTAATATCAATTATGGTACTTAAACTGTTTTGCAAATAGGTTGAGAGACCATATTATCATCGGAAATATCCTCAATCATCAAAGCAAAGACCCCATAGACATACCGTGAATATTGGAGAATGGCACGTGTGAAAAACGATGTTAACAAAACTATTAAAAGTTGTGCCAATTAGCATCATAATTAAAGTCGCTCTTTCATTTATACCGAGCTCAAATGAAGTCGGAAAAAAAGTGGCAAACAAATGATAAAAACTTGTCTATTTCAATTATTGAACTCATTAAATATTCTTTATTTTTAAACGACACAAAAGGAGTAAATTGATAAATTATAATTCGCTAAAATAACCAAATAGCAAACAATAACAAAGCACAGTTCCGATCTCTGCAACAAAATTACAACTACTAATAATCGGAAACTTTTATATTACCATTTTTTATTTTTGGTTATAGCAATTTAGAAATATAATAATAAATATTTTATGAGTATAATAAGGTTGTGCGTATTTAATTATAATGAAGAAAACTATCTTTTTAATATTCGGCGAAATATCAACCCGTTTTGCGGTTTTAAATCTTATAAATAGGATGTCATTGTAGTTTTATTGAAATAAAAATTACACAAACGTGTAGATCAACTTTTCCCCTTTTCAGCGACATATAAACACTTAAAAACGGACGACTAATTAGTCCGTATGAACTAAAATACATCGGATAGTATTAATTTGCGTTCAACATTCCATTGTACCTGGTCCGTGATCTGTGTTTTACACACGCGAAGCTGATAACGATATGCGACGACAGCATTATCGATAAAATATGCGCGTTTACGCTATACTTTCTTAACCCCTTGTTATATAGACCCTGATAAGATATTGAAAAACACAAGTTTTCTTATAGGTTAATTACTTGTAAATAGTCCACCGGATGTTCCTACTCGGGCTAGTCAAGCAATGGCTGACACTAAATAGTCCCATTTTTTTGCATTTTGGGGGCATTAATTGACAAGTATGGGCTGAAAAGGACATGTTTAGTAAATGGCATGCTTTTACTGACACACTGATACCAAATTTATGTTTAGAAATGCAATCTATGAAAAAAGGCCCCGGTTTTAAGACGGCATATGAAAAACAGTTTTGAAGTTTACACCGTAGTGAAAAAAAACAGACCACCGGATTCAAGATGGCAAATCTCTGTTAATTGATACATGACCCCTACTTTTCTTGCTGGAAATGGATAATACAAACACTTAGCTTTAAAGGCATGTAAGTTAACCCCTTGGGAAATGGTACCAGCCAGATTGCCAGCATGTTGAAGCATGTCATGTTTACTATAGCTTATATAAGGAAATCTATTTACAGGTCTTACACCTTGTGGAAACCGGTGTAATTGTCACTTTGCCACTCTGTGTTTTAATTAATTACCAAAAAGTCGAACAACTACCGTAATGCGCATAGCTACGGTGGAGTTTACTGTTAGACTCTAACTCTGTCTCTGTGACAATATAAGGTTTTATTCAATGTAGAAACTTATTTACCTTAATTTTTTCGGCGAGTTTAATCTTAATTGTTATCTAACATATAGAAGAAGAACTTCTGAAAATGTGAATCAAGAAACATAATGGCGGCTTTTCAGTTTTTAATTCCGGAAGTCAGCACAAAAGACTATGAAAGTCACATTGTCCAATCAGAAGCCTTATTTTGCGACATGGTTTCAAATTGGCATGGTACCTCTTTTTGCTCATGCGCAATACCGTAATTGGAATCGACACGATTTTGACGCGCTTCGCGCGTCGAAATCGTAGGGTCGATTCCGTATTATATAGTTGTCACAAATATATGATACAAAATCTTCTACATGTCAGTGGTCATGCCTGATACTCAAAAACAAGAAAATTCATTCGAGTGTGGGGTATTCGCGATTGCCTTTCTAACAGAATTAATTTTGAATGAATTCAACATTAACGTTTCCAGTATTAGATTCGATATATCCAAAATGAGGGCACATCTTTTAAACTGTTTAATTGTAGATAAAATGACTGTTTTTCCGAAGGTAGACACATGCCTAAAATGCCGCGTTAAGATGATAAAACAAACATTATTAAGATATATTGTATATGTAAAATGCCTGACATAGTATACAACATAATTAAATGCGGCAATACATTTTGTAAAATAAAATGGTATCATGAAAGTTGTTCAGGATGCGCCGACAATAACGACAAGTGGCTTTGCAATAAATGCTCCTAGTAAAAAAAGTTATTTTAGGTTTTGATCGTATTTCAAACTGTGTATTTGTGATACAGAGTTTCATATATCTATATGATGTGCTTTTATATATTACATGTATTTAAGTATTGCGTGGCTTTTTTGAAAAGTAAAGAATTGAATAAAAACATATCTGCTGTCACCTAAGTTCAATTACGTGATGTTTGCGTTCTATGAATGCGTGTGATATGGACCCGTGTGATATAATTTAACGTGTTTGTTTTAAGTAATAGTTTTATGTGTATATTTTAAAAATAACTTTTGTTGTTTGTTATATTTCAATATTCTTAAATTAAATAAACGATTATCACCTGTAACAAACATTCGTCGCTTAGGTGTGAATATTAAATGGTAGCGCGCATTGAAAAGGCGATGATTTAATCAAATGCCCGCTTTGACTACGCTATAATTAAAATCAACATTACAATAATAAAAAAATATAAAAAGTGGTTACCGTTTAACAGGGTATTGTTTATTTATGGTTTTATTCGTAGTTTGAAACTGTTTTAGTTTGCATCTTATTTGTTATTGTATAATATATATATATTATGTTTGAACAAAATGTCTTGGCGATATGTCTTGCATTATTGTTTATTTAATTTTTAATAAATGCTAATTAAAATATTTTCAATATAAATTGTTTTCTCGTATATGTTGTATCGTCCGCTTTATTATGCAAAAAGAACTTAAAAGATATATTGTAAAATAACAAAATTTAGGGGTAGGGCCGTGCTTTCCGTTTGCGTCTAAATTTAATTCTAACGACGGCCGATCTTTGAGACAAAAACCAAATAATTTCTAATTGGCATATATTCATAAGAAAACGTTGCTTATATAGCCATGCGTGTTTTCTTTAACATGCTAAAAGAATTTTGAAGATATCTTAAGACATAAAAAAGTTAAGTGGTAGGGCCGTGTTTTCCGTTTCTGACGAAATTTGAATCTAAAAACGGCCCATCTTCGAGACAAAAAATATTAACTTCTTATTGAAATATTTTCAAAAGAAAATGTTTCTAATACAGCCAAGAGGGTCCCCTTTCATATGCAAAACGAATTTTGAGGATATCTTACGAAATAAAAAAAGTTAAGTGGTAGGGCCGTGTTTTCCGTTTTTGACGAAATTTGAATCTAAAGAAGGCCCATCTTTGAGACAAAAATTTATTAACTTCTTATTTAAATATTTTCAAAAGAAAATGTTTCTAATATAGCCAGGAGGGTCCCCTTTCATATGCAAAAAAGAATTTTAAAGATATCTTAAGAAATAAAAAAGTTAAGGGGTAGGGCCGTGTTTTCCTTTTTGGGCCGTACATTATTTTACGACCGGGCCGTGTTTTAAACCTGACCGATATATTTTACGGATTCATCATAATGACAATTTGTACCACTGAAAAAAAAAAAAAAACAACAACAAAAACACCCTCGATACTGTGTTTTGCTTACTTAATCATTAATGTGTTAAATGTTTCAGTCGGACAGAAATTGTTTCGGTCAGACAGATTTTCACATCTTGTCTGACCTCATGTCTGACACTTTTTTTACAATTTTCAGGAAGTCTGTAGCGATCATTACACTCAAACATCTAGACCAAGGCATGTATACAAAAGCTTGACACAAACAATTGGACTGTGAAAACTAAATAAAATAAATAAATTTTCAAATTTATACCAATTAATTAATGGTCAACACGGCTTCACCATGCAACACATTTGAACTTGTTTGACAGAGCAGAGGTGTAGAATTCCACTCGACCGCTCGCCATGGCGAGTAAATGTTCCGTTGGGTCGAGCGAAGTGGCCGGAACACTCGGCCGGCAGGGCCAAGGTTTTCCTAGCCTTTCTGAGGGTCCGGAAAACAGACCCTTTCCCAAAGTTAACGGACCCATTCCCAATAGGAAATTTCTTCCATTTTTCCCAATTGAATCCACAGATAATTTTCCAAACATAAGAAACGGTGTTAACTTTCGCTTCACGCTGTATTTTTGTTGATAAAAATTTCTAGAAGTTTTACACGCTAAAATTTTCCCGATTCTGGCTAAGGTCCTTTTCCCAAAATGGCTAGGAAAACCAGTGATGGCGTGTATTTTTTTTTTCAGCAAAGCGCATGTGTTTTCTTAGAGAAATGAAATATTCTCACGTTGTTAACAAAATACAATTCGATTTCCGGAATTTCGGTCGATTTCCAGTGTATTCGGAATGTTTCTGATGTAAAGATAACAGCAGCGTTTTATTTTTATCCTCATTGGGTTTCCCAAATCAGAACAAGGCTGAAAGTGCACCTTTTTTCCCGCTGTATGTTAAAAATTATGTAGAAACAAAATAATTGAAGGTAAATTTTTTTACACAAGATACGGATGATTATGAAAAGTGAGAGTAGGACAGTAAGAAAGAGATCGAATGGAAAAAAAAGAAAATTGCCACAGAAAGAGTATTTTATTTAAAATGTAAGGGCGAGTGTACTTTCTGTAAGGGCGAGTGCACTTGCTCATTCACCTGACCTGTAGGGCGATTGGGTTAAAGAAAATTTCTACACCTCTGTCAGAGCAATTATTCCTAAAATCTGAAATAAATAATTAGTGGTAAACACGGCTTCGCTGTGCTTTCGATTTAAATCATTCAACACTATGCCTCATTTTTTATGAAATGTAGCTCTAATACTTTTTATTTGTTGTAAATAAAGCATTATTCAGATAGCATTTTGTAAACAAAGCTTTACAGAAAGAGTATTTTATTTAAAATGTAAGAGCAAGTGTATTTGTGTAAGGGGGAGTGCACTTGCTCATTCACCTGACCTGTAGGGCGATTGGGTTAAAGAAAATTTCTACACCTCTGTCAGAGCAATTAATCCTAAAATCTGAAATAAATAATTAGTGGTAAACACGGCTTCGCCGTGCTTCCTATTTAAATCATTCAACACTATGCCTCATTTTTTATGAAATGTAGCTCTTATAATTTTATTTGTTGTAAATGAAGCATTATTCAGATAGCATTTGGTAAACAAAGCTTTACAGAACGAGTATTTTATTTAAAATGTAAGGCAGAGTGTACTGCAGGGCGAGTGGGTAAAACAAAATTTCTACACCTCTGCTGAGCAGTTATTCCTAAAATCTGAAATAAATAATAAGTGGTAAACACGGCTTCACCGTGCTTCCTATTTAAATAGTTCTACAATATGCCTCATTTGTTATGAAATGCAGCTCTAAAAATTTTTATTTGTTGTAAATGAAGCATTATTCAGATAGCATTTGGTAAACACAGCTTTACCATGCCTCAAACAACTTACATTAGCAGAGTAGCTTTATGCTTTATCTGCAAACTTTGGGTTCAAGTCCTGCTCATGAAAACACTTGTATCTTCAAAAATTGTGGTCGGATTTCATTTGACCAGTTCTGTCCAGAGTTAATTTCATACAGTTGACCGGTTCCGGTGGATGTTTCATATTTTGTATAGAAAATCTTATATACGGTCGATCTAGTAAAGATGTTTTATATATTTAAGTAGGAAAATATCTCCTTTCTAAAACAGAATTACGTTTCATTAAAAAATCTTCTGCAAATTGTTGACTTATCGCTGTTGTCATTTAGTTAGTTCCGACGAGCATTTGCAACTTCCGGTGGAAAATGAGTCATAGGTAAATAATCATAGCTAGGGGCGCCAAATGGGATTTTTTTCATTGTTTCAGCTGCAACACCTTGTCAAGTCATATTTTGAACTTTTTCTCGTGAAGTAAAATACTAAGAGGTCAACATCTGCATTAAATATCACAATGAATAGCTTAAACTTAATGTACACCACTCGGTACAGTAATTAAAGGCTAACATAACATCTAATTCAAGCCTCTAATTGATGTTTTCTTGGAAGTTGATCTTGAGTTTACCAATGTGCATGATGTAAATGCAGCTTTTGTGTTGATTCCAGCATTAAAAGAACTGTTTACAGATCTACGCAATGTTACAATCGACTCGGCGCGCTTTCTGACGGTTGCCCTGGTCCGGAAGGATTTGCTAGTTCTAGTGGATTCCGAATATTACTCACGTATTTCTTGTTGGCAGCGAAAGGTATGTTGACAATTATTTTAGTCAGACATCGATTTATATTTGTAGTGATTTTAGAAACATTGATAAATGATAAGTTACTGAAATAAAAATCAAAACATTCCAGGCATGGTAATTTTGCATGAGTGAGTCGTGTTGGAAAATTTTGGTATATTTTCTGATAAAATGTATTGAGAAATAATAAAATTGTTTCCTCTTTAATTTTTATAATGACAAACTTATTTGCAAGAAGCTCCTTCATTTGGAGCCTCGTGAAGAAAAATCACGAATTAATGTGAATGAGCCACCGAAACTGGTCAAAGGGAGTAACCCTACTTGCATAGCAAATTTTGTACAAATGAACAATTTCAACCAGCCGATATTTGTATTAATACAATCTGTAATGATTGTACATTGAAAGTTGATTAAGCTTTTGAAACATAATTGACGTTTGGAATGTAGGTCACTCGAGTATTTTAAAACGCGGTTTCCCAACACGACTCACTCATGCAAAAATACCATACCTGGTACGTTTTGAATTTCAATTTCATAAACCTAATGTTTATCAATGTTTCTGAAAATCACTACAAACATAAATCGATGTTTGACTAAAATAATTGTCAACATACATTTCGCCGCCAACAGGCACCAACCCGAAATACGTGAGTAAAATTCGGAATCCCTCGGAACTAACAAATCCTCCGAAACCTGGCAAACAACAGTACCTTAACGCTTTCCCACACCTAATTAAAACAAAAACAATCGATATTACCATCTAATCTGCAATATTAAACTTACTGTTCTTGTTGATGATTGAAGTAAAAAAAAATAAAAACGTCGTAAAATTCCAATGTTTAGAATGTTGTGGAAACCGGTGTCACTGCAATTAACCAAATTTCGAACAACTACGATTGCAGTCCAAAATAAAAAGGGAAAATCTTTTTTTCCCTTTTGAAATCAGTTTTGCTACAGAACGATTTTTCAAGGCAAACAGCTGTCTATATTCGACGTTTTGCTTTATAAATGTAGTGGATGTTGATCATTTCAGAAGAAATTTCTGCTGAAAATCTCTTAAAGGTCCAAAATAAAGAATATAGGAACAGTGGAAATTAATAATAACCCTTGATTCTATATAATTTCACTCTCATAGAAGTAATATCTGTTCAAATTGCAATATCTTTATATTTCTATCAGAAATTTCTGCTGGAAATTTTACCGAAACAAATGTGGTGGAAAACATGCTTTGAACTTTTTTACCAGTGACAAATGCCGGCTATAGGTTTTATATGTGGTCTTTCTTGATATATATTTGATGCAAAATGCTATATTCGATCTAACACTTGTACACCAATCACAGCAATTCTAAAACTCACGATTAATATTTTGTAGTTTAAACTTAACAGTTTTAGTAAATTAAAGAGAAATTTACAATGAAAGTAAAGAAATGGCTAAAATACCAAACGGATGTTATTGTGTTTCTTAATGTATCTTAAATTTTACCTTGATCACGCATAACATCATTGAAACCATTCACCAAACGACCTTGTCACCAGCTTGGGAACATTATAAAATCATTTGCATTGACATCACCTGGGTTTAAAATTACATATCATTTTAACAAATTAGCTTATATAACAAAACATGTCACGTTTACATAAAACACGAAAGTTGCACAGCCTATTAAAAGCAGCTTGTGAACAGGATTTTATCAAACATTGACCATTTAACTATAGTATTCTCTTTGCACAAATGAAGAATTAATACTCCATGTCTGAACAGTCAATTGTTTACAGGAAATTGAAATTTAACTGCAAAATACAGTCGAATTGCGATAACTCGAAGTCCCAAGGGACCGACGATTTACATCGAGTTATCGCGAACTTCGAGTTATCGCGACTTTGACTTTTCCAGAATACCATGCGAGTATTTAGAAAGTAACGACGTGCAACTATTACGACACCATACGGTACGTACATAACAAATGTTTGTCGTAAAGTTTGCTCAATAAAACAAGATAATTATGTTTTAAATTCTTTTATTACTCAGTTTTATTTTCATGATTATATAGTTACAAAAAGATCGACGAAGAAACAACATTTTAACAAATGTTAACAAATATCATTGTACCAACACGACATACATGTATACAGCTCATCATCATTCAAATACACACAATAGTGTTACGACCTACATGCAGATAAATTATATTCACAATAAATTATGAATAAAAACAACCAGTACACATTTATTTAAGAGCAACAACAGATCATAACATGCTACAATAGAAATAGAAAGATTAGTTGTTTTCCAATCCAGGTATCCTCCCAGATACCCGGGCCCTTCGCTGGATTACTCGGAAAAATGTATTTATAATTTTATTATTATTCGTTATGCCGTATGCGAACTGTCGTTTGCTGATTGATACAAGCTGTAGAATACAGAATTCAGAAAATTAAAGGACGTTCTATAGATAGAAAAATTAACAACTCCAAATGTTTGCTTGACACTAATTTGAGACAAATCACTCTTATTGTTTGCTTCACACTCATACCATTACAATGACGTGCCACTAACAACTCTTGTTGACAAGTTGGCAATAAACAAAAGACTTCGAACAACCTCGCGGGAGTTGTGAAAAACCGTGTCAGTAAATGTACTTCGAGTTATCGCGATTAAATTGTTCTTAATTCCTATTCAAGGGAATAATTAATATGTTCGAGATATCGCGAATTTCGAATTATCGCGTTTCGAGTTATCGCAACTTTTTTTAGTTGAATATATAAGGAATATTTACGGGACCGGCGGCCGACTTCGAGTTAAACCGTCATTTCGAGTTATCGGGTTTCGAGTTATCGCGATTCCACTGTATGTCCAGAGTTTAAAATTTTATATGGGATTTAACTAAAATGTAATCTGAAAGTGGTCATTACAATAAAAATTGGTAATTCTTTTTCGAAATAAAAGCAACAGACTTTTCCCAACTCTTAGTATGGCATGTCACATTCTATTCACACTGCTCCACACTTCCAATCCAAAAGGAAATACCATCGTGTAATCCTCTTTGTATCTGAACTTAGGTGCTAACCGTCTTGTCAGTATTCGAAATTAGTACAGTTCTGTCCTCAGTTTTGCGGACCGCTCAGCTCCTTCCCACCTCTCTCTCTATTGTTTTTAGCCGACATAAAGGAGCTGTTTGGTTCGTCCGAATCATAGTTAGATGTTTGTCATTTAATATTTATATATTGAAAGTTTTTCTCGTATTGAATCGACAATTTTTGCGGATATTAGGGTATGAAAATCATGTTAATTGTTTAAAGTAGGTTTCGCGTAACAGGAGACTTTGTTATATAAAATATTGTTTGAAAAGCTTTTTCAACTTCAGCATGTACCAAAAAAAAAACCGAATGGCGGCAGGAATTTTAACAACAGCAAACGTGCTCATCAACGTCACATGATCAATCCTTGTGCACAGTCCACAAAGTGGGCTTTAGTGTAAACGTGCTCGGGACCAAATGTTTTTCAATGATAAATAAAAATAGTCCAACTAAAGACCTTTATTGTTCTATTGCAGCAAAATGCAAGGTGGGCGTTTATAATAAACTCTGAATAGATCAAACACAATGGGATGAGATCTAATATACTGACTTTTACTGTTCAGTTAGTTTTATTTACGCTAACTACAATACATGCGCACAAACGTACCGAATACATTACCAGTAGAATGTGATATTGACACGCAAAGGTGACCCTATAGTTTTGTGAAAAAAGAATATCCTGTATACTTCTCCTCTACAATTTAATTATGTATAAAAGTTAAAAGAAATATGATATTGTGGGTCAAGTAAAATGTATAAATAGAAATATAAACTTGCTAGGTTTCTGAATGACGCAGCAATTGCGAATAACTAAGTACTTTGTGCATATGGCTTTATCAAACGAGAGAAAGCACTCATATTAATAGTAATGTTTGTTTTTCTTATTGACATAGAAATCGATGCATTTTACAGGCTACTTACATCTTAAATGATTATTACTAATTGATGAAATGTTTACTATAAATACTAAAGAGACAAATCATAAGAGAGAGAGAGAGAGAGAGAGAGAGAGAGAGAGAGAGAGAGAGAGAGAGAGAGAGAGAGAGAGAGAGAGAGACTTTTCCCTGGTTTGAGCGATACACAGTTCTTACAGAGATACATGTATTGAGCACAAAAGCGTTCAATGATGGTAACTGATATTAGTATTGATTGAAAGACAAAATATAAGACAATAAATAAGACAATAATCGAATGGAAACACGATTTGGTTACCACACTTAACAGTTAACACATCAAGTATTACAAAAGACATGAAGGTACTGGATAAAAGTATACACAACCACACTTAACGCATAACCAATTACATTATACTTTGTGTACCGGTTAACATGATACACAGCCACACTTAACAGTTAACAATACACATCAAGTATCACACAAGACATGTAGGTACTGGTTAACAGTATACACAACCACACTTAACGCATAACGTATTATATTATACATTGTATACAGGTTAACATTCTACACAACAACACTCAACAATCAACACACAACCAATCACACCATACCTTGAATACCGGTTAACATTCTACACATAAAACTCAACACACAACCAATCACACCATACTTTGAATACTTGTAAACATACTACACAACCACACTTAACACATACCCAACAACACCATACTTTGAATACTGGGTAACATTATACACAACCACACTTAACACATAACCAACAATAACATACTTTGAATACTGGTAAACATTATACATAACTACACTTAACACATAACCAACAACACAATACTTTGAATACTGGCTAACATTATACACAACCATACTAAACACATAACCAACAACAATATACTTTGAATACTAGTTAATATTATACACAGCCACACTTAATACGTAACCAATCACGCCATACTTTGAATACTGGGTAACATTATACACAACCACACTTTACACACATCCAAAAACACCATACTTTGAATACTGGGTAACATTATACATAATTAACACACAACCAATCACATCATACTTTGAATACTGGTAAACATTATACACAACCACACTTAACACATAACCAACAACACAATACTTTGAATACTGGTTAACAGTATACACAACCACACTTTACACATAACCAACAACAACATACTTTGAATACTAGTTAATATTATACAGAGTCACACTTAACAGATAACCTATCTCACAAAAATTTGAACCATACTTAACACATATCCAATGACAACATACTTTCAATACTGGTTCACATCATACACAAACACACTAAACACATAACCGACACCAACATACTTTGAATAATAGTTAACATTATACACAACCACACTTAACATATAGCCAATTACATAATACTATGAATACTGGTTAACATTATACACAGCCACATTTAACACAACCAATCACACCATACTTCAATACTTGTTAACATCATACGCAACTGCACTTAACATAAGCAATTAAACCTTACTTTAAATTCAGGTTAACATCATACACAACCACACTTAAGACGTAACAAACAACATCATATTTTGAATACCGGTTAACATTATACACAACCACTCTAAACAAATAACCAACAACAACATACTTTGACACTAAACATATACCCCCCCATACAATACTTTCAATCATGGTTACTATTACACACAACCTCACTTAAAACATAACCAATTGCACCATACTCTGAATACTGGTTTACATCATACACAAACACACTTAACAGATAATCAATCACACCATACTTTGAATTCTGGTTCAAATCATACACAACCACACTAAGCTCATAACCAACAACACCATACTTTGAATATTTAATAACTTTATACACATCCACACTAAACACATAACCAACAACACATTCCATTGAATACTGGTAAACATTATACACAACCACATTCAACACTTAACCAATCACACTGTACTTTCAATACTGGATAACATCATTCACAACGACACTAATTACATAACCCATCACACCATACTTTGACAACTGGTTAACATTATACACAACTACACTAAAAATATAACCAAACACACCATACTTTCAAAACAGGTTAACAATACACACAACCACACGAAATACATTACCGATAACACTATACTTTGAACACTGGTTTACATCATACACAGCCACACTTAACACATAACCAAACACAACATACTTTCAATACTTGTTAACATCATACACAACCGCACTTAACACGTAAACAACGACACCATACTTTGAATACCGGTTAACATTATACACAACGACCCTTTACACATTACTAATCACACCATAATTTGAATAATGATTAACATTATACACCACCATTCAACCAACATAAGCAATCACACCATACTTTGAAAACAGGTTAACATTATACACAACCACACTTAACACATATCCTATGACACCATACTTTAAATACCGTTTGACATCATACACAACCACAACCAACAACACCATACTTTGAATTCTCGTTAACATCATACACAACCACATTAAACACATAACCAATCAGACCGCACTTTCATTACTGGATAAGAGCATACACAACGACACTAATTACATAACCAATCACACCATACGTTGAATAAGGTTAACATATACACAACAACACTACACATATAACCAACCACACCATACTTTCAACACTGGTTAACATTACACACAACCACACTTAACACATAAACGATTACACTATACTTTGAATACTGGTTTACATCATACACAAACAATCTTAACACATAACCAATCACACCGTACTTTCAATACTTGTAAACACCATACGCAACCGCACTTAACATATGGCCAATTAAACTATACTTTGAGTACTTGTTAACATTATACACAACCACACCTAACACATTACCAATTACACCATACTTTGAATACTGGGTGACATTATATTCAATCACCCTTAACACATAACCAATCACACCATACTTTGAATACTGGAAAACATTAAACACAAACTCACTTAATACATTACTAATTACGCCATTCTATGAATACTGGTTAACATTTAACACAACCACACTTAACAAATAACCAATCACACCATCCTTTGGATACTGGATACTTTTATCCCTGCCATCGTGTTCTTGCTGATCTTACTCCAGGAGCTCTGGTCTCGGTAAGATCATTGAGTACCTACCCTTTGGCTTTACAATGCTATTAGCTTCTTATATTTTATTTGTTTGTGTGTTTTTACATGCAACATTGTTGAGCCGATGGGTGGGTTGGAGTTATTTCACCAAGACAAATTGTACTTGTTTTGTAATACGAGGACCTGTTGGGGCAAGTGTGAGGTTGGTGCACCCTAGAACCCGGTTTAAACCCCCAGTGGCAATTTTTTTGCCACTTACCGTTACATGGCGATATCCCCAAAGGTTCCCTTATTCGTTTATTGTTTGTGGCGTCCTATTTGAATTGACATACTTATAAAAACATGCTCTCTCTCTCTTCCTCTCTTCTTATTCCATGCGTGAGGTGGCTTTGTTTTGTGAGTGTGGCGATTCCTGATATGCATATATTACTTCTTACTCCTTTATTATACACAACCACACTTAACACATTACCAATTACGCCATTTTTTGAAAAGCTGTTAACATTTAACACAACCACCACACTTAACATATAACCAATTACACCATACTTTGAATTCTAGTAAACATCATACACAACCACACTAAACACATAACCAATTACACCATACTTTGAATACTAGTTAATATTATACACAACCACACTTAACATATATTCAGTTACACCATACTTTGAATACAAGTTAGTATTACACACAGCCACACTTAACACATAACCAATCTAACCATACTTTGAATACTGTTTAACATTATACACAGCCACACTTAACACATAACCAATCACACCATACTTGGAATACTGGTTAACTTTATACACAGCCACACTTATCACATAACCAATCACACCATACTTTCAATACTGGTTAACATCATACACATTAACACTTATCACATAACCAATCACACCATACTTTCAATACTGGTTAACATTATACACAAAAACAGTATAACCAATGACACCATACTTTGAACACTAGTTAATATTATACACAGTCAAACTTAACACAAATCCAATTACACCATACTTTGAACACTAGTTAGCATTATACAAATCCACACTTAACACATAACCAATCTCACCATACTTTGAATACTGGTTAACATTGTACACAACAACACTTAACACATAACCAATCTCACCATACTTTGAATACTTGTTAACATTATACACTACCATACTTAACACATAACCAATCACACCATACTTTCAATACTGGTTAACATTATACACAGCCACACTTAACACATAACCAATCACATTATACTTTGAATACTGGTTAACATTATACACAGCCACACTTAACACATAACCAATCACACCATACTTTGAATCCTGGTTAACATTATACACGGCCACACTTAACACATAACCAATCACACCATACTCTCAATACAGGTTAACATTATACACAGCCACACTTAACACATAACTAATCACACCATACTTTCAATACTGGTTAACATTATACACAACCACACTTATTACATAACCAATCACACCATACTTTCAATACTGGTTAACATTATACACAGCCACACTTAACACATAACCAATCACACCATACTTTCAATACTGGTTAACATCATACACAGCCACATTTAACACAACCAATCACACCATACTTTCAATACTTGTTAACATCATACGTAACTGCACTTAACATAAGCAATTAAACCTTACTTTAAATACAGGTTAACATCATACACAACCACACTTAAGACATAACTAACAACACCATGCTTTGAATACTGGTTAACATTATACACAACCACACTTAACAAATAACAAACAACACCATACTTTGAATACCTGTTAACATTATACACAACCACACTAAACAAATAACCAACAACAACATACTTTGACACTCAACATATACCCACCATACAATACTTTCAATCATGGTTACTATTACACACAACATCACTTAAAACATAACCAATTGCACCATACTCTGGATACTGGTTTACATCATACACAAACACACTTAACAGATAACCAATCACACCATACTTTGAATTCTGGTTCAAATCATACACAACCACACTAAGATCATAACCAACAACACCATACTTTGAATATTAAATAACTTTATACACATCCACACTTAACACATAACCAACAACACATTCCTTTGAATACTGGTAATCAATATACACAACCACATTCAACACTTAACCAATCACACTGTACTTTCAATACTGGATAACATCATACACAACGACACTAATTACATAACCAATCACACCATACTTTGACAACTGGTTAAAATTATACACAACTACACTAAAAATATAACCAAACACACCATACTTTCAAAACAGGTTAACAATACACACAACCTTACGAAACACATTACCGATAACACTATACTTTGAACACCGGTTTACATCATACACAGCCACACTTAACACATAACCAAACACAACATACTTTGTATACTTGTTAACATTATACACAACCGCACTTAACACGTAAACAACGACACCATACTTTGAATACCGGTTAACATTATACACAATGACCCTTTACACATTACTAATCACACCATAATTTGAATAATGATTAACATTATACACCACCATTCAACCCACATAACCAATCACACCATACTTTGAAAACTGGTTAACATTATACACAACCACACTTAACACATTTCCTATGACACCATACTTTAAATACCGTTTGACATCATACACAACCACAACCAACAACACCATATTTTGAATTCTCGTTAACATCATACACAACCACATTAAACACATAACCAATCACACCCTACTTTCATTACTGGATAAGAGCATACACAACGACACTAATTACATAACCAATCACACCGAACTTTGAATAAGGTTAACATATACACAACAACACTACACATATAACCAACCACATCATACTTTCAATACTGGTTAACATTACACACAACCACACTTAACACATAAACGATTACACTATACTTTGAATACTGGTTACATCATACACAAACAATCTTAAACATAACCAATTACACCATTCTTTGAATACTGGTTAACATTATACAAAGACACACTTAACTCATAACCAATCACACCGTACTTTCAATACTTGTAAACATCATACGCAACCGCACTTAACATACGGCCAATTAAACCATACTTTGAATACTTGTTAACATTATACACAACCACACCTAACACATTACCAATTACCCCATACTTTGAATACTGGGTGACATAATATTCAATCACACTTAACACATAACCAATCACACCATACTTTGAATACTGGATAACATTATACACTAACTCACTTAACACATTACTAATTACGCCATTCTATGAATACTGGTTAACATTTAACACAACCACACTTAACAAATAACCAATCACACCATCCTTTGGATACTGGATACTTTTATCCCTGCCATCGTGTTCTTGCTGATTTTACTCCAGGAGCTCTGGTCTCGGTACAATCATTGAGTACCTACCCTTTGGCTTTACAATGCTATTAGCTTCTTATATTTTATTTGTTGGTGTGCTTTTACATGCAACATTGTTGAGCCGATGGGTGGGTTGGAGTTATTTCACCAAGACAAATTGTGCTTGTTTTGTGATACGAGAACCTGTTGGGGCAAATGTGAGGTTGGTGCACCCTAGAACCCGGTTTAAACCCCCAGTGGCAATTTGTTTTGCCACTTACCGTTCCATGGCGATATCCCCAAAGGTTCCCTTATTCGTTAATTGTTTGCGGCGTCCAATTTGAATTGACATACTTATAAAAAAAACATGCTCTCTCTCTTCCTCTCTTCTTATTACATGCGTGGGGTGGCTTTGTTTTGTGAGTGCGGCGATTCCTGATATGCATATACTACTTTTTACTCCTTTATTATACACAACCACACTTAACACATTACCAATTACGCCATTCTTTGAAAAGTTGTTAACATTTAACACAACCACACTTAACATATAACCAATTACACCATACTTTGAATTCTAGTAAACATCATACACAACCACACTAAACACATAACCAATTACACCATACTTTGAATACTAGTGAATATTATACACAACCACACTTAACACATATTATCCAGTTACACCATACTTTGAATACTAGTTAATATTATACACAGTCACACTTAACACATAACCAATCTAACCATACTTTGAATACTGTTTAACATTATACACAGCCACACTTAACACATTACCAATCACACCATACTTTGAATAATGGTTAACATTATACACAGCCACACTTAACACATAACCAATCACACCATACTTTGAATAATGGTTAACATTATACACAACGATACTAAACACATAACCAAGTACACGTTACTTTGAGTACTTGTACGAGGGATGATCCAAAAGTTTTGTCACCGCCTCGATTTAGCAAAACATTGACGTCAGATTGTTTTATGTTTAGTATATACTGATAAACAAACAGGTTTTCAATTATATTATGCAATAATATTTTAACAGTTATACCGCTGAAAAACGATGTTTTGATTAACCCGATTTGAGGTAACCGCCGCTCTCCGAATTTTCAGCATTTCCCGGTTAAATAAAGTTTATAAATTTCAGAAAAAAAACGCACAAAAGCAGAAGAAACTTCTCTTACATGACGCTATAAAATATTGTGAGCAGCAGATTAAGTATAAATAAAGTGATTGCACGTTAACCTTTTTATACACAGAGTTGACGAATGTCTTTTGAAAGAAGAAAATGTTGAAAGTTTAAAAAAAACGTCGCAAAGCGTGATATTACATTTTTGCTACAAGCTAGCAAAATCGTTTCTGGAAACGATGAAAATGGTAACTTAAAATATATTGAAAACAAGATAAAAAGAAGACTCTTCTGTAAATGGTATGAACGCCTTGGAGACGGAGATGATCACTCATTATATATTGTGGTATTATTTAATTTCGCGGTGCTTTATTTTTGACGCCAACGACAAATTTACGCTGAAATAAATTCGTTTCGCGCAGTAGTATTATCCACATAGTACATGAATAAGATATTATGTGTTAATATTCGCTGTTATTTTTTTTGCGCACAATTCCAAGCGCGAAATACGCGACTTCTAAACCCACGCGAAAAGCAATGAAAATATTCAGTGTCGTACAAAATGTGTTACTCGGCTCTAGACAAACTATAATTTACATTAAAAATCGCAGCTGGAACTTAAACTTTATTACGAAAGATTAAAGTAGTGTAATATGCAAATAACGAGCGGCCACAAATAAAAGACACAGCTTCCCTACACATCATTCAACATTATTTTGGTAAGTGTATAAAGATTAACTGATAGGAGCAGTTTATAGTACCATGCAGTACATGATCAGAAAGACCCGCGCTAGGCTAAGATACATGAAGTACTTTCAACTAATAAACATCTGTTTTAATTAGTTTTATGTTGTAAAATTGTTTTAGGGTTTGCAAAATGGAGTGACAGTACAAACAAAATCAGAAAAGGCAAAGCTGAACCAACATCAGTTCATGTCGTCATGAATCAAGGTATTTATATCGCTTTTTTATGTTTTTGTAAACTTGACAAATAATACCATATGCATCAAATTAATGAAAAAAAGAACATTCGGCTTACTATACCATGTACAGCTGCGGACAGAAGAACAACAAGCCCAATACATAATTATGATAGTATTGATGTGAATCTTATTTTGATGAAATGTTAACAATAATAACGAAGTAAAACAGTAATTTCAAAACGACATGCGCTTACCCCGTACATTAAACAAAGTTTTATAAATTTGTTTCTTGATTGATTGATTGATGCAATTAACTTCTGTTCTGGAATCTCGTTTAGTAGGTTTCCTCGGAGGGAACTATAGGTTTAGCTCCCCGTGTGTCTCCCCGTCCGCAACAAATCCTGCATTAATTAGTAATACGTAACAAATTGCGTCTTCACCGTTATTAAATGATATAAAATCGCTCCAAATGAATCACGATGAATGTTTGATAAATATCAAAATGAATCCACTTTGTTACCGAACAGAACAGAATAAATGTAAATCGTTCTCAACAGAGGCATTTATTCAACTATTTCGAGTCAGGTTTTAACTATATTGTTCCATGCGATCTTGGCTAAATAACCGTTTTGATAGTATATATTATTTATTTTCCTCAAATATTATAAAGATAACACATTGCAGCGAGTTAAATGATTAACTGTTTTTTTTTTCAGGTTGATTGTCGGGCATACCCACCAGGATGTAGAGATTCTGGTTTTAATAAAACGGAAGAAATTCTACGTGGAAGTGACGCTGGTACTTCTTAAATTGCTGCGCGAATACCATCAGCAAAACAACTCAGAGGTCGAAAGGACATAAAGAAAACAACCAATAAACGAATTGTTTTAGAATACAAAATGAACTTACGACAGACATTGTAAAAGATTACAGTGTGCTAGGGGCAATTTTATTGGAACTTTCCATCCTAATATTATATTACCATCGTTACTTAAATTAAATTTAGAAGTTTTAGATAATTGACATAATATTACAAGAAATTTAACAGTTTTCTTAAGTGGAAGAACGAATGGAACAATGAATATAATTGCATAAGTCTACTTGAAGAAATGTAATAAGCTGAGGGTACAATGAAGCTGGGTTTGTACTGCTTAAAGTTAGTTCGATTCTCGCATGATGGGTTTGTGCAGAATATGTCATGCTCATAAATATTGTTTGACCCTTAATTATTTACTAATAAGGACTAGTTTCATGAACATATATAGAGAAAATACTTAATGAGTGACAATTAATATTTTGTTCTGTATTTATTTATTATTAAAATATCTTTTGGGAATGTTATAGGAATGAAATAATCCTGTAAAACGCATGGCTTTAAGTCTACTTAAAGAAGTTTTATAAGCATAATCTTTTATTTATGGAAATATAGTTTAGGTAAACAAGTATGATCATACAAACGTATATTTTACAGACTCGTATTCTTGTAGTTCTTCAAATTAATGAACCATTAAATTTATGTTTTGTCCTTATTAAAATTAGATAAATGATGTAGATTTCTTATATTTATTTATTTTACTGTATTTTTTTTAATTATTTGATACTTTTACTAACAAATAAGCAATAAGCGCCATATTTTATATCATGTCCGTGAATGATATGTTTGCACCTACAATTTTACCAAGAGGTTTTCAGCTATGCTTGCTAAGTTATGCAATAACTTTTTTTAACCTGTTTCATGACTAAACACAAAGGCTATATGTTTATGTTAGACTTTAACTGAGTCTTCATATCGACAATTATTGAACGTAAAGCTAAGCTAATACATTGTTATGCTCATAATTTATGTTTGAACGACCAAAATTATTCAACTTTTAATGATCTTACGACGTTGCTCCATAATTTATATTAATTTTATATTTTTAATTGAAATGTTTGCTGAAAAAAGGTTCTGCACCAACATTTCGGTAAAGTTTCCAGCTGAAATGTCTGCTGGAAAGTGCAATAAACTTTCTGCACCAGCTTGTATTTCGATAAATTTTCTGGCAGAAATTTCTGCTGGAAAGTTCAAAGCATGTTCTCCACCACCATTTGTTTCGGTAAAATTTCCAGCATAAATTTCTGCTAGAAATATAAAATTTAGAAGATACTGCAATTTGAACAGATATTACTGCTACATAAGTTGAAATTGTAGAAAATTCCTAGTAATCGCGGCAAAGTTTAAAAAACTGTTAACTATTGATATTTCTAGCAGAAATTTCAGCTGGTAAATGACCTAAAGTCATGCTGGTGAAGAAAGTTTCTTGAGTTTTCTAGCAGAAATTTATGCTGGAAATAGTCTCCAACAAAACTGATCTCAAAAGGGAAAAAAAGATTTTCCCTTTTTATTTTGGACTGCAATTTAGTAAGAAGATTCACAACTGAAATGTATTAAATGTTAATAAACACTTTTGAACGTAAACATTTATTAAGTCCAGTATGAAATACAAACCATAAACGCTGTCCGATAATAAAAGAGAAACTATTTTTCCCTTTTGATTTCAGTGGTGAAAAACACGATATTCACATTTAAATAAGTTTATTATCGATGTTTCAGAGGTTTTACTAATATGTTACAGCATAAATTACGCAAAACGGAACGAATATTTTTATTAAGTCTTTCAAAACTGAAACTTCAATCGGCGTACATTTATGCTAAAAAATTGTTTTTCTCTTCAACGGTATATTCTGCATGTTTTGCTACTTCCTAGAGCGTAAATTTAGGCTAAAATGTTTTATTTATTAACTGATTATTGATGCATACGGACCAAAGGCATTTACTGACTTGATTTACGCCAAACCAGATGGGTTCCTCATCTCAAATGAAAATGAATCCCACTTATATCGGGTGTAATTTACGCTTATATTTTAAAACTGCAATGTAATAAACGCTTACATTAAACTGATGTTAAATTTAGTAAGAAGTCTTTTTAGATTAAAAATGATCACTTTACTTTGTTAGTAACCACGCTGTTTAAACAATAAAACTAAACAAAACTGCAAATATGAAAAATGTCATAGAAATGTAAATTCAGCGCGAGATGCGTTATAAGTAATGACCACTGAAAAGCGGAAGCGAAAACATCGGAATCGGAAGAATCGTTGTGAGCGTAAAGATCGTTTGGAGCATTGTCTGGCGTTATAGTTAATGACCAATGAAAATCGGGAGCGAAAAGATCGGAATCGGAAGAATCGGTTTGAGCGTGAAGATCGTTTGGAGCGCATTGTCTGGAAGGAAAAGACTGGAGTGCAATTGGAATTGGACCGCAATGGGAATGGAATCGGATCGGTTATGGATGACATTAGGATCGGAAGCGGACCGGATCGGAATCGGAAAAATTGTCAATTTCATAATTTTCAGTACTGTAGCGCACAATAGAATGTTTATATTATTTGTGTTCGAAAACGCTCGCAGTTTTGTTTTATTTAATTTTCTTGTTTTGTTTGCCAAACTATGTAAATATTAACATGTTAACATTTCCACAATAAAAAAAATATTGTGAAATCGTGCAGTGACTGTATAAGAGAGGAATGGGTGATATTTAAAATGTGTAAATATTGGGTGTTTGCTGTATCTTATATCTCTAAATCTTGGCTGTTTCAGATATTTTGTATTGTTATAGCCTTTCGTCCGTTAGTTGATGTGCCAAGACAAACACCTTACCTCATCAGTTCAGAAGTTGCGAAACTCATTGGGAAGTCATAAACATTGATTGTTAATGTCAAAAGATCAAATCAAAGTACTGAAAGTACAGAAAACCAGCGAAGCGATTTTGCTTATTGAGAATAACCATTGCCATGATTCTCATACATGTATCCATTTACGAAAAAGCAAAAAAACTTGGTTCACTCGCAAAGAACTTCCTCTTGTCTAAATGATAGTGGAAATAAGGGTTTCCATGTATTATCTGGATGAAGGCTTCTGCTAACCCTTCACTCCATAGATATACCTTCATAGCTTGTGCGAACAGTTTAGATCCATATCAGCTGGCACATCTGTGCGATCTGATTAGGATTTAAACTGTTCGTTTTTATGATCATTTTTTTCTGACCAGTAATCACAAATTTTAGATCCAGATCAGATGGCACTATTGTGCCAGCTGATCGGGACCTGAACTGGTAACCTATGTGATGAAAGGCGTATATATTGAGTAAAGGGTTTTAAGCAAGAAATTATAATAGTGAAATCTGTGTACCGACATCCCAAAGACATAATGAACACGAAAAATGATATAAAAAGTGAGACCCCATCGATGGGAAAGATTATGCAGTTATTTGAAATAAGAAATATATAATTGGACAGCATTTTAGTGCGGCCCATATTCCATACCTCCGTGTCCGTTCCACGTCGGACGGACACGGAGGTATGGAATATACCCAAGTCCTAGAAATATGAACCGCACCGATTTTACATTTAATCAAACTGTCGTACAGATGAATTTGACCATTGATGCACCGCACAGGTTTTATCCTATCAACATGACGTAGTTAATACCAACTTTAACACGTAACAGGAAACTTGGGGACTACTTTACTTACTCTGATTTCTCTGAAATGCGTAAATCGCCGTTTGCCAGTTGGTTTGATGCCGATTTCAGAATTGTGATTAGTAAAACCAGCTTCGCTGGTTAATAAGTTCATTAAAAGATAGAAAGCGAGCAATAATGCAAAACAGGCTGCAAACTGAAGAAAATAGTTATCAATATTAACGATCGTTTAAAAAGAAATTTTCCATAATATATCCACCCTAAATTTTCGAACTTCGAGCAAACACGAAAATAAGTCAACTGAAAACAAAAACAATAAAAGAGAGAAACTGGAAATGCCAAGTTAGAAAATCACAAAATTTCCCCACACATTGAGCGCCTCCGAAAAGTCATATGGTTGCAAATGGAACGAGACACCCGTTCTATAGACCGTCTATCCACACAACTGTTCGTTTGACAAATCCGTCTTTTTTATTTATATTGAGAAACTCAGTGCTGCCTTCAGACAGGCCTGATTGATTTTGTTTATTCTTTAGTAGACATTTCTATTTGTTTTCAATTACAAAACTGACAGACGCATATCAATCCACATTTGTCTTCTTGTTCTACTAATAAAGATTGCATGTTAACATGAAATGTTAATTTGACTGATGGTTGATAAATCGGTTTTTGACTTAAGTAAATTTCCTTCCAACTGTAATAACATCTACATTTGATATCATGGTAAACAAGTTCTCGCTGAAATCTTATTATTCAAACATTTTTTTCTGATTCCAAAGAAAATGGGTGGAAGCGTTATATAATGATGTGTGGGTGGGTTTTCTAAAAAGTTTTCTCCTTGAATAACTGTATATGATTTAACAAATATGTCAAGAGCTACCGAGAGAACCAACGTCTTTATTTAAGACTGTTCAATCTTATAGCCTTGAACAATGTAAAAGGGTTTGCTAACAAGGTGGCGATGCCTTAGACTGTGGCTGATGTGCCAACTATATAGTAATTTTCTCCGGCTAATTAGCTTAGACGTTTTGGCTCCAACAAGTTTCTATCTAAGCGACGGCTTTTTATCTATGAACTATCTATCGAGCAGCTTCAACACTCTGTGGACGTCAGCCACTTCTATTATAATGGGACTGTGAAGTCCAAACCGTATGGAGTTTCTAACTCCTATAGACTCTCTTAATCTAATGAAAACAGATTGTTCTCAGAGAAGCTGAGCTTCGTAAGAGACTACGACAGCATTCGAAAGAACCTTCTACCTTTGTGTTACAACACTATAAATTTACTACGAACTAAGTATCCTCTCTGATGAGAAAGCTCACGGAGAGAACTCGGAAACCTTTCGGTAGCACACAATAGACCTCGCCCACTACTTTAAGCCAGCCAGATGGCCTCGCTAACTACCTTAAGCTAGCCAGTGTTGCATTATACAACTTGTTTCAAAAGTTGAAACCGACTCCTTTATATTTACCTTATATTTGACAATACTGTAACAATGTTTCAAGCTACGATACAATTTTTCTCTAAGACCAAAATGTCTTTAAATCACAAAATTCACTATGTTATACTTTCACAAAATTACATTATACATGTATATGTCAAGCAAATTGTCAGTGCATCAAAACTGTGTGATTAAAACAACTTCAATCTAATCGATACAATTATTATATATTAATCTATGACTTCATATATATATTTCACCATCGTGCCATCGTGCATCGCGATAAAGGGGGAGAATAAATTTAAGTTTTTCCATACGGAACACCGTAGATAATCTTATCTAAAGAAATCGCATTTATTCGGAAAAGCTGAATTCTGTGTAACCATTATTTATATAAACATTTAAGTACAGAAATCCATCAAACAACACAAAAACAACAAAAATTGAGCCTCGAGTGGTATGTGAATATTAAGTCTACAGGTAGACCTTATATATGGAATTAAATTGACACTCGCATATCTGGAGGGTGTTTGTGAAGTCTAAGATCAGTAATGAATATATATATATATATACCATTTAAAGACGCTGCAGTTCAAATCGAAGTTCAAATTAAACAAATGAATTGGAATTGTAAACTTCACGATAGTAAGAAATGGGTCGGTCTTGTTGGAAATATTTATCGCTGTTTGATCTTAGCGAAATCGATGCCATAAAACAATTAAGTTTTCGCCATAAATTTAATGGCTAAAAATCGCAATAAAATATATGGCGATTTTTTAGCCATAAATTTATTGCGAAATTCCGCCATTTTTTTCATTGCGAATAACCGCCATTGCGATTTTTAAAAATGATTTTAACCGCGATTTGAAATAGGGAGAAGTTCAGTAATGATTCTAACGTTACTTTTCAATGCGTATATACGATTTCGGAAAAATGATTGAAAATCGCCATGGCGAAATAACGCCATTTCAAATTTATGGCTAAAAATCGCCATGGGGATTTCATGGAGACACGATAGCTCACTCATTTTTAGAGATATTGGTTCAAACACAGTTCGTTTTATTATCAGACCCCCAACTATATATTAAAGAAAAAACATTTAGTGTAGGTTCCTTAAAAAAGGGTACCTGAGTTTGCGAATTCACCGAATTCGCAAACATTCAACGGACTCTGTTATATAATAAAACTGAAAATTAATATCATTCCTGACGAATATCCGAAGGTCTATTTCGTCTTATTATTCAAGTTTACGTGTATCACGTTTTATCACACGTTATGTGTATCATTGATGGCAAGTAAATTAGCAATACACAAATTTCGGCATCGTTTTGTTTTTTTTAAATTACAGAAGACAGCAGTTGAATTTATTATTACATTTTTTGTCTGGTTACACGAACAATGAACGCGAGCGGCGTGATTGAATTTATCTTGAAGGAATAACTTTATTTTAATGATTTTTTTTAAATATATATTTAGCCACGAATATTTTTAGAATAAAGGCTTTGATCAAAGATGTCGTTACATTGTATATCTGTACATTTTTCAAAGGAGAACTGTTCATGGAACAAATCACGGACGAACGACAGACAGCATAATTTGTCACGATAGCTCATATCCAACTGGACCAACAGCTTAAAATGATTTACGTATACGCATACAATGACACGATTAAAAATATGTAAATGGTATTAGGTGGTATGCATTTTATTATACTTTTGTGAGAATGCTTGTCAAAATACCTCAATGATAACCTTATGAATTCCTTGTTTGAAGTCCTATTTGAATTGACATACATATATAAAACATGCGCTCTCTCTATCTTCCTCTCTTCTTTTTCGCTGCGTGGGGAGGCTGTGTTTTTTGAGTGTGGCTATTCCTGATATGCATATGTTGCTTTTTTGTGATTTTGCATTAAATACTTTACAATCCATGTATTTTCTAACATTTTGCCATGAATGTTCTTCATGCATTTTTTAATCGCAACTTATGGAGACTTTATATATTTCACAAACATATAAGTATCGGGTTCAACGGCCTACAATTGATAACAGCACTGATTGAATGTACTTTCTACGTCCGCCACACGGCACAAACAACGCTGCAGTGATAACTGAAATTGAAGAAAAGGAAACCTTCTAAGGCCGGACTGAGTGTTTGATTTAATAAAATCTCCAAACTCTTCCTAGTTCGTGGCTTTGTGGGAATGCTTTACTCTCTGTATGACACATCTTGATAAGCATATTCTTCTCGTTTTTCTAATTACCAAATTTATATAGAATCTCGCGAGACACATTGTAAGAGAGTTTTGATAGGTTTGTTTTCTTTCTACCGATTGTACTAAGAGAGACTCATTTCATCCATAATACTCTAAGCTGAATATTACTTCTTACTAGGCAAATCCTAACAAATTACTGATAAATTCCACAAGCCAGACAGTAAAGTTAATACTACTTATCACATACCTTCCGGTGTGGGAGTGTAATAACACCCTTCATATATTTTCGATATATAACTAGTTATATATTGCAGCCGAATCACAATTCATCCGCGTTATCATCAATCATCTACCAAATTTATAAAAAAGACTTACTTTTGCCATCCGACCACTTCTGGCAAATAAACAGCTTCTGTAAGGAACTTAAGCATCCCTTATATTCATATATCCAAGGAAGAAATACTTTCTGACATCTTGATTATTGCGTAAAATAGCAATACGCCGATTGTCTATGATGAAATTCAACAACAACAACAAAGCCTTTTTTTTCCATAAAATCGAAAACAAAATGTCCCAGACGCTGACATCGCTTTCAGAATATCGTCGGTTTGATCTTAAAACATTCCCGGAACAAAACAAATTCCAATGTCTTCATATGCCGCTATGAAAATTTACACAAATGACGTCATACAGTAGATCGATTTATTAATAAAAAACAACTTCAGAAGCCTATAACCGTTAAATTCTTTTATATAGACTCTAGCGTAGTTAAATTGATTAATTTTATAAATTTTTATTACTTGTTTTGGCAAATCAGAAAACGATAGGATACAATTTTGGAGGGACTAGCTTATTATCACCCGATACGACCGAATTACACACGTTCTAAATTCGCTCTACTAGGTGATAGAAAGGGGCAATTAATGGAAAGTGCTCGTTTTCAAAGGGTATGTGATAAATAGAATACATCATTTGTGATCATTTTATACTGAAATTATTAAACTCGTCATCTAAATCGATATAAATCTCGGCAAAAGCCTCGTTTTATATCGATTTAGATGACGCGTTTAATAATTTCAGTATAGAATGATCACTCATGTTGTATCCTCTATATATTACCATTGGAAAATCTTTTTTTGCATTTTAGAACATTGAAATATTGTGTTTTGACTTTTTTCAAGCCAGGTTCTGTTAATATGTAATGAAAACCAACATATAGCCCAATCAGGTACTATAATGTGTTACCTGTTTGTGGTGTCCTATTTGAAATTTATCATTTAATAAACCCATGCTCCCTTTTCCTCTCTAATTGTTTTCTCGGTCTGACAATTTCTGAAATGCATATTTCACTTTTACATATTACTATTTGCACTAGTGTACTGGATTTGATGACGCTACTGTTCATTTAAGTTAGATACAGTACTGAAAATCATGAAATTGACAACCGGATCGGAAGCGGATCGGAAGCGGACCGCAAACCGATCCCGTTAGGAGCGCAATAGAAGCGCAATCGAATTGGAAACGGAATGGAATCGAAGCGAATCGCTTTGAGCGTTTGGATCGCTTGGAGTGAAAAGACCGGGGCCTTTTGACCGGATCGGAATCGCTTTGAACGTTTGGATCGCTTGGAGTGAAAAGACCGGAGCGTTTTGATCGGATCGGAATCGCTTTGAGCGTTTGGATCGCTTGGAGTGAAAAGACCGGAGCGTTTTGATCGGATCGGATCGGATCGTTTCTATCTATAGTTTTTCAGTTATATGTAGAAGCGATCCGAATCGCTTCTTCCGATTCTTTTAACGACTTTAAACAAAGCAATTTTTGACAATAATTTAATTGAGTTTTCTGCTATCAAACACTAGTAATAAAAACACTAATTTAACGATAATTTTGTAAATAAAACTGAATACATATACTAGTAAATGTAAATAAAACTGAATACATATACTAGTAAATGGTGTGTTTGTCATTCACACGCATGATATTACTGAAATTAAGTTCGGAACCTTTTTGTATAAAGTGCTATTTAAGCGAAAATACGTTCAGTATGAAATATAAACCATAAACGCTGTCCGAAACTAAAAGAGAAACTATTTTTCCCTAATGATTTCAGCGCGAGATGCGTTATAAGTAATGACCAATGAAAAGCGGGAGCGAAAAGATCGGAATCGGAAGAATCGGTTTGAGCGTAAAGATCGTTTGGAGCGCATTGTTAATGACCAATGAAAATCGGGAGCGAAAAGATCGGAATTGGAAGAATCGGTTTGAGCATAAAGATCGTTTGGGGCGCATTGTCTGAAGTGAAAAAATTGGAGTGCAATCGAATTGGAATTGGACCGCAATGGGAATGGAATCGGATCGGTTATAGATGACATTAGGATCGGAAGCGGACCGGATCGGAATCGGAAAAATTGTCAATTTCATAATTTTCAGTACTGTACCTTCATGAACTAAAAATAAGTAACTTTGGACGATTACAAATGAGCCATCCATTTATGACTTATTGTCCACTTTACAATAATACAAATCAAATAAAACACAGACCACAATTTCACGTTATACAAATTTAGGAACAAAATACCACCAAGTACCTTTTACTTGAACCTTGTTTACAAAGGTACTTGAAATGGTATTAAGATAATATTTAGATACTTATAACAAACCACTGTCAGTTCATAGTTACATGTTCATGTACAACGAAATTATCTATAAATGCTCCAAACATCGTTCATATGATCCTGATGTTAGTAATATTGATCTTATTTGACTGGAGTATTTTTAGGAAATAGTTTTGCTGAACAAATTCAGTTCAACTATGAAAATATGAAAAAAGTGAAAGAAATAAAGATATTTTGCATGTTTGAATAGACGTGAATCACTGCATTGAAAAGCCTTACTTCAACTATATCCTTGTGGTCAATAGAATCACAAAACATTTATTAATAAAACAAAGCTAGAAATTCCAACCATTTGCAATTACCTCTAGTAAAATTGGAAATGTTTTAATCCTTTATCAATTGTTATTCGATAAGAAGTTGCTTATGTCTTAAAGTGGAAGATAATGATAATGATCAATGAAACTTAACAACAACTAACTTAAAGATAAGCTATTAGTAATTAAATAATATTCAAAGCATTTTAAATGAAAATATCTTAATTAGAATAAACGCATGAAAAGTGGATATTTTTTTAGTATATTTGGAAGATAACCTGGATATTTTATATAAATCATGAAAGGTCGAATTTCTATATCAATGTTCTGATAAGTTCATATTAGGTCGTCTATTTATTCAACTCTTTCTGAATCGTTTTTCTTATCATCCAACATACCAATAAAGTTGAACAAGAAATCTTCAGATGAACGTAGAATTTGTCGCAAAGCAGATAGCGCTAAAATGCTGATCTCATTTCGGACGTCGATTTCCTTTTCGTAGTTTTTCACAGGGAGCACGTGACTTCTTGGAACACCAAGTATATCGGACATTTTGTCGACCAGATGTCTGATAGCATCGCTGCGGAACGTAAGTGTTACATCTTCTTCCACAAGCTGGCAGACTTTGTCAACTTTTGTGAGAAGGATCACTTGAGGTACACCTAGATTAGATTACAAGAGTTTACGTACTCAGTGTGTTTGACAATACAAATATCTGAATTTGGTTTCCTTTTTTAAGTTGCGTACGTTCTCATAAGTGGTTGGTAAAGAGCTAATTCACAAAGGTAACTTAGAACATGTAGTTAACGAGATCCTTGCAAAATGTAAAGCTAATGCACAATAGAACCTCGACTTAACATCCAGTGACAAATAAACAGTTCGCTTACCACCAAATTAATAACAATAGTTTGTACCTTTATTCTGGTGTATTCCAGTTATAACATTTACTTTTTTTTATTTACCTCGTTTTTACGACTGTCGTTCATTAAAATGTGTACACAAAGGACCTTCTCGAAGCATTACTAAACGATTTCTAATTTAATTGCAAAAATTGAATACTTCACAATGACTAACTTGGTGCTTAACAAATTTTGAGTAGCATATGTGTTGCTTATGCCAGTCCAAAGGGGTTATTTCTCTGGTGTTTATTGTTTTGTTCTTAATTGCTTATGATGTCATATTTTAACCTGTTAACTGTCCTCTTTAGATATATGTTTTCTGCCTTCATTTGTTTCTCTCTATTCTTGATGACTGAAATCGGGTTTGTGTTTTCTGAGCGTGGCTCTTTCTCATATTCGTATTCAACTTGTAAAGATGTATCATTAGAATCTAAATACAAACACATCTTTCTTTCCCGAGTAGTTTCCATATATGTATTTAACACTATACATCAAATTTCGTAGTGGTACAAAGATACTTCATACAATGATATTTTAGTCTGGGAGAAAAAAAACAATTTAAAAAGAACCACTTATTTTTCGTGAATGGGTGAGAGTCTTTAAAAGATCAATATTTGACGGTAAATGAGAAAAATGTTGGTGTCGGATAACAGTCAACTGTATTCTGATCAAACAAGATTTTAGTTGGTGTCCGATATTCTGATAAAATAAGATTTTTAATAGATATTGTGATAAAAGAATGCAAATATTAAGAGAAACCTTTCTGGCGGACTTTCATCTGTAGAGCTTTTATTTTTTCCAGCATTTTTTCTGACAGAACCGTGGCCGTGCTTCCATCAATAACAAAGCATACACAATGGATCTTACAGTCCAATGGCGGAGTAGAGATAAAGCCTTGAATGTCTGGTGAAATTGGCGTTGAGGGATTGAACTGTAAGAAAACGCGGGCGTTCTTAATAAAATGTCTTGAGGGTTTCAATCTTATGGCAAGTTATGGAACTGAGGTCGCAACATTATCTCAATTCGATTGTTTAGAAGTTTCATATGATTAGTTAGATAAAGATTTAACAATTTTATTAAAACGTTTTCATTATGTTGTATAAAATTTAAGGTGTGCAAACCCACATTGCATAAATACATATTTTCAGTTGGTATTATCTTAACTGACTTAGTCACGGAAAAGCAAATTCTGATAAAACATATTAAAAATAAGTGGGGATTTCTTAAAGCTGCTTTATTTCAATATCTGGCATTTAGAGATTAAACAGCTAAAATGGATTGAACGCGTAATAGACCTCTGTGTTTAATTAAGAACCTTTAACGACAATGAAAAAACAACGTAACTTAAATCGACTCGTTCACTTCAAACGAAAAGTAAAGTTCAGCGGATTAAGGCAGTTACCTGATAGCCATCCGGAACATTTCCCTCTAGCAGATAGTTGAGTTCGGTTCCATCAATACCTTGGTTCTCTTCTATACCTCTTGTATCACAAAGGCGGAACTTCAAGGGCTGGGAAAGCGCTGACCCACGCACACGGTAAATGCGAAACTGAAATGTGCAGCAAACAATGTGGAAAACAATGTGAGGTACATGATTTGTATGATTTACACATAATTAAAAGAAAAGTATGACGGTTTTAAATGGCATATGCTTTGTATAATTATTTTACAACTGCCAATATAATACAGTAAATACCAATGCAAAATTCAATAGTACTTCATTATTAACAAACAGTTGAATCAAACCTTGGACGTTATACTTTGCTCAGCACTACCACATACCGCCTGACCTGTCACATGACCTCGGAATACTGATGCAACTGTGTTAAAGAAGCTGGATTTTCCGGCTCCAACCGGACCAAGGAATAGGATCCGGGAAGTCGTTGCACCAATACCATGTGGTGGACAATAGTTCTCTATTTCGCTCTTTAGACTTTCTAGATTCTTAAATAAACGTTTAAACATTTACATGTATAAGTGAAGTCTACATTTAAAAAACATAACCTCCCAACACAGCCTAGTGAGTAATACAAAAGTAGAGAAAACGAGTGTTATAATATCGCCTTTGTCCGCATCGACAAGCCAAATACCATCTTCCAATTACCGTATAAAGTTGGAAACACAATTATGTAAGAGCACAGGTCATAGTAAACGGAGAAATAAGCTCAGAGACTTTGGTGAAAACGGTATACAAAATTAATGCGTATACAGCTGCAAAGTAGTATTAAAAAGATTATATTGTAGCAAACATTGAATATAAAATCTGTTGATAAACATTATCTTAAAACTTTTTATGTCAAATAACGCAGAAATGAGTTTGAAATCTAGAATTGATTAACTACACATACCATCTCAAGTGTACTATATTTCCGGGTTGTAGCTATGGTAGTAGGTAGTATAAAAGTTCCAAAATCTTTTCAAAATGCAAGACTGACCTATTTTTTAATAAAAAGGCTCCTCAAATGCTTGTTAACAATGGTACTTTCTGACGAATATCCGTAAATTGCAAGTTGCTTGACAAAGCTGGCATGGTGACACCAATAACGGAGCAAGTAGAAAGGTTTGTCATATCCTTTGAGTATTCAAGCTTCAAATCAACAAATGGGCTCCATGCCATGACTGACATTAGACGCGATTTACAAACTAAACATTCAAATTTATCTGAACAGAAAAGCACATTTAGATAATAATTGATCGTAATTTTCTCTAATTCCATTAATCATCAACTATTATCTATTAAAACACAATTCTAGGTTCTATTCCTTATTATTAAATGTAATGATTTGTAACACTATATGTATGATGTTTATGCTTTGTTTCATTTGCAAGGGCAAAGCTGCAGTTTGTGTAATTCAATTTCGACACCATTCACGACTGTGCAGGAATGGATAAACCAAAACAGCCTGCACATGTTCCCTATCACTCTGTTGTCAGGTTATATCGCAAACAAACAGTAAATAAAAAATAAAACATCCGAGGTCTGTCCTTTACGATTGGTCGACTAATTGCATATTCGTCATAAAACATTCGACTTAGTCATGTACGAATATCTTATATTCTTCATCAATGTCTCATAATCAGCTCTTATTATAATACCAATGCTACAAAATCATATGACAGAGGAAGAAATTGGCAATTCATTCCAAATTATATAAACAAAACGGGCTAAAGATTTTTAGCAAGGAACTGTCTCCATTATCTGTTTTGTATGATAATCCTTCATTGAGGAAACTATAGACTGCAATATTACCTTTGTTATAACAAAATACTAAATGATTATTTATTGTTCAGATATAATTAACTGTTTATCAGTCGTTAAAGCTGCCTGCTCATTGTTCAGGGGAAATACTTCATCGTTTCTCTTGTAGTAAACATTAAGTGTACCACTTTATATTCACGATAAATAACTGACAAAATCGACTTCAGTCTTAATGTTGAACTAATGCACACATTCAAGGATCTGTGGTTAGTGAATTTTAATGCGTTAGAATAATTTTAATATGTGCTTCACTCGTACTTAGATTGTGTAAAAATATTACATCACATTTTGTTTAAAGTCTTCTAATATGTTGGTACTTCAAACATTTAATGTTTTGCCTTAAAGTGACAAGTACATTCAACGATATCCGAATTATATCGAGCTATCCGATTAATCTATGATGATCTTACAGTCAGACTCCAAAACTACCTTAATATTCAAGGTACATACCGATATATTCCACTCCCCTATTTCCCTCCACGGAGAGATGACGGTCGTATCTGTAAGTAGAATCTATTAAATGTCATCATTTTCATATTTCCGATATGACGTAAAAAGGTTACAACATGATGGATTACTTTGGGGGGGGGGGGGGGGGGTATTTTCTGCAGCTTGCTATTTTTATTTCTATCCCCTTTAAAACATCACTAACATCACTTGCCTTCTTTATTTAAGGATTTTACTTGACACAAAAAGTAAGCTTATAAGTTAGTTACATGTACATTGAAAAACGATTGCAAGAGCAAATAAACCTTTTATTGCTAGGAATTCTAGCAATGAATAAAACGATTTTTTACAGATGTTTCTAATATTTACCATAACTAATGGACTTTTTAAGACTTGACCGAATCACATTCTTTCTTACTCGATAAAATTTATGGTTGATTTGGCATGTTTTACAGTTTTTTGGTGGTACTTATTGTGCACCCCTTCTAGATGATCTGTTTAGTAACCGCTACTGAAGAAACTTTATGTTACATGTATCGATGTCTTTCGAAGAGGTCATCATTACAGCCTTAAATAAGCCATCGTGATGTTAAACTAAGTATAGATTACAACCATAGTTCAACATTTGATAACATATAGCGTGCTGAATTTGATAGATTTTGGTATTTTAAAATGTATAGTTTCGGATATTTCTATCATGTCCGTTTCATTGTTCTGGGTTTACATTTCACATTTTGTCAGCTTATTAGCTTTTGAATTAACGTTATCTTTCTTTTGCATAACAACAATCCTACAACACATAATTGTGTAACGGAACCACTAATAAGGAATACGTTTTTCATTAAGTTCATTTTTATATACATTTGTAAATATGTTGAAAATATTTTCCAACATAAAATACAAACCTGAAACCGAATATACTTCCAGATCAGTTACCGTTGTAACATTTCCTGTAATTTGTTCCGTTGTAACACCAGCCATGTCATAACTGTAACCAAAGGAGGTTCCACCGTTCAAACTCCAGATATCGTTTGACGACGATAAGGATCCGGTGAATGTATATAAATCATGGCCACCACCAAATGTTGGTCCATAACTTGAGTTGCAATAAATAGCGTTGTCTGCAGACGTTACAGGGAACTTTGTGATGGCCTCTTTGTTTTGCAGCTTGAGACGAAACAAAAATGCATCTTTGTCACTGCAGTATGATCCTGAGCCTGAAATGTTTGTGAAAAAAATGTCAATTTCTTTTGTTTTTTGGGGGTTTGCAACAAGTAAACTTGGGTTATTCAAATAAACTGAACTTCGTACATGTATCATACAAAGACATTTCAGAAGACAATACGTCTCGGATGATCCCTGTGTCTTGAAGCATATTTTTCTAAATGCTACGGTGCAAGATTGGAATAATTTGTATGCAATTCTCTCATGGCATTTAACAAGGGTAAAATACTGTTAAAATATTCAATACTGTTTGTTTTATGTACGCACTTGTCCAGCTTATCTTCGTGTAGCCTCCATAAGCGGATCCGACTGTGTCATAGATAACTGTCACTGTTGCCCCCTTGTTGTTGCAATTGTTATGAAATGTTGTGGAACTAGCTCCATGTTGAGAAAAACTGTAAAGCAGCTTGAATTCCTTTGGTCCTTCTTTGATGAAGCGCACAAGACTTGCTCTTTGTGCTAAAGATAATTTTCCTGTCATATTGCTTTAAATAAAAAAAATAAAGTGTAAATCGTTTGGAAAAATTAAACATGCATATCCTCAATTCCAACAGCTAGAAAACCCTAGCCTAAATTTCAATGAGAAACCACCATTATTAAAAAACCTAAAGCAGAAATTGTCAATTTTTAAACGGATCTTCGTTCATATCAATATTATTATGTCATTTAATTTGCTTGATGAAAACCCTCTCACACGTTTGAAGCGACTGATAACAATGTGTCCTTGTTGACTGTTAAATGTTGTCATAAGTGAAAAATAAGTTTAATTTTTCATCATAAGTAGGGACAATTAATTGGTATATACAAATACATAAATGGTTATAAATTTAATAAATAATTTCTGTTACTGAGATTTGGTCGAAAAAGAACAGAAGACCAATCAATGTATTCATTCGTTTTCGTAAAATGGGGCGCGCAACGGGAAAAGGTACCTTCGGTCATATTTTGTGACATTTTAGTTGTTACTATATTTAGAAAGAACTTACAACTACCTATAAATTTCTCATAACAATCAAGTGCTTTTCTTTCACATTTTGACAATAAAATAATATTTTTAACGCGAAATACATAATAATTAATGTCGTTTGCTCAACTTTATGACGCCATTTCAAGGATGACGTCAACTGTCCGAAGGTACTTTTTCCCGTGACGCGCCCAAAATTATCTCCAAAATGTTTACATCGGTCAGTGTGCATCCAAAGTTAACTGGTTTATTTATTCAGTTTCGTAGGATAATTATTTCCCTCAATCCACTCCGTCACATTGTAATAAACAAAAACAAAACATAATTTAAGTTTCAATATCAAATTGTAATTTGTAACGTAAGCACTTGGGTAACCGATGAAACTCATCAATTCGTATACAATCTATTCCAACATATTTCATATTTTACCAGTAATCATTATATTATCTCAATAAATCATAAACACTTAAGCCTTACAACAATTTCACAATTACATATCCGTTAACACTCAACCAATACTTTGTATCCATTTACTTTCTACTCCTTGAACCAAAAAGAAAAAAAAAATAACGATGTAACCCTGTCGGTAATCCAAAGCTGAATGAATTACACCAAACAATCTTACTAGCACGAAAATATCGTGCACTGATGTCACGCTTCAGTGACCATCTTAACAGTGACTGCGTAACCTTTTTAAGGAAAATAATTTCTGTCTAATTCGTTCCTCAAACGAAATTAATTTATATGTCGGAATTCTAATTTAAAAGTTCATGTAGATTTCTACGGAAATAGTTGAAACTGAACTTAAAAGCTTGACCATTTCTTATAAGTCCTTTCTGATTGAACTCCGTGTGTTTTCTTTTTTCTTGGACAGGTCGAATACTTACATGTACCAATTTTGTTGTTAATAGATTATTGTTCTATAATGAGTTTGCATGTTATTGCATACGGTGTCGTCTTATATATGTGTGAGTGTATATAAGTGCGTTATTGTTAACTTAATTCACAAAGCTAAATTGTTAATGTTGCTTCTCTGCTTCTTTCGAACCCTTTAAACAGAAGGCATCCTAGATCATGGTTTATATCCCTAGTGACGAACATTTTACAACTGACTTTTCTAGGGCAATATGAATGAGCAACAACTAGTGAAAATCTCATTATTAAATATACATAATTATTCAAACTACAAACATAATCCGGTTAATTCTGGATCACCCCTCGTACATGTAACTAACAAAGTGCTGATTCTGTTTGAGTTGTTTTTCTTTTAAAATCATCGTTTTAAAAATAAGTTCACTCTTTCGAATTCGAATCTATAATTATTCATGTTGCAAAGCCTCGTTACAAAAGTGAACATTTGGAAGTGCGTGCGGCATCCGTAATAACGGTTATGTACAAAGGTTGCGGCTGTTTACTGGATTGCATACATATAATATGTTGAAAACAAAACATCTATCAGTAACACATATTTATACACAAAGTTTCACTTAAACGCACAATTTTATATTTCCTTACTTAAGTTAAATCTGTTAAATCATTTTAAAAAATTAATCTAAACTTTTGCTTAGACAATGTCCTAGTTGACACAAGACCATATATTACAGTAACACATTATCTGAAATATTTTAATGAAAACAAGGTTGAAAAGACCCGTTTACTTTTTTAAGCTACACAAATGCTTTACCAGCAAATCAGAAAAACATGATCTGATAAATAAATATTACATTGGAAGCTTAAAGCTTGAAAATGTTTAATTCTCTCTCATTGATTCTAACAAGTGACACACCTGCATGGATACAAGACAGCATTTTAGGAATAAATAATATTTGGTATAAAATAAATAAGTTAAACACTCATCTTTATGAAAATGTGATTTAATTGTCCTTATAGTATTCACATTTTGCATCGCTTCAGTATCGGCTTTCAAGATGTCTCTATTTTTAATTAGTACAAAAACACTCTTTTTTACTGTGTCAACCATCTGTCCCTAACCCCACAACTGCAAAAAAATTATCAGTGCCGCTTACAGATAAAAAACATAAATATTTTAATTACCATTCGTGTGTATGCTTCCAATTCCTTTATCGTTTGATTACAGTGCAAATCACATGAATGCGCCCATATATGCTCAAATGCAATCATCAAACATCGGCTTTCTCCGGCTTTCTCCGGCTTTCTCCGCAATGCTACGACATCATTTAAATTAACAAAAGCGCCTTCGTGTAGTAGATCATGGCATTAGATGACAGGACTTTTGGAAAACGGATTGATCAGTTTGAAACGAAAACGAAAGTAGAAGCTAAATAAGTTTTTTTACTAAATTGGCACCGTACATGTATATGCAGTCATGTTTTTGTTAATCATAACCAATTTTAATGCATTCGCCCGGAGAGTATTTGATTAAAATGTTATAAATAAATTCTTTCAAAAAACGTTATCCGTTTTCAGAAAATGAAATACATTTAGAAAAACCAGCAGTTTTACATGTACGATACGTTACTGTTATCAAACTGTGTTAATCTTATTCGACTGCGTTAATCATATCAAACAAAGTAATCTTAAAATTTCTCAACCGCTCATTTAGGCAATAGAAAATTAATTCCTAATTTCTCATCCGAATTTTGGAGAAAATGGGGGTGGGGGCGGGTTTTATTTTTTACACAACACAGGCACAAAGGCTATCAATTCAGAAACGATTTTTTGAAAAAAAAACAACGCTTTTATGCGAAATTTAGTGAACCTAGGAGTGTAGAACCTGGAGTATATTCATGAGCACGCTAAATTCAGGAAAAAATAATGATGTAACCACCATGTACACTTAAATAAATTTAATAACTAAATAAAAGTTATAATAACCGTTTGCATTAACTCTAAAACTGCCGTATTGATATTGTATTATTAACACCTAAAATTATTTTGACATATGATCACAGGACGGAATTCACGCGATATGACTACATTCGTTTTTTTAAAATGTTTAAAAATTCAAACAGCAATTTCAGATTTGTGATGCACACAGGATTTCTTCTGAAGAGTGTGCTAATGCTTGACAAGTTCCCACCGAAAAAATATTACGTATAAAATAGGTTGTGCGTAAATGTAACCCCACCCCTTCACCCCCTACCAGAGCCCCATTTTTTCTCAAATGAGGTCATGATGTACCTTTTCTTGACTGGAGAGATGTCAGCTTTAATGTGGGCCATCATTCCTCGCGAACTCTTGCCGTTGTAAAAATCATCAACATTGATGTTTTTCCAGGTCCGGACATGAGTCAGACTGTAACAAATTTCATGAAAATGATAGTTTGCTAAATCACCCAAAATGAACACTGGGGCCACATAAGAGTGTCTGAGTGCGCCAACAATCTCAGCTTGTTATCTCTGAAGGAGAAAAAATCAGCACTGTTGTGAAGGTGCTACATTCATACTTATAATTTCATCTATCAAACCAGTATTCATTAACAATTGTAAAACATTTCTGTTTGTTTGCAGATGAAAATAAGCTGATGTTTTGACAAATTTAATATTACATGTTCAAATCAATCTATGCTCTACATTAAATCACCAATTGTTTTCTTTGAGTGTCATGTGATTTAACATTGATTTTACAACTATTTTAATCAACAACCCATCTATAACATAGCAAGTTCGACAGCAACTGCCTATTAAGGATTGTTCTTGGTACACAATACCACATATATTGTCGTACAACATCGATGTCTTAGGTTTTAGATCTGTTAAATTTCCGCGGAACATCGACTTTTACCGCCACTATTATTGATTACCGAACGCCGATTCGAACGTTTCCAGTTGATACTTTTTTATTAAATGGAATCTACTGTTTAGGTGTTTCCCGAGATTATGACGTCAAAAATAAATACATTAATAATAAATGTGAATATGAAATTGATGTAAATTAATGTAAAGAAATATTTCATTAAAATAATAAAAAAATGGTTGCTTTCAAACCGCAATAAGCAATGAATAGATGCTAATATATAAAATTGATAACGCTGTGACGTCAAAGCTCCGTGGCGCAATGGCAATGAACTGGTACTCGTTTTCAATCTGACGGACGAATCCTCGGGAGGGTAGAGTTTTTTTTCCGTCTTCTTCTTTTTTAAATATTGTTCGATATTTTTTGTAACAAATGTCTTAATTTATATTTGATTTGTAAAATTGAGGACATTTAATAATTATTCTTCATTTTCATTTTGTAGCCATGAAAATAAAATATTATAAACATATAATAATTACAAAATACTGACTGTTGTTATACTATAGCAACTAAATAACGATGTATTTTGTACTGACGTTGGCTCGTGTGAGTTTCATGCCTATTAAGTAAAATCATTTAATGCGCATGGAAATTATCTAATAGAACAAACATAATACATTATATTTCTTAAGTTGTCATATTAACACTTTTTGACTCCAGAGGTGAACTATTTTTTGAACAATTGTAATTCATTTTTTTTATTTAAGAAATAATTATGTGTTAATGTTGAAACCTGTTATATTTATTCGTTCACATAAAAGTTGGGTTTGGTTTATTTTCTTAAAGGTTCAATGGAAACGTTAATTACATGATTGTTTAAATTAATATGTACATTCATTTAGGAAAAAAAATGTTGTTATTTTATTATTTCTATATTTGAACAGTTATCTTGTGATAATTGTCCTATACTGTTATGCTTTTGTTGTTATGGTAATGGTTTTCAAAATTTCATTATAGATAATAGATGTTTTGAATTTTCAACATTTGACTTGTATTACTGATTGTTGTCAATTCAGATGATTGAGGGCAGCTGATCCATCTTGACTTTAACGCTTTCAATGTGACTGATACAATTTTATTGTGATATCTAATTAAATCATTAACTACCTGATGCAAGTCTTGCATCCTTGAAGATTTAAAGAAAATGTCATTTAAAATAACAACAAAAAGTACAAGGAACATAAATTTCGCCGCTCTCTGCAAAAGTTGTTTCATTTGTTATCATTGACATTTTAATTTAAGTACTAGGAAGAATTTCATGGTTTCTTTTTTTCTCATTTTAAAAGGCAAATAAAGCAATATATAGCAATAAGGATAAGTGTGTGTTTTCTCAAGGATACAAGCACTGTCCTAGACATTTTTTTCATTTAAAGCTGCCTAATCACAGTTGAGGGTTAACAAATCTCAGTGTCTCAGGTGTGCTTAAAATAATTGCACAGTTATGTAATGCCTATAAATAACTAAACAAGAGAGAATTTGGGAAAACAATCGAACTTATCAGGACATTTGAGGATCTGATGTGAGTGAATTCATTGTGCTATCAAGGCTGTATAAAAACTTTGCTTTTAAATGTATTTACTCGTATGTTGATTGTGTAAGAATATGATATCACATTTACTTTGTTTACAGGTAATCTGTTGTTAATGGTATATTTTTTATATAACACACTTAATATTTTCGTCCTAAACGTGACCAGGTACCTTTAATAGTTAGTGACAAACGGCATTTTGTGGAATACCATAATGATGAAATTCCTGCGTTCGCAATAATTTTGCATTTCCTGTGATGAAAAAAGTTTTTTTAATGCTTTCTTGTTCTGGTCAATTCCATTCCTTAATGTAATGGAAATGTATTAAACTGAAACAAACAATAATTATTAATAGTTAAAAACGATGTAGAAACCTTGTTTTACCATGTTATTTTAGATCCGACACTACAGAAACTAAACAAACTAAACAAAATTGTTATTTATTTACCGTATGTTCTTCATTGTGAACTTGAATTTTAATCTGACGAATACATGGTACATTTTATTTCCTGTTTACTTTTAAATTCATTAGGCTTGCTATTTCTACATTTTATTTCCTGTTAAATTTTAGATCCATTTGGCTTGCTATTTCCAAAAAAATCTATCTCTGCGTTTATCATGATGCATCATTCACATGATCTCAGATATCACATTCATTCAATGTTTCAACGATGGTTAAATGACCACCTAGAACAATCATTTGAAATAATAGAGACACAATTAATATGTATCAAATAAGAAATGACATTAAAAAACTCAGCAAAAGAACACCAAAAATAACAAACAGGGAATAAAAACTATCCCGATAAATAAGACCTTTTAAGTTTTTGTTCCTCTTGGCAATAAGTAAACTGTATGAAAGGTTTAAACAAATAAGTAAAGCAATTATTACTGTCGACGTTCCTTCTGTTATTGGATTACAGTTTTATCAGATTTTTGCTGGGATAACACAAAGCCGATTATGCTCTTTTTCCTCTCTACCTTTTGGCTGTGTGGCGAGGCTGTGTCTGCTGGATGTGGCCATTCCTGATATGCATATTTCACTTTTTTGCAAGGTCAGGGACACATTTATTTGTCATTAAAGAATTGTCTGGAAAATAAACATAGTTCCCTATATAACTTGTCAAACTTCTTTAAACCTGCCATCGAAGCAGACAGTGCAAATAATAATGATTCTGACGAGCGAAATGGGCAGGGACTAATATCAGAGATCCAGAAATTAAATCATGCCGATCGCGTTAAAAGGACAACAGATAGCCAAGCGTATTCTTTTGTCCTGCAGACATTTTGTAATTATGTTGGCATATTAATCCTACTGCCGCAATCGACCCTCTGTTATAATTAAAGTATTTTAATAATTAAAACTAGAATGTTGTGTTCCGCGGAACACATGTGTCGCCTGCATGGAAAAAGTTGAAATGTGGGCCTATGTTTAATCATATATAATTAAAATATTTTATTTAAGTTGATTTCAATACTACACCACTGAACACATTGCATTTAAAAGGGGAATTACTGAAACCTGAGTTATTATCTTCAAAAATTGGTTTGTAAATGCTGTTGTATTAAGTGAATTGAACAAGTACTTTCCATTTTACAGGCAACATTAAGTTTCATGTTTAAATTGCATTTGAAAGGGGCATAACTCAAAAAATATTGAAACTGGAGTTATCATTCTTGTCGTCACAGATGGCATTGTTCATGCTGATGATATATTCCAAGTATGAAGTGAATAGGACAAGTACTTTCAAAGTTTTAGGCAACATTAAGTATCAGGTTAAAGTTGCATTGAAAGGGGCATAACTAAAAAAATATTAAAACTGGAGTTATCATTCTTGTCGTAACAGATGGCATTGTTCATGCTGATGATATATTCCAAGTATGAAGTGAATAGGACAAGTACTTTCAAAGTTATAGGCAACATTAAGTTTCAGGTAAAAGTTGCATTTGAAAGGGACAAAACTAAACAAAATATTGAAACTGGAGTTATCATTCTTGTCGTCACAGATGGCATTGTTCATGCTGATGATATATTCAAAGTAGGAAGTGAATAGGACAAGTACTTTCAAAGTTAAAGGCAACATTAAGTTTCAGGTTTAAGTTGCATTTGAAAGAGGCATAACTCAAAAAATGTTGAAACTGGAGTTATCAGTCTTGTCGTCACAGATGGCATTGTTCATGCTGATGATATATTCCAAGTATGAAGTGAATAGGACAAGTACTTTCAAAGTTATAGGCAACATTAAGTTTCAGGTTAAAGTTGCATTAGAAAGGGGCTTAACTCCAAAAATATTGAAACTGGAGTTATCATTCTTGTCGTCATAGATGGTATTGCTCATGCTGATGATATATTCTAAGCATGAAGTGAATAGGACTAGTACTTTCAAAGTTATAGGCCAAAGTTATAAGTTTCGTGTTAAAGTTGCATTTGAAAGGGGCATAACTCATAAAACAGTGAAAGAAGAGTTATCGTTCTTGTTGTCACGGATCGCTGTGTTCATGCTGATGATATATTCCAAGTATGAAGCGAATAGGACAAGTACTTTCAAAGTTATAGGCCACATTAAGTTTCATGTTAAAGTTGCTTTTGAAAGGGACATAACTCATAAATAGTGACAGAGGAGTTATCGTTCTTGTTGTCACGGATCGCTGTGTTCATGCTAATGATATATTCCAAGTATGAAGTGAATAGGACAAGTACTTTGAAAGTTATAGGCCACATTAAGTTTCATGTTAAAGTTGCATTTGAAAGGGGCATAACTCATAAAATAGTAATAGAGGAGTTATCGTTCTTGTTGTCACGGATTGCTGTGTTCATGCTGATGATATACTCCAAGTATGAAGTGAATAGGACAAGTACTTTCAAAGCTATAGGCAACATTAATTTTCATGTTAAAGTTTGGCGACGACGACGACGACGCCGACGGACAATAGGATCCCTATGTGTCTACCTGCTACCGTAGGTGACACAATTATAGCAACGTAGCTAAAAACAGTGTATATGTCCTTTTACGTTTTCAGTCTGAGTTTATTTTGACTTTCCTGTAATCATGTTCTTGTTTTTTAACTAGCGGTAATTTTTTGTCTTAGTTTATAAAATACCTACATATTGACAGCGTCTTTAATGGCTTAGCATGTTGTGTGTTCGTTACTTTTGCACGGGGTAGTAGTGTCCAGTAAGCTGGTTGATTCGAATGAAACAGTAGAGCAATTAGCACATTTTCGTAAAATATGAGAACTTGGCCTGACACATGTAACATTAGCGAAGGCTAAACTATTAAAACTCCAAGACAGTGGCACATACGATTTTGAACTGGTAATTCAAATGCTGTTATCCTAGATAATCGCTTGTGTTGTTCATGGTGTTTTAAGTAGTCGTGATATAAACATATGCAATAAACGCCCCAAAAAGCGTGAGTAGCAGTTTGATAAAGGTCGCAAAAGCTGCTTATACTTTGACTCGTAGATAAAAGTTGTGGAAAAGCGTTGATATAGCTTGATTTAATTCTGAGAACATAGTATTAATCGCTATCATTTAGAATAAAAGAAAAATGTACAAAAATCAGTATCGGTATAAATCTACTTAGCAAAGTAAGATATCGTCTTCTAAACAATCAACAATGATATTTCCTGTGTTTAAGACTATCGGCTGTATTACGATATATATATATATATATATACAGTAACTATATTATTTTACCAAACGTGTCCGATACAAGGGCATAAAGCGTAGAAAGAATACACTACTGATTCCTGAAACATAGACGTAATAGCTCATGGCTTGAGGAGGAACATTCATTTATTACATCGATTCAATTTCGGACAATTTTGCAGAATGATTGGCGACAGGGTTTTATCGTTCTCCGTCCGTGTATATTTTAGCAGTGTCGAACTGTATGAATAATGAAAATGGTGTTTCAAGATCGCTGAACATGGATTGATAAAAATACTGATTGTGTTTGATCCTGTTTACAGTAGAGAGGTTTACTCTGTATGGCCCTAGGAATGTGATGGGCACACACATTAAATCTTATCCTCAATATATCTTTGTGGCGGCTGTAAAAAGTCTCTACGTACATTCGATCAGTGCTGTTAACAGATACGTCCTCCAAAGTAATTGTTAACAAGTAGCGATGTTTTCTGGACACCATACTAGGATTACAAATACAAGTATTTCAATTCGCCCGGGCCTCAAATAATGCGGATTTCTGTACTTTTATATTACAACAATTAGGGTACACAAGTACAACAGTTGTGTTGCTGTATCTTAAATGTGAGGAGATAGGACTTGAAAGGACGACAGATACTTTCTACATAAAGCTTAAGCATAAAGATAAAGATGAAGATAAGAAATGTATATGTCGTTATTCCAATTGAACGTGCACATTGTACAGTGGGCCCAAAGGATCTCCACCTGCTCACACGAGAGACAACGGCTGTCGTTTTAACATTCATATCATGATACTTTTCTTTTTTTTTCTTACGACGCACTGTATAAAACTTCACTGTGGCCTTGTATGAATTTTTGTATTTGTAAATGTTTGGGCGAATCCAAATATAAGGTAATCAACTCATTTATTCATGGTGCTTAAATTAATTGATCATTTATTTAGATATATTGGAGTGCATTCGTCTAAAAGTTCAAGCTTACGGATCAAACTTGAACACACTTTAAAATAATACACCGAAGATTTACATTCAATAGCTATTCCGCGCTGCATATTATGTCAAAATATAGGACTGTAATCATAATACGATAAGCGATATGACCTTGTATCTACTTTCTTTCAACTCGTAAACAGGTTGAAAACTTTATAATTGTAGAAAGCGTTAATACATGATAGTAAACGCAAGAAGGAATAGAAGGATAAAGTTTAAATAGACGTATTGATTTAACTTAAATTGTAAGTTAACTTTATGTCCGTGTCTATTAATAAATAATTAAACAGTGTGTGTCTGGCAAAAAGGAGAATGCAGTTTTTTAAAAACACTAACTTCAGGTTAGTGGTCTAGCATCTTTCACTATAACATGTATAACTGCATAACATGTGTAATTAATAAAGCAGGTTTGATACATGTGTTCTTGCTGAATTCACTACATGACCTTGGTCTGAGTAAGGACATTTATCACCCACCTTTTTGATTGACAAGGCGGCCCCACCTCTTGTTCTCTTTTTTGTTAATTGTTTGTAGTTTCCAATCTAAAATCGATCATTTTTTACAAATCTATGTTGTTGTTACCTCTCTGCATTTTTTTGTGTGTGGAGGCTGTTTTTTCTGGGTGTGGCTGTGAAAAAAAACAACAAACATATGTTTTATGTATTGCAGTTTTCACTTTGAAAGACTCCGAACACGATAAATATAAAATTTATATATTGCAGACTCGGTTTGATTGAACCTGTTCATAAGCGGTAACGGAAATAAAAATTATAACTGCCAACGCAGCCTTGCCCCTGGCTGAGCGCTACTCAATATTTACATCTTTAAAAAATACAATTTCGATCCATCCCAAACGATGGTATCCTTGTGACAATTTACTAATTTTTCTTAAAAGAACAAACCTATTTTTTATATTGTTTTCTCGTTTAGAGCAAACCCATTTTTAATTGGGGACCATACGCCGCTGAACATGGAATGGTGTTAATCTGAAAATACCTCATTGAAGGTTCGATGTTCACCGCCATATGCAAACCATCTTTTGGGATGGATCGAAATTGTACTATTTGTTGGTTTAATTGCTGAGTTGCGCTTAACAGGCAGCTATGCGGCGTGGGCAGTAATATGCATTCCCATTTCTGCCCATGAACATGCTCAAGCAAACCGAGCCTGTAGTATTTTCATATTTGTCGTGTTCGGTTGCTTTCAAAGTTCCCTTTTCATCTATTTCACTTTTTCAGAATAATTGTGAAATGTCGATAAGTCAGAATACATTGGCGGTACTCATCTTGGTTTCTACAATAGCCGTGGGTCGGCTGTTATACTGGCTTGACGCTAACCAGCACAATGGTGTAGCCCTCACACAAATGAACAGTACATATGATTACATTGTTGTTGGAGGAGGTTCCGCCGGTAGTGTGCTGGCAGCACGACTTGCGGAAGACAGAGATGTTACTGTTTTAATTCTGGAAAGCGGACCAAGTATAGGAAATAATCCAGGCATCTATGAACCTCGGAGATGGCTAGAGCTACAACGTCATCAGTACGATTGGAGTTATGTCACAGAACCTCAAAGTGATGCTTTTTTCGGCATGAAAGACAGACGTGGCTTATGGCCACGTGGACATGTGTTTGGTGGATCAGGTTCGATAAATCTTCTACAATACACACGTGGAAGCCCAATTGACTTCGACAACTGGGAAGCAAACGGTTGTACTGGTTGGAGCTATAAGAACGTATTACCATATTTTCTTAAGACGGAAGATATGCAGATTGAAGAGTTTAAGAAATCAGAGTATCATAATGAAGGTGGAGAAATTGCCGTAAGGAGCGGTGACGATTCTCCGCTTGTAGAGTACTTCTTAAATGCAGGTAAAGAACTGGGTCATGAAATTACTGACTACAATGGAAAAGCTCAAGAAGGATTCAGCAAAATCCAGTTCAATATCCGAAATGGCATTCGCAGTAGTGCAGGAATAGATTTTTATAAAAGAAATAAAGAAAATCTTCATATTTGCTACGGATGCCATGTGACAAAAATAGTGATAGAAAACAAAAGAGCGGTCGGTGTAAATTTCATACAGAATAATAGAAAACAAGTAGTTAGAGCTGAACAAGAAATAATCGTGTCAGCAGGAACAATAAACACACCTCAGATATTAATGTTGTCCGGAATAGGTCCGAAGGATCATCTTGAAGAATTGGGAATTCCTGTCACAGCTGACTTGCCTGTTGGGTATAACCTGCAAGACCATCAAATGGTTGGATTGTGTGCAAAAATAAATAAACCGATTAGCAATACACCTGGCAGCGTAAATAACTTGTGGAACACTCTACAATATGAAGTGTTTGGAACAGGGCCGCAGTCAACTGGTGGGTCACTTGGATCTGCTTTCATTCATTTAAATAAAAACAACAGAGGTAAAACTGTCGCTGATATTCAGTTCGTGTTGTTTGGGCATTTCATAGGGATTAATGTGTTCAACTATATGGATGAGGTTGCCAGGGAAATGATACCAGATCCAGATGAAATGAAAGATCATGGGTTTTGTACATTTATCGCCCTGACACATCCAAGAGCAAGAGGAACAATTCGTTTACAATCAAAAGATCCCTTTGATTATACACTGATCGACCCAAAGTACTTTACGGACCCTCAAGACGTGAAAGACTTAATAGGCGGCATACGGGTATGGGAACAGATGATGGAAACAAAATCATTTAAAGAGTTAGGGGTAGATATCAATATTATGAAAAAGTCGTTTTGTTCACAGTATCAGTTTTCTTCTGACGATTATTGGGAGTGTTTTATCCGCCATACTGCATTCACTCAGTTCCATCCAACATCTACTTGTAAAATGGGTCCTAATGACGATAAATCTGCAGTTGTTGACCTTGAAATGCGAGTGGCAGGGGTAGATGGATTACGAGTCGTAGATGCGTCCATTTTTCCCAATGTAACAGGGGGTAATACCAATGCACCGACGATCATGGTTGCTGAGAAGGCAGCTGATATAATACGGAAAAAAGACACCGTTAATCATTTGAGGAGAGCTTTATAAATATGGCAAATATGTTAACAATATATTCGTAAATAAACTTGAGTCAACCGGTGCTATATAAAAATGCTTAAAACGGAGCGTTACATTTATACTAAACCGACATGTATGAACTTAGTTATAAAGACGCTGTGCATATTAGCATACATTTGTACGTCGCTTGCAAGAGCTTGTACATATGATCTTATTTTATCGAAGATTATTCTCTCTTTGAATTTAGCTTATTTGACATACTTAATATAAACACATGCTATTTTCCTCTCTTCTTTTTCGCTGCGTGTGGAGGCTCTGTTTTGTGAGTGTGGCGATTCTTGATATGCATATATCACGTTTCTATAAGTAAAATTTAAATAGATGAAAAGGGAACTTTGAAGACCGTCGGCCACGACAAATATGAAAATATTGCAGGCTCGGTTTGATTGACCCTGTTCATGGGGGCAGTAAAGGAAATGCCTTTTACTGCCCACGCCTAGTGTTAATGCGGTTAATGGTATTTATGACACTGTGAAAACATTGGGAAGCTAAAATTTCAGTTTATGTTACTACAGTTTGATACATTAATACTATACTGAATAGTTACATGTACCTTCCATTTAGTAATGAATAGCCCCATTAATAAATTTACAATGCAATATTTTGGAAAAAGTTGTTGTTGTTTTTTTGATTACCTGAAAAATTTTAAAAATCATATTTTTGGAACAGATTATGGATACGTAGACAGCCACTTGTTATTCAGTGTAATATAACCAAGAATAAACTTAAGGCAGTGCAATACGAGGATGAACCAAGAATACGGCAGATATCCTATTTTTCCAGACCCGTATTTATCAAGACCCGTTAAGAAAACTTGGCGACATCACATATATTAAAAACTTTTGCTGATAAACTATATAAAATTTGCCTTGTATGTCACGTGACTTTCAAGTTCTCGATAAGGTTACATTCATTGTGTTAGAAAACGCTGACGCTTTTGTATTATAGTTTTGTTTACCAAACTGTTTAAAAGTAAACATGTTTACATTTCCACAACTGGAAAATATTTTTAAATCGTGCAATGAATGTATATGAGAGGAATGAGTGACATTTAGAAGAACATAATATTTTATTTTTTTGGCGGTTTCAGTTATTCTTTATTGTTTTACTGTAGCCTTTCATCCGATTGATGTCTGCCTTTCCATCCTAGACAAACATCTTACCTTATCAGTTCGGAAGCTGCCAAACTCATTGGTTTGACAAATCAGTTTTTTTTTTAAATATTGAGCAACTCAGTGCTGTCTTCAGATAGGCCTGATTTATTTTGTTTTTGTTTCTTCATTAGACAGTAACGATCTGTTTAGTTTCACTTACAGAATTGACAGACGAATATCAATCCACATTTGTCTTCTTGTTATACTAATAAAGATTGCATGTTAACATGAATGTTAATTTGACGGATGGTTGATAAAACGGTCTTTGACTTTGAAGTAAATTTCCTTCCAACTGCAATAACATCTATACTCAACAAAAATAGAAACCTGACACTTTATATTTGGTGTATTTTCCTGGAATCAGATTTAAAGCTAATTGAATTGTGGTATGTAATAAAAACTGTGCATGTTTTGAACTTAATTATGCATTTTGATATTTTTGGTGCATGAAACAAGTGATTCAGTGGTAATTTTCTTTTGGATGGTGCAAAAATATATAGATTTTGAATATGCACCTCATACTTATTCAAAGTTACAGTGTCAGGTTTCTTTTTTTTGTTGAGTATACATTTGATATCATGGTAAACAAGTTCTCGCTGAAATCTTATTATTCAAACATTCTATTTTTGTTTCTAAAGTAAAATGGACGAAGAGACCTTATAATGATGTGTGGGTGTATTTTTAAGCAAATTTTCACATGTAATATACGTATTTGATTTTCATCAGAATCATCATTATTAAGGAAAGAGGAGATAACATTGGCCTCTGTAAAAATTAACAACATCTTCCCATTTTATCAAATGTTCAGATACATGTATGTGGAAATATCACAAATTAAATAAATGATAACATAAAGCATCAATGAACAACTGTTTTGGTTTTTAAAAAAGTAAGTTTTTATTTTTGCTCAGTAAAGTTTGGCATTAAGCAAGTAAGGGAAGCTGATAAACTAACAAATAGTTTGTGACTTAACAATGTCAATAAAAATATCTGATAAATAACAAACATGAATATAAAAACAATAGTTTTTGCTATTTTAAGATAGAAAAAAAGGAACTTTAAAATCCACCAAATACGATCAATACCAAAATATTAGAGGCTGGGTATTGATTGAGTCTGTTTATGAGCACTAATTCCGGGTTGAGCGCAACTTAATATTTACAAAAAATATAAGTATCGTGCTAAACGACCTTCATAGGGCTATATACAAACTGTAACTGATAACAGACTGTCTTCGGCCGCGACACGGCATTAACAACGCTACTGTTACAATAAAAATATTATAGAAGAAACAATAATTTTCTACGGCCAGACGGAGTGTTAAATATATACGTATATTCACACTCTCTTCCTAGTTCATGGCTCTGTGGAATGGCTTTTATTGTCTGGATGACACATCCTTATATGCATATTCCTCACGTTGTTCTAATTACGAAATTTGCATAGAATCTCGCGAGACACATTGAGAGACAGTATCGCCAGGGTTGTTTTTCTTTAGAACGGATTGCAGAGAGACTCATTTCAACCAGAATACTCTAAGTTGAATATTCCTTCTTAGACAAATCCTAACAAATTACTGTCTTGTGATAAATACCACAAGTCAGACAGTTAATGCAACATTATACCCCATGAGAAATCTAGTTTGGATATAAGCCATTTAAAAAAACTGACAACTGACAAACTAAATAAGTACGTTCTAAATGTTTAAGTTCTCTAAAATACGAGTCTCGTGTGATTAAAATGCAACAGAGCGACAATTTAATGGATTATTGAACTATTTTGTCAACAGTCAAGTTGAGGATATCCTTTGTACGAAATTCACATTTCACTAATGGAATGTTTCAAATTTTCAAACTTTCAATGTCTTACAAATATAACGCAGAAATATTGTTCCATTATTTTTCTTGAGACTAAACGCCGTTAATCATGTTATGGTATAAATGTGAAAAAAAGCACTGAAGGTTCCATGTTTACCGGCATATGCACACTCTGGAACGGACCGATATTATACTCTTTATTTGTGTAAGTATAATTAAATTGCGCTCAACCAGGGGCTAGTCGGCGATGACAATAATATGCATTTCCATTACTGTCAATGAACAGGCTCAATCAAACCGAGCCTGGAATATTCTCATACTTGTCGTGTTCGGCGGCTTTCAAATTTCCTTTTTCGTCTTTTTCCTGAATCGAACAAACCTGAAATACGACAACTTAAAAGATATTTTCTGGACAATTTTTACAATGATGCATGCAACATATTCATGTATTTGCAAATTTTTTTTAACTTTTTTAAGTATATTTTGCTGTTCCTGATCATACTTGAACACTTATCTAAAAGATACAGATTTTATTTCTTGCAGTTTTTCATTAATCAATTTGAAAAATAACTCTAAAAGTTTTGAATTGACCATTCTTCAGAATTAAAATGTTAATTATATGTACAGTACATTAAATTTGAAAATCTGTCATTAGTTTCTTATACTAGTAGACGTTAACTGGCAAACATATCTCTTGTTTCAGTGTTCATTATTTCAAAGATAAAGGCAAATGAAATTTGTTTCAGTTTATTGTCTGCAATCTTCTTATTTATAAAGACATGCCGCAATTTAAAATTCAAAAGCTATTTCATTGCGTTCCATAAATGCAGCAATCAATATTGATGAGTTTTTGTGCTTAGGTATAAATCACCAATTCCAGTTAAGAACGATTTTGCAAAAACAATGTAAGTGTATTACTTAAGAAAGTAACGTGCTCTTCTTTTGGATGTTTGCTTTAGAAACTGTAAGTTTGCACGCACATGATCTTAACAAGGTCGATGACCATTAGTCATGTACTCACTAAAATTGTCAACTTTTGTGCATGCAAGACTTCGTAACTTCTTCTTTATTGCAACTTATTTAGGGGACTGTCCTGCGTGCCATCTATATACATTTCTGAAAGGTAAAAGACGCTTAACTCAGTCTTCCCACAGCACAACCATAAAATTAATCAATGTTTATGGAAATAAGGATATAGCGATTCGCGTAAACGAGGACATATCCGCTACTGGCGATTTTGTGACTTATTTTTACCACAACTTTGACAAAATGGCCACGGTTTCCAAATGAATGTTACGTTTGGGAAATTAATGGTTATTTACAAAAAAGGGGAGCGATGTATCTTGTCACCAATCATGTTTGAATTTAACATTCCGAGTTCATGCTGAAAAATTAAAGTTATACGATCAGTGTAGTTAGAACATTGGTTAAGATTACGTGAAATAGACTGGTACGTTAATTATAAGATTGATTTCAAAAATGGGACGGACACGAAAAAAGAGGTTACTGCTTTTACAAAACTGTCGAACAAAATGTGGACTATGCACTAGATCCCATATTTGAGATCTCATAATGACAAGTATAAAGGAAACCGTAAATTCTAGTTCCAAGTTTTTTTTATAAAGGGAAACCGGAAATTGAAGTTCCAAGTTAAGTCCTTCTGAATGCGAATGTGCCAAGTCTACCACACAATAAAACAGTTAGTAATACTTCATTTTCTTGTGCAAAAGTGTTTTTATCGCCACTTGTTAAGGTTTAGTGATAATTTCGTTAATTTCAGCAGATACCAAATAGATACAGCAGGTGTTACGTTTAAACAAAGAATTCGAACAAAGGAATATATAATGCTATATAACCGTGTACTGAAACATGTCAATAATAATGTACTTCTTATAATACAAAAAATAAAACTAAATATCATTTTCAATTATTTTTCATCCTAATGCTCGCTGTAGACTGGCTCGTTAAATGCTAAAAATGTTGCATCCCAATAAAACATATAATATGATGTGTGCATAGATTGCAAATCTGTCATTTAGTTTAACAAGATCATCAGAACCAGCGGATGCTCCGTTATTACTTTTTCGACGGTTGTGGGCAGAAAAAGTTGTGGATAATAGTAACTTACATATACATGTATGGACATAAGAATGTTGTGAAATGTTGGAATGTGACATAATATGGTTTTAAACATAGGTTTAAAAATTTATAAAAAAAAATAATGATTAAGTACCAGGCACGTCATGTCATTGAGCTTTTAAAATGTCTAGAGTCCCGACAAAAATAATTTTACACTTAAACGATGTTTTAACTACACCGATCATATTTTTTAATTTCTCAGCGTGTTTTCGGTGTATACTCTTTAAACTTGAAACGTAATGAGATACATCAGTTGCACTTCTTTTTCTTAAATAATGATAGATTTCCCTTATTGCATTTGGAACCACTGGCATTTAATAAATGTAGGAGTAAAATTTCTAATTTCCATATGAATTCTTAAGTAATTATGTACAATTAAAGGCAATTCTGTAATAATGCGATTGCTTATCTGTTACATTGTACATAGGTGATTTTTTCAGCAGTTTTGTCCGGTTTTTAAAAGTATTCCTTAAATTTTGCATGAATATCAAAAAGTTATATTTTTGTATCCTATACATGTCATATTTCTCATGTAACATGTATTAATCTGTTATAGGAGATTTCCATGTTACTTTTGCCAAGTTTTCATTTTTAAGTATACTACATGTAAATGGTTGGAACATATCTTTATGTTAGTGTCATTGTGAAAGAGTTTTGTGCAAATATGAAAGTTTGAGCTGATTTTAATGCTATCTTACTTCAGATTTTTTAAGTAGTTTGCTCTGAACTTCAAGGTTATATCAGTAACATTTTCAGAAATATTGAAGTGGTTGAAAAAAATTGGTGGAACAAATTCTTGTACCAATAAATGTGTACAGTGAAATGATTGAAAATGTACTGTATTAAATTTTGCTGACAGAGCTATATAGATTACTGACTATTAGTTTGTTGTAAATTGGAACTTGGCTTAATCATCATTTTTTTCAAATTTTACAACATTCTGATGACTCTGTAGTCTGTACTTTGTTGTTTCTAATAGTGAAAACACATTAAACTACTTGATAGTTATAATCATGTTTTTCTCTTTCTATCAATAACATATGTAATATACTAATAACCTATTTAATCTTTAGTACATTTGAGAATTAAAAGTTACTATAAGTTTATATATTCATATCAACTAAATCAATAATAGTAAACAGAATCCAAATAGCCTCTAATGCCCAAAAATGCAATAAATAAACAGCATTTTGACATATGTGAATAGCAATAAAATAATGCTAGATCTGTTGCATTAGTCGGTATATACCCTTGCATTACCGAAAACAAGAAATGCATTATTAATGCATTAGCATTAAAATATAATTCATCCTATGTCTGCTTTGCATACTATTCAGATAAATAGTATAATTTCCTAATGTGAAAAACAGTATTATAGAATTTTTTACTTCGCATACAGAGATATATTTCCATAAAAATGCCTGTTATTGTTGGGTATTTATCACCCTCTGCAGCATGCTAATCTGCTCTGTAACATAGCTTGCATGGTGAATGCCGCTGCACTAAAGCACATTAGCCATTAGCTATGCTCCCTCAGTGCAAGAGGGCAAAGGGGCTCAGGTAAGAATGCAGAACAATATTCACCATTAAATATTGATTCACTATGGATATCTTCAAGATTCTTGTGAACAATTGTATATCTGCTATTATAAACATTACAAATACAGATTACAATCACCCTTATAACCACATTTATCAAGAATAGGACCCTATAAACAAGTAACATATTAACCTTTTTCTCCATATATACACATTTGATCACATGCAAACAGTGTAGATCAAAATAAACCCATCCATGCTGTCTGATCAGGATCTGCATTGTTTGCTTTTTTATCATAAAAAAACCTAATAAATGAAAAAAATGAACAGTGCAGATCCTGATCAGACAGCATGGGTGTGTCGGCTGATCTGGATCAACACTGGTTGCAGATGCGAAAAAATGTGTATAAATTGAGTAAAGGGTTAAGGCTCTGAAGTCACCTGAAAGTAGGCTCAAATGTAGGGATAGTATGAATGATTCCTTACCTATGGAATACCAAAAAGAAGTAAATATTCACTACTCTATACATTCTGATTATTTCGGTGTGTGAAATTGTTCTATGAGATTACTGTTGTGATTTCTTGTTTTATTACAGATGGACACAGCCTCCATGAAACATCTTCCTCAGTTACATTTAAAGACTAAAATATGCTGTAATAAATTTTTGGGGTAGATTTCACATTATATTATCTAATATTATCACTGTTATGTTGTTTGTAATGTGTAATTATAAGCAATATAATGAGAAAAAAGTAGATCATGACTAAATATGCTAATGGACAAAAGTCTTGTCCGGCAGGAAGATTGGAACTTTTTGCAAGTTTATTTTCAGCATATTTCTCTATCAACAGTACTAGCTTAAATGCCAAAATTCGTTTTTCATTGAATGAACAGAAATGTTCTCTTTACATCTATATCAAATTTTATGCCGGTAATATGTTGAAATTTAACATGTTTGGATTACACGCGTTTAAAAGTTATTTTGAGAAAATCATACCGGACAAATTTTTGTCCATAAGTTTATATTCATTTTAAATAACATATAAAAATATGAATATGCATTTGATTTAATTTTTTTTACATCATTTTAGCAGGTCAGCATGGTTATTGAATATGATGACCTTCGGTTACAAAATCATGGAAAGACAGACATGAAACAGTTCAGTTGTGAGTTTTCATATTATTTTGCCTACTAAGCTACCTCTAGTCAGTAAAGAGTGGTTTCTATACTAGCCGGAACCCCCAGGGTGCATGATGCTTGCATTGCCTGGTTAATGGTTAATATGGTTGTACATCACATCATTCACCTTGCTTATGTGTTACAAAGCCAGCTAACACTAAGCAGAGGGTGATTAATATTCAACGGGTTTATATATAGAGCATGTAGAAAGAAAACAAATATAGTGATTAAAAAGCATAATAATTACATGTATATGTGAAAAAAATCTTTGTAACAGCAGATTTTATGGGTTTAACATCCTGTTCAGCCTTCTATAAGGTGCAATGCCCTAGATTTTTACTCTGCTGTGTACTGTATGTTTTGGTAACATGCCTTATAACAAAAAATGGGAATTCTACTTGTATTATAGGCACTTAAAAATTTGAGCAATTTTAGACAATATTTCTATTGACACATAAATTCTGTTTAAATTTTAAAATAAATCTAATATGTTTAAATGCCTCATTCTCCATAAATAGTAAAATTTTCGCCAAATCCATAAAAGCTGACATCCAGTTCATAATACTTTACACCCAGTTCATAATATTTAACTCTTCTCTATGTATACTTAATGCATATATGTAGCAAATCACTTTACCTCGGTAGACGCCGGCATCTTCGAACTCCGGAAACTCTGGGTCGCAACGGGGTTCACTATAGTCAATATCAAAAGTTCAAACTACGTCATTCGATTGACAACCCTAGCACTAGCAGTTCATGTGGATGAGATGGTTACTCGGGTGAAACTCTAGTCCGTCGTGAACTCTGCCTTTGAGACGAGTACAGGGTATATTTTTTGGGAAACACTCTTTCCCATATTTTTGTAGGCCATAGTCTAGGCTTTATACCTCTAAATTTCGATTTTGGATAAAGGCTGTCCCGTTATAAACTTTAGATTCATTCCGTATTTCTTGCTTATAGCACTTTAATATGCGTAAATCAATGTGATATTTATCTTTGCCGCAAAAGCTTAACATGCTATATCGCAGTGTTTTTATTTTGTCGACAATAAAAAATTTAAAGCTATGGCCACAGTGACTCTGTGACCTATGGAAAAGAGTCGCACCCATATTTTTTTATAAGGGAGGTTACTCTGGGATATTACTGGTGAGCACTAATAACCGCATTTAGGGTGCTATCGTGCGTTGGGGTCGTCCGTACCGTCCCTAGGTATAGACCACTAAATATATTTTTCTCTATAAACTATTGTATACATGACACATTTCTAAAGGCAGGCATTAATAGCTAGTAACATTTGACAAGGGGCTTACTTATATGCTTTTAAACCAAAGTGTTTTTACTGTCCATTTATAGCAAGACAATGATACATGTAGGTCATATATCACTTAGGTAAATGACTCATAATATCCATGACCCGTCCAGATGTTCCTACGCTGGATATAGCTGACACTTAGTAGTCCTTAAATTGCTCTGTATGCTAGTATTTCCTAAAAGGCACACGCTTAGTAAATGGCAGGCTTTCACTGACAGACTGATAGTAAATTCATGATTGGACGTGTTTTATAATAAAATAGGCCCTGATTATAAAAAGGGATATGTGAAACAGTTTTTGTAAGTTCACACAAAATTGCAAACTAAATACAATGTACGTGCTTACAGATTGTACTAGCCATCAAATGCCCCAAGTACATGTAATCCGTAAAACATGAAATCTTCTTCAACATTGTGTATTGCATAAATATTTGTGTTTTATGTAGAAAAGGAAGATATTTTAAAGTAAAAAATCATTGAAACCCACCCCTTTGGCTTTGCAATGCTATTAACTTCTTATGTTTTATTGTCTGTTTAATAATAAATTGTCTTTTGCATGCAACATTGTAGAGTTGATGGGTGGACAACTTGTACACATGTGTTTATAAGAGAACCTGTTGGGGCAAATGTGATTTTGGTGCACCCTAGAACCTGGTTAAAACCCCCAATTGCATTTGTTTTGCCACTGACAGTTCAAATGCGGTAACCCAAGGTTTCTCATTTTCATTTTCTCATTTTTGTTTGTGGTGTCTTTTTTGAATTTGACATAAATATAAACACATGTTTTCGCTTCTTCTTTTCCTTCTTCGCTACGTTGTAAGGCTGTGTTTTGTGAATGTGGCGATTCCTGATATGCATATTTTCCTTTTTTTAAATTCTAAACTTATTTCACAAAATACTATGATTAAATGTTTGTTTATCGGATATACAAGGAGACTGCTTTGGACATTTTTCGATTTACGTTAGCAGCGAATTTGACACGTGGCTTCATGGGTTCGAGACTGCTGAGACAAAAACACGTCATGCCTTTTTCATTAAAAAGTCGACGTCTTCACGTAAGTAATTGATTGTTGAACATAAAACTGCCCTTCTTAGGTCTGCACAATCATTTTGCCAAGAATTGATCATCCGATTCTCATAAATTCGTCGTAAAACGTCAAAAAACTGCATTTTAACGTTTTCTATTGTGACGTATGCGTTTATGCCTTTTTCATTAAAAAGTCGACGTCTTCACGTAAGTAATTGATTGTTGAACATAAAACTGCCCTTCTTAGGTCTGCACAATCATTTTGCCAAGAATTGATCATCCGATTCTCATAAATTCGTCGTAAAACGTCAAAAAACTGCATTTTAACGTTTTCTATTGTGACGTATGCGTTTATGCCTTTTTCATTAAAAAGTCGACGTCTTCACGTAAGTAATTGATTGTTGAACATAAAACTGCCCTTCTTAGGTCTGCACAATCATTTTGCCAAGAATTGATCATCCGATTCTCATAAATTCGTCGTAAAACGTCAAAAAACTGCATTTTAACGTTTTCTATTGTGACGTATGCGTTTATGCCTTTTTCATTAAAAAGTCGACGTCTTCACGTAAGTAATTGATTCTTGAACATAAAACTGCCCTTCTTAGGTCTGCACAATCATTTTGCCAAGAATTGATCATCCGATTCTCATAAATTCGTCGTAAAACGTCAAAAAACTGCATTTTAACGTTTTCTATTGTGACGTATGCGTTTATGCCTTTTTCATTAAAAAGTCGACGTCTTCACGTAAGTAATTGATTGTTGAACATAAAACTGCCCTTCTTAGGTCTGCACAATCATTTTGCCAAGAATTGATCATCCGATTCTCATAAATTCGTCGTAAAACGTCAAAAAACTGCATTTTAACGTTTTCTATTGTGACGTATGCGTTTATGCCTTTTTCATTAAAAAGTCGACGTCTTCACGTAAGTAATTGATTGTTGAACATAAAACTGCCCTTCTTAGGTCTGCACAATCATTTTGCCAAGAATTGATCATCCGATTCTCATAAATTCGTCGTAAAACGTCAAAAAACTGCATTTTAACGTTTTCTATTGTGACGTATGCGTTTATGCCTTTTTCATTAAAAAGTCGACGTCTTCACGTAAGTAATTGATTCTTGAACATAAAACTGCCCTTCTTAGGTCTGCACAATCATTTTGCCAAGAATTGATCATCCGATTCTCATAAATTCGTCGTAAAACGTCAAAAAACTGCATTTTAACGTTTTCTATTGTGACGTATGCGTTTATGCCTTTTTCATTAAAAAGTCGACGTCTTCACGTAAGTAATTGATTCTTGAACATAAAACTGCCCTTCTTAGGTCTGCACAATCATTTTGCCAAGAATTGATCATCCGATTCTCATAAATTCGTCGTAAAACGTCAAAAAACTGCATTTTAACGTTTTCTATTGTGACGTATGCGTTTATGCCTTTTTCATTAAAAAGTCGACGTCTTCACGTAAGTAATTGATTGTTGAACATAAAACTGCCCTTCTTAGGTCTGCACAATCATTTTGCCAAGAATTGATCATCCGATTCTCATAAATTCGTCGTAAAACGTCAAAAAACTGCATTTTAACGTTTTCTATTGTGACGTATGCGTTTATGCCTTTTTCATTAAAAAGTCGACGTCTTCACGTAAGTAATTGATTGTTGAACATAAAACTGCCCTTCTTAGGTCTGCACAATCATTTTGCCAAGAATTGATCATCCGATTCTCATAAATTCGTCGTAAAACGTCAAAAAACTGCATTTTAACGTTTTCTATTGTGACGTATGCGTTTATGCCTTTTTCATTAAAAAGTCGACGTCTTCACGTAAGTAATTGATTGTTGAACATAAAACTGCCCTTCTTAGGTCTGCACAATCATTTTGCCAAGAATTGATCATCCGATTCTCATAAATTCGTCGTAAAACGTCAAAAAACTGCATTTTAACGTTTTCTATTGTGACGTATGCGTTTATGCCTTTTTCATTAAAAAGTCGACGTCTTCACGTAAGTAATTGATTGTTGAACATAAAACTGCCCTTCTTAGGTCTGCACAATCATTTTGCCAAGAATTGATCATCCGATTCTCATAAATTCGTCGTAAAACGTCAAAAAACTGCATTTTAACGTTTTCTATTGTGACGTATGCGTTTATGCCTTTTTCATTAAAAAGTCGACGTCTTCACGTAAGTAATTGATTGTTGAACATAAAACTGCCCTTCTTAGGTCTGCACAATCATTTTGCCAAGAATTGATCATCCGATTCTCATAAATTCGTCGTAAAACGTCAAAAAACTGCATTTTAACGTTTTCTATTGTGACGTATGCGTTTATGCCTTTTTCATTAAAAAGTCGACGTCTTCACGTAAGTAATTGATTGTTGAACATAAAACTGCCCTTCTTAGGTCTGCACAATCATTTTGCCAAGAATTGATCATCCGATTCTCATAAATTCGTCGTAAAACGTCAAAAAACTGCATTTTAACGTTTTCTATTGTGACGTATGCGTTTATGCCTTTTTCATTAAAAAGTCGACGTCTTCACGTAAGTAATTGATTGTTGAACATAAAACTGCCCTTCTTAGGTCTGCACAATCATTTTGCCAAGAATTGATCATCCGATTCTCATAAATTCGTCGTAAAACGTCAAAAAACTGCATTTTAACGTTTTCTATTGTGACGTATGCGTTTATGCCTTTTTCATTAAAAAGTCGACGTCTTCACGTAAGTAATTGATTCTTGAACATAAAACTGCCCTTCTTAGGTCTGCACAATCATTTTGCCAAGAATTGATCATCCGATTCTCATAAATTCGTCGTAAAACGTCAAAAAACTGCATTTTAACGTTTTCTATTGTGACGTATGCGTTTATGCCTTTTTCATTAAAAAGTCGACGTCTTCACGTAAGTAATTGATTGTTGAACATAAAACTGCCCTTCTTAGGTCTGCACAATCATTTTGCCAAGAATTGATCATCCGATTCTCATAAATTCGTCGTAAAACGTCAAAAAACTGCATTTTAACGTTTTCTATTGTGACGTATGCGTTTATGCCTTTTTCATTAAAAAGTCGACGTCTTCACGTAAGTAATTGATTGTTGAACATAAAACTGCCCTTCTTAGGTCTGCACAATCATTTTGCCAAGAATTGATCATCCGATTCTCATAAATTCGTCGTAAAACGTCAAAAAACTGCATTTTAACGTTTTCTATTGTGACGTATGCGTTTATGCCTTTTTCATTAAAAAGTCGACGTCTTCACGTAAGTAATTGATTGTTGAACATAAAACTGCCCTTCTTAGGTCTGCACAATCATTTTGCCAAGAATTGATCATCCGATTCTCATAAATTCGTCGTAAAACGTCAAAAAACTGCATTTTAACGTTTTCTATTGTGACGTATGCGTTTATGCCTTTTTCATTAAAAAGTCGACGTCTTCACGTAAGTAATTGATTCTTGAACATAAAACTGCCCTTCTTAGGTCTGCACAATCATTTTGCCAAGAATTGATCATCCGATTCTCATAAATTCGTCGTAAAACGTCAAAAAACTGCATTTTAACGTTTTCTATTGTGACGTATGCGTTTATGCCTTTTTCATTAAAAAGTCGACGTCTTCACGTAAGTAATTGATTGTTGAACATAAAACTGCCCTTCTTAGGTCTGCACAATCATTTTGCCAAGAATTGATCATCCGATTCTCATAAATTCGTCGTAAAACGTCAAAAAACTGCATTTTAACGTTTTCTATTGTGACGTATGCGTTTATGCCTTTTTCATTAAAAAGTCGACGTCTTCACGTAAGTAATTGATTCTTGAACATAAAACTGCCCTTCTTAGGTCTGCACAATCATTTTGCCAAGAATTGATCATCCGATTCTCATAAATTCGTCGTAAAACGTCAAAAAACTGCATTTTAACGTTTTCTATTGTGACGTATGCGTTTATGCCTTTTTCATTAAAAAGTCGACGTCTTCACGTAAGTAATTGATTGTTGAACATAAAACTGCCCTTCTTAGGTCTGCACAATCATTTTGCCAAGAATTGATCATCCGATTCTCATAAATTCGTCGTAAAACGTCAAAAAACTGCATTTTAACGTTTTCTATTGTGACGTATGCGTTTATGCCTTTTTCATTAAAAAGTCGACGTCTTCACGTAAGTAATTGATTGTTGAACATAAAACTGCCCTTCTTAGGTCTGCACAATCATTTTGCCAAGAATTGATCATCCGATTCTCATAAATTCGTCGTAAAACGTCAAAAAACTGCATTTTAACGTTTTCTATTGTGACGTATGCGTTTATGCCTTTTTCATTAAAAAGTCGACGTCTTCACGTAAGTAATTGATTGTTGAACATAAAACTGCCCTTCTTAGGTCTGCACAATCATTTTGCCAAGAATTGATCATCCGATTCTCATAAATTCGTCGTAAAACGTCAAAAAACTGCATTTTAACGTTTTCTATTGTGACGTATGCGTTTATGCCTTTTTCATTAAAAAGTCGACGTCTTCACGTAAGTAATTGATTCTTGAACATAAAACTGCCCTTCTTAGGTCTGCACAATCATTTTGCCAAGAATTGATCATCCGATTCTCATAAATTCGTCGTAAAACGTCAAAAAACTGCATTTTAACGTTTTCTATTGTGACGTATGCGTTTATGCCTTTTTCATTAAAAAGTCGACGTCTTCACGTAAGTAATTGATTGTTGAACATAAAACTGCCCTTCTTAGGTCTGCACAATCATTTTGCCAAGAATTGATCATCCGATTCTCATAAATTCGTCGTAAAACGTCAAAAAACTGCATTTTAACGTTTTCTATTGTGACGTATGCGTTTATGCCTTTTTCATTAAAAAGTCGACGTCTTCACGTAAGTAATTGATTCTTGAACATAAAACTGCCCTTCTTAGGTCTGCACAATCATTTTGCCAAGAATTGATCATCCGATTCTCATAAATTCGTCGTAAAACGTCAAAAAACTGCATTTTAACGTTTTCTATTGTGACGTATGCGTTTATGCCTTTTTCATTAAAAAGTCGACGTCTTCACGTAAGTAATTGATTGTTGAACATAAAACTGCCCTTCTTAGGTCTGCACAATCATTTTGCCAAGAATTGATCATCCGATTCTCATAAATTCGTCGTAAAACGTCAAAAAACTGCATTTTAACGTTTTCTATTGTGACGTATGCGTTTATGCCTTTTTCATTAAAAAGTCGACGTCTTCACGTAAGTAATTGATTGTTGAACATAAAACTGCCCTTCTTAGGTCTGCACAATCATTTTGCCAAGAATTGATCATCCGATTCTCATAAATTCGTCGTAAAACGTCAAAAAACTGCATTTTAACGTTTTCTATTGTGACGTATGCGTTTATGCCTTTTTCATTAAAAAGTCGACGTCTTCACGTAAGTAATTGATTCTTGAACATAAAACTGCCCTTCTTAGGTCTGCACAATCATTTTGCCAAGAATTGATCATCCGATTCTCATAAATTCGTCGTAAAACGTCAAAAAACTGCATTTTAACGTTTTCTATTGTGACGTATGCGTTTATGCCTTTTTCATTAAAAAGTCGACGTCTTCACGTAAGTAATTGATTCTTGAACATAAAACTGCCCTTCTTAGGTCTGCACAATCATTTTGCCAAGAATTGATCATCCGATTCTCATAAATTCGTCGTAAAACGTCAAAAAACTGCATTTTAACGTTTTCTATTGTGACGTATGCGTTTATGCCTTTTTCATTAAAAAGTCGACGTCTTCACGTAAGTAATTGATTGTTGAACATAAAACTGCCCTTCTTAGGTCTGCACAATCATTTTGCCAAGAATTGATCATCCGATTCTCATAAATTCGTCGTAAAACGTCAAAAAACTGCATTTTAACGTTTTCTATTGTGACGTATGCGTTTATGCCTTTTTCATTAAAAAGTCGACGTCTTCACGTAAGTAATTGATTCTTGAACATAAAACTGCCCTTCTTAGGTCTGCACAATCATTTTGCCAAGAATTGATCATCCGATTCTCATAAATTCGTCGTATTGATTGTTGAACATAAAACTGCCCTTCTTAGGTCTGCACAATCATTTTGCCAAGAATTGATCATCCGATTCTCATAAATTCGTCGTAAAACGTCAAAAAACTGCATTTTAACGTTTTCTATTGTGACGTATGCGTTTATGCCTTTTTCATTAAAAAGTCGACGTCTTCACGTAAGTAATTGATTCTTGAACATAAAACTGCCCTTCTTAGGTCTGCACAATCATTTTGCCAAGAATTGATCATCCGATTCTCATAAATTCGTCGTAAAACGTCAAAAAACTGCATTTTAACGTTTTCTATTGTGACGTATGCGTTTATGCCTTTTTCATTAAAAAGTCGACGTCTTCACGTAAGTAATTGATTGTTGAACATAAAACTGCCCTTCTTAGGTCTGCACAATCATTTTGCCAAGAATTGATCATCCGATTCTCATAAATTCGTCGTAAAACGTCAAAAAACTGCATTTTAACGTTTTCTATTGTGACGTATGCGTTTATGCCTTTTTCATTAAAAAGTCGACGTCTTCACGTAAGTAATTGATTGTTGAACATAAAACTGCCCTTCTTAGGTCTGCACAATCATTTTGCCAAGAATTGATCATCCGATTCTCATAAATTCGTCGTAAAACGTCAAAAAACTGCATTTTAACGTTTTCTATTGTGACGTATGCGTTTATGCCTTTTTCATTAAAAAGTCGACGTCTTCACGTAAGTAATTGATTGTTGAACATAAAACTGCCCTTCTTAGGTCTGCACAATCATTTTGCCAAGAATTGATCATCCGATTCTCATAAATTCGTCGTAAAACGTCAAAAAACTGCATTTTAACGTTTTCTATTGTGACGTATGCGTTTATGCCTTTTTCATTAAAAAGTCGACGTCTTCACGTAAGTAATTGATTGTTGAACATAAAACTGCCCTTCTTAGGTCTGCACAATCATTTTGCCAAGAATTGATCATCCGATTCTCATAAATTCGTCGTAAAACGTCAAAAAACTGCATTTTAACGTTTTCTATTGTGACGTATGCGTTTATGCCTTTTTCATTAAAAAGTCGACGTCTTCACGTAAGTAATTGATTGTTGAACATAAAACTGCCCTTCTTAGGTCTGCACAATCATTTTGCCAAGAATTGATCATCCGATTCTCATAAATTCGTCGTAAAACGTCAAAAAACTGCATTTTAACGTTTTCTATTGTGACGTATGCGTTTATGCCTTTTTCATTAAAAAGTCGACGTCTTCACGTAAGTAATTGATTCTTGAACATAAAACTGCCCTTCTTAGGTCTGCACAATCATTTTGCCAAGAATTGATCATCCGATTCTCATAAATTCGTCGTAAAACGTCAAAAAACTGCATTTTAACGTTTTCTATTGTGACGTATGCGTTTATGCCTTTTTCATTAAAAAGTCGACGTCTTCACGTAAGTAATTGATTGTTGAACATAAAACTGCCCTTCTTAGGTCTGCACAATCATTTTGCCAAGAATTGATCATCCGATTCTCATAAATTCGTCGTAAAACGTCAAAAAACTGCATTTTAACGTTTTCTATTGTGACGTATGCGTTTATGCCTTTTTCATTAAAAAGTCGACGTCTTCACGTAAGTAATTGATTCTTGAACATAAAACTGCCCTTCTTAGGTCTGCACAATCATTTTGCCAAGAATTGATCATCCGATTCTCATAAATTCGTCGTAAAACGTCAAAAAACTGCATTTTAACGTTTTCTATTGTGACGTATGCGTTTATGCCTTTTTCATTAAAAAGTCGACGTCTTCACGTAAGTAATTGATTGTTGAACATAAAACTGCCCTTCTTAGGTCTGCACAATCATTTTGCCAAGAATTGATCATCCGATTCTCATAAATTCGTCGTAAAACGTCAAAAAACTGCATTTTAACGTTTTCTATTGTGACGTATGCGTTTATGCCTTTTTCATTAAAAAGTCGACGTCTTCACGTAAGTAATTGATTGTTGAACATAAAACTGCCCTTCTTAGGTCTGCACAATCATTTTGCCAAGAATTGATCATCCGATTCTCATAAATTCGTCGTAAAACGTCAAAAAACTGCATTTTAACGTTTTCTATTGTGACGTATGCGTTTATGCCTTTTTCATTAAAAAGTCGACGTCTTCACGTAAGTAATTGATTGTTGAACATAAAACTGCCCTTCTTAGGTCTGCACAATCATTTTGCCAAGAATTGATCATCCGATTCTCATAAATTCGTCGTAAAACGTCAAAAAACTGCATTTTAACGTTTTCTATTGTGACGTATGCGTTTATGCCTTTTTCATTAAAAAGTCGACGTCTTCACGTAAGTAATTGATTCTTGAACATAAAACTGCCCTTCTTAGGTCTGCACAATCATTTTGCCAAGAATTGATCATCCGATTCTCATAAATTCGTCGTAAAACGTCAAAAAACTGCATTTTAACGTTTTCTATTGTGACGTATGCGTTTATGCCTTTTTCATTAAAAAGTCGACGTCTTCACGTAAGTAATTGATTGTTGAACATAAAACTGCCCTTCTTAGGTCTGCACAATCATTTTGCCAAGAATTGATCATCCGATTCTCATAAATTCGTCGTAAAACGTCAAAAAACTGCATTTTAACGTTTTCTATTGTGACGTATGCGTTTATGCCTTTTTCATTAAAAAGTCGACGTCTTCACGTAAGTAATTGATTGTTGAACATAAAACTGCCCTTCTTAGGTCTGCACAATCATTTTGCCAAGAATTGATCATCCGATTCTCATAAATTCGTCGTAAAACGTCAAAAAACTGCATTTTAACGTTTTCTATTGTGACGTATGCGTTTATGCCTTTTTCATTAAAAAGTCGACGTCTTCACGTAAGTAATTGATTGTTGAACATAAAACTGCCCTTCTTAGGTCTGCACAATCATTTTGCCAAGAATTGATCATCCGATTCTCATAAATTCGTCGTAAAACGTCAAAAAACTGCATTTTAACGTTTTCTATTGTGACGTATGCGTTTATGCCTTTTTCATTAAAAAGTCGACGTCTTCACGTAAGTAATTGATTGTTGAACATAAAACTGCCCTTCTTAGGTCTGCACAATCATTTTGCCAAGAATTGATCATCCGATTCTCATAAATTCGTCGTAAAACGTCAAAAAACTGCATTTTAACGTTTTCTATTGTGACGTATGCGTTTATGCCTTTTTCATTAAAAAGTCGACGTCTTCACGTAAGTAATTGATTCTTGAACATAAAACTGCCCTTCTTAGGTCTGCACAATCATTTTGCCAAGAATTGATCATCCGATTCTCATAAATTCGTCGTAAAACGTCAAAAAACTGCATTTTAACGTTTTCTATTGTGACGTATGCGTTTATGCCTTTTTCATTAAAAAGTCGACGTCTTCACGTAAGTAATTGATTCTTGAACATAAAACTGCCCTTCTTAGGTCTGCACAATCATTTTGCCAAGAATTGATCATCCGATTCTCATAAATTCGTCGTAAAACGTCAAAAAACTGCATTTTAACGTTTTCTATTGTGACGTATGCGTTTATGCCTTTTTCATTAAAAAGTCGACGTCTTCACGTAAGTAATTGATTGTTGAACATAAAACTGCCCTTCTTAGGTCTGCACAATCATTTTGCCAAGAATTGATCATCCGATTCTCATAAATTCGTCGTAAAACGTCAAAAAACTGCATTTTAACGTTTTCTATTGTGACGTATGCGTTTATGCCTTTTTCATTAAAAAGTCGACGTCTTCACGTAAGTAATTGATTCTTGAACATAAAACTGCCCTTCTTAGGTCTGCACAATCATTTTGCCAAGAATTGATCATCCGATTCTCATAAATTCGTCGTAAAACGTCAAAAAACTGCATTTTAACGTTTTCTATTGTGACGTATGCGTTTATGCCTTTTTCATTAAAAAGTCGACGTCTTCACGTAAGTAATTGATTGTTGAACATAAAACTGCCCTTCTTAGGTCTGCACAATCATTTTGCCAAGAATTGATCATCCGATTCTCATAAATTCGTCGTAAAACGTCAAAAAACTGCATTTTAACGTTTTCTATTGTGACGTATGCGTTTATGCCTTTTTCATTAAAAAGTCGACGTCTTCACGTAAGTAATTGATTCTTGAACATAAAACTGCCCTTCTTAGGTCTGCACAATCATTTTGCCAAGAATTGATCATCCGATTCTCATAAATTCGTCGTAAAACGTCAAAAAACTGCATTTTAACGTTTTCTATTGTGACGTATGCGTTTATGCCTTTTTCATTAAAAAGTCGACGTCTTCACGTAAGTAATTGATTCTTGAACATAAAACTGCCCTTCTTAGGTCTGCACAATCATTTTGCCAAGAATTGATCATCCGATTCTCATAAATTCGTCGTAAAACGTCAAAAAACTGCATTTTAACGTTTTCTATTGTGACGTATGCGTTTATGCCTTTTTCATTAAAAAGTCGACGTCTTCACGTAAGTAATTGATTCTTGAACATAAAACTGCCCTTCTTAGGTCTGCACAATCATTTTGCCAAGAATTGATCATCCGATTCTCATAAATTCGTCGTAAAACGTCAAAAAACTGCATTTTAACGTTTTCTATTGTGACGTATGCGTTTATGCCTTTTTCATTAAAAAGTCGACGTCTTCACGTAAGTAATTGATTCTTGAACATAAAACTGCCCTTCTTAGGTCTGCACAATCATTTTGCCAAGAATTGATCATCCGATTCTCATAAATTCGTCGTAAAACGTCAAAAAACTGCATTTTAACGTTTTCTATTGTGACGTATGCGTTTATGCCTTTTTCATTAAAAAGTCGACGTCTTCACGTAAGTAATTGATTCTTGAACATAAAACTGCCCTTCTTAGGTCTGCACAATCATTTTGCCAAGAATTGATCATCCGATTCTCATAAATTCGTCGTAAAACGTCAAAAAACTGCATTTTAACGTTTTCTATTGTGACGTATGCGTTTATGCCTTTTTCATTAAAAAGTCGACGTCTTCACGTAAGTAATTGATTGTTGAACATAAAACTGCCCTTCTTAGGTCTGCACAATCATTTTGCCAAGAATTGATCATCCGATTCTCATAAATTCGTCGTAAAACGTCAAAAAACTGCATTTTAACGTTTTCTATTGTGACGTATGCGTTTATGCCTTTTTCATTAAAAAGTCGACGTCTTCACGTAAGTAATTGATTCTTGAACATAAAACTGCCCTTCTTAGGTCTGCACAATCATTTTGCCAAGAATTGATCATCCGATTCTCATAAATTCGTCGTAAAACGTCAAAAAACTGCATTTTAACGTTTTCTATTGTGACGTATGCGTTTATGCCTTTTTCATTAAAAAGTCGACGTCTTCACGTAAGTAATTGATTGTTGAACATAAAACTGCCCTTCTTAGGTCTGCACAATCATTTTGCCAAGAATTGATCATCCGATTCTCATAAATTCGTCGTAAAACGTCAAAAAACTGCATTTTAACGTTTTCTATTGTGACGTATGCGTTTATGCCTTTTTCATTAAAAAGTCGACGTCTTCACGTAAGTAATTGATTGTTGAACATAAAACTGCCCTTCTTAGGTCTGCACAATCATTTTGCCAAGAATTGATCATCCGATTCTCATAAATTCGTCGTAAAACGTCAAAAAACTGCATTTTAACGTTTTCTATTGTGACGTATGCGTTTATGCCTTTTTCATTAAAAAGTCGACGTCTTCACGTAAGTAATTGATTGTTGAACATAAAACTGCCCTTCTTAGGTCTGCACAATCATTTTGCCAAGAATTGATCATCCGAT
>JAZAYU010000056.1:4200373-4349627 GCA_038501625.1 Corbicula japonica
CTACCCTTCTTAGGTCTGCACAATCATTTTGCCAAGAATTGATCATCCGATTCTCATAAATTCGTCGTAAAACGTCAAAAAACTGCATTTTAACGTTTTCTATTGTGACGTATGCGTTTATGCCTTTTTCATTAAAAAGTCGACGTCTTCACGTAAGTAATTGATTCTTGAACATAAAACTGCCCTTCTTAGGTCTGCACAATCATTTTGCCAAGAATTGATCATCCGATTCTCATAAATTCGTCGTAAAACGTCAAAAAACTGCATTTTAACGTTTTCTATTGTGACGTATGCGTTTATGCCTTTTTCATTAAAAAGTCGACGTCTTCACGTAAGTAATTGATTGTTGAACATAAAACTGCCCTTCTTAGGTCTGCACAATCATTTTGCCAAGAATTGATCATCCGATTCTCATAAATTCGTCGTAAAACGTCAAAAAACTGCATTTTAACGTTTTCTATTGTGACGTATGCGTTTATGCCTTTTTCATTAAAAAGTCGACGTCTTCACGTAAGTAATTGATTCTTGAACATAAAACTGCCCTTCTTAGGTCTGCACAATCATTTTGCCAAGAATTGATCATCCGATTCTCATAAATTCGTCGTAAAACGTCAAAAAACTGCATTTTAACGTTTTCTATTGTGACGTATGCGTTTATGCCTTTTTCATTAAAAAGTCGACGTCTTCACGTAAGTAATTGATTGTTGAACATAAAACTGCCCTTCTTAGGTCTGCACAATCATTTTGCCAAGAATTGATCATCCGATTCTCATAAATTCGTCGTAAAACGTCAAAAAACTGCATTTTAACGTTTTCTATTGTGACGTATGCGTTTATGCCTTTTTCATTAAAAAGTCGACGTCTTCACGTAAGTAATTGATTCTTGAACATAAAACTGCCCTTCTTAGGTCTGCACAATCATTTTGCCAAGAATTGATCATCCGATTCTCATAAATTCGTCGTAAAACGTCAAAAAACTGCATTTTAACGTTTTCTATTGTGACGTATGCGTTTATGCCTTTTTCATTAAAAAGTCGACGTCTTCACGTAAGTAATTGATTGTTGAACATAAAACTGCCCTTCTTAGGTCTGCACAATCATTTTGCCAAGAATTGATCATCCGATTCTCATAAATTCGTCGTAAAACGTCAAAAAACTGCATTTTAACGTTTTCTATTGTGACGTATGCGTTTATGCCTTTTTCATTAAAAAGTCGACGTCTTCACGTAAGTAATTGATTCTTGAACATAAAACTGCCCTTCTTAGGTCTGCACAATCATTTTGCCAAGAATTGATCATCCGATTCTCATAAATTCGTCGTAAAACGTCAAAAAACTGCATTTTAACGTTTTCTATTGTGACGTATGCGTTTATGCCTTTTTCATTAAAAAGTCGACGTCTTCACGTAAGTAATTGATTCTTGAACATAAAACTGCCCTTCTTAGGTCTGCACAATCATTTTGCCAAGAATTGATCATCCGATTCTCATAAATTCGTCGTAAAACGTCAAAAAACTGCATTTTAACGTTTTCTATTGTGACGTATGCGTTTATGCCTTTTTCATTAAAAAGTCGACGTCTTCACGTAAGTAATTGATTCTTGAACATAAAACTGCCCTTCTTAGGTCTGCACAATCATTTTGCCAAGAATTGATCATCCGATTCTCATAAATTCGTCGTAAAACGTCAAAAAACTGCATTTTAACGTTTTCTATTGTGACGTATGCGTTTATGCCTTTTTCATTAAAAAGTCGACGTCTTCACGTAAGTAATTGATTCTTGAACATAAAACTGCCCTTCTTAGGTCTGCACAATCATTTTGCCAAGAATTGATCATCCGATTCTCATAAATTCGTCGTAAAACGTCAAAAAACTGCATTTTAACGTTTTCTATTGTGACGTATGCGTTTATGCCTTTTTCATTAAAAAGTCGACGTCTTCACGTAAGTAATTGATTGTTGAACATAAAACTGCCCTTCTTAGGTCTGCACAATCATTTTGCCAAGAATTGATCATCCGATTCTCATAAATTCGTCGTAAAACGTCAAAAAACTGCATTTTAACGTTTTCTATTGTGACGTATGCGTTTATGCCTTTTTCATTAAAAAGTCGACGTCTTCACGTAAGTAATTGATTGTTGAACATAAAACTGCCCTTCTTAGGTCTGCACAATCATTTTGCCAAGAATTGATCATCCGATTCTCATAAATTCGTCGTAAAACGTCAAAAAACTGCATTTTAACGTTTTCTATTGTGACGTATGCGTTTATGCCTTTTTCATTAAAAAGTCGACGTCTTCACGTAAGTAATTGATTGTTGAACATAAAACTGCCCTTCTTAGGTCTGCACAATCATTTTGCCAAGAATTGATCATCCGATTCTCATAAATTCGTCGTAAAACGTCAAAAAACTGCATTTTAACGTTTTCTATTGTGACGTATGCGTTTATGCCTTTTTCATTAAAAAGTCGACGTCTTCACGTAAGTAATTGATTCTTGAACATAAAACTGCCCTTCTTAGGTCTGCACAATCATTTTGCCAAGAATTGATCATCCGATTCTCATAAATTCGTCGTAAAACGTCAAAAAACTGCATTTTAACGTTTTCTATTGTGACGTATGCGTTTATGCCTTTTTCATTAAAAAGTCGACGTCTTCACGTAAGTAATTGATTCTTGAACATAAAACTGCCCTTCTTAGGTCTGCACAATCATTTTGCCAAGAATTGATCATCCGATTCTCATAAATTCGTCGTAAAACGTCAAAAAACTGCATTTTAACGTTTTCTATTGTGACGTATGCGTTTATGCCTTTTTCATTAAAAAGTCGACGTCTTCACGTAAGTAATTGATTCTTGAACATAAAACTGCCCTTCTTAGGTCTGCACAATCATTTTGCCAAGAATTGATCATCCGATTCTCATAAATTCGTCGTAAAACGTCAAAAAACTGCATTTTAACGTTTTCTATTGTGACGTATGCGTTTATGCCTTTTTCATTAAAAAGTCGACGTCTTCACGTAAGTAATTGATTCTTGAACATAAAACTGCCCTTCTTAGGTCTGCACAATCATTTTGCCAAGAATTGATCATCCGATTCTCATAAATTCGTCGTAAAACGTCAAAAAACTGCATTTTAACGTTTTCTATTGTGACGTATGCGTTTATGCCTTTTTCATTAAAAAGTCGACGTCTTCACGTAAGTAATTGATTCTTGAACATAAAACTGCCCTTCTTAGGTCTGCACAATCATTTTGCCAAGAATTGATCATCCGATTCTCATAAATTCGTCGTAAAACGTCAAAAAACTGCATTTTAACGTTTTCTATTGTGACGTATGCGTTTATGCCTTTTTCATTAAAAAGTCGACGTCTTCACGTAAGTAATTGATTCTTGAACATAAAACTGCCCTTCTTAGGTCTGCACAATCATTTTGCCAAGAATTGATCATCCGATTCTCATAAATTCGTCGTAAAACGTCAAAAAACTGCATTTTAACGTTTTCTATTGTGACGTATGCGTTTATGCCTTTTTCATTAAAAAGTCGACGTCTTCACGTAAGTAATTGATTGTTGAACATAAAACTGCCCTTCTTAGGTCTGCACAATCATTTTGCCAAGAATTGATCATCCGATTCTCATAAATTCGTCGTAAAACGTCAAAAAACTGCATTTTAACGTTTTCTATTGTGACGTATGCGTTTATGCCTTTTTCATTAAAAAGTCGACGTCTTCACGTAAGTAATTGATTCTTGAACATAAAACTGCCCTTCTTAGGTCTGCACAATCATTTTGCCAAGAATTGATCATCCGATTCTCATAAATTCGTCGTAAAACGTCAAAAAACTGCATTTTAACGTTTTCTATTGTGACGTATGCGTTTATGCCTTTTTCATTAAAAAGTCGACGTCTTCACGTAAGTAATTGATTCTTGAACATAAAACTGCCCTTCTTAGGTCTGCACAATCATTTTGCCAAGAATTGATCATCCGATTCTCATAAATTCGTCGTAAAACGTCAAAAAACTGCATTTTAACGTTTTCTATTGTGACGTATGCGTTTATGCCTTTTTCATTAAAAAGTCGACGTCTTCACGTAAGTAATTGATTCTTGAACATAAAACTGCCCTTCTTAGGTCTGCACAATCATTTTGCCAAGAATTGATCATCCGATTCTCATAAATTCGTCGTAAAACGTCAAAAAACTGCATTTTAACGTTTTCTATTGTGACGTATGCGTTTATGCCTTTTTCATTAAAAAGTCGACGTCTTCACGTAAGTAATTGATTGTTGAACATAAAACTGCCCTTCTTAGGTCTGCACAATCATTTTGCCAAGAATTGATCATCCGATTCTCATAAATTCGTCGTAAAACGTCAAAAAACTGCATTTTAACGTTTTCTATTGTGACGTATGCGTTTATGCCTTTTTCATTAAAAAGTCGACGTCTTCACGTAAGTAATTGATTCTTGAACATAAAACTGCCCTTCTTAGGTCTGCACAATCATTTTGCCAAGAATTGATCATCCGATTCTCATAAATTCGTCGTAAAACGTCAAAAAACTGCATTTTAACGTTTTCTATTGTGACGTATGCGTTTATGCCTTTTTCATTAAAAAGTCGACGTCTTCACGTAAGTAATTGATTGTTGAACATAAAACTGCCCTTCTTAGGTCTGCACAATCATTTTGCCAAGAATTGATCATCCGATTCTCATAAATTCGTCGTAAAACGTCAAAAAACTGCATTTTAACGTTTTCTATTGTGACGTATGCGTTTATGCCTTTTTCATTAAAAAGTCGACGTCTTCACGTAAGTAATTGATTCTTGAACATAAAACTGCCCTTCTTAGGTCTGCACAATCATTTTGCCAAGAATTGATCATCCGATTCTCATAAATTCGTCGTAAAACGTCAAAAAACTGCATTTTAACGTTTTCTATTGTGACGTATGCGTTTATGCCTTTTTCATTAAAAAGTCGACGTCTTCACGTAAGTAATTGATTCTTGAACATAAAACTGCCCTTCTTAGGTCTGCACAATCATTTTGCCAAGAATTGATCATCCGATTCTCATAAATTCGTCGTAAAACGTCAAAAAACTGCATTTTAACGTTTTCTATTGTGACGTATGCGTTTATGCCTTTTTCATTAAAAAGTCGACGTCTTCACGTAAGTAATTGATTCTTGAACATAAAACTGCCCTTCTTAGGTCTGCACAATCATTTTGCCAAGAATTGATCATCCGATTCTCATAAATTCGTCGTAAAACGTCAAAAAACTGCATTTTAACGTTTTCTATTGTGACGTATGCGTTTATGCCTTTTTCATTAAAAAGTCGACGTCTTCACGTAAGTAATTGATTCTTGAACATAAAACTGCCCTTCTTAGGTCTGCACAATCATTTTGCCAAGAATTGATCATCCGATTCTCATAAATTCGTCGTAAAACGTCAAAAAACTGCATTTTAACGTTTTCTATTGTGACGTATGCGTTTATGCCTTTTTCATTAAAAAGTCGACGTCTTCACGTAAGTAATTGATTCTTGAACATAAAACTGCCCTTCTTAGGTCTGCACAATCATTTTGCCAAGAATTGATCATCCGATTCTCATAAATTCGTCGTAAAACGTCAAAAAACTGCATTTTAACGTTTTCTATTGTGACGTATGCGTTTATGCCTTTTTCATTAAAAAGTCGACGTCTTCACGTAAGTAATTGATTGTTGAACATAAAACTGCCCTTCTTAGGTCTGCACAATCATTTTGCCAAGAATTGATCATCCGATTCTCATAAATTCGTCGTAAAACGTCAAAAAACTGCATTTTAACGTTTTCTATTGTGACGTATGCGTTTATGCCTTTTTCATTAAAAAGTCGACGTCTTCACGTAAGTAATTGATTGTTGAACATAAAACTGCCCTTCTTAGGTCTGCACAATCATTTTGCCAAGAATTGATCATCCGATTCTCATAAATTCGTCGTAAAACGTCAAAAAACTGCATTTTAACGTTTTCTATTGTGACGTATGCGTTTATGCCTTTTTCATTAAAAAGTCGACGTCTTCACGTAAGTAATTGATTCTTGAACATAAAACTGCCCTTCTTAGGTCTGCACAATCATTTTGCCAAGAATTGATCATCCGATTCTCATAAATTCGTCGTAAAACGTCAAAAAACTGCATTTTAACGTTTTCTATTGTGACGTATGCGTTTATGCCTTTTTCATTAAAAAGTCGACGTCTTCACGTAAGTAATTGATTCTTGAACATAAAACTGCCCTTCTTAGGTCTGCACAATCATTTTGCCAAGAATTGATCATCCGATTCTCATAAATTCGTCGTAAAACGTCAAAAAACTGCATTTTAACGTTTTCTATTGTGACGTATGCGTTTATGCCTTTTTCATTAAAAAGTCGACGTCTTCACGTAAGTAATTGATTCTTGAACATAAAACTGCCCTTCTTAGGTCTGCACAATCATTTTGCCAAGAATTGATCATCCGATTCTCATAAATTCGTCGTAAAACGTCAAAAAACTGCATTTTAACGTTTTCTATTGTGACGTATGCGTTTATGCCTTTTTCATTAAAAAGTCGACGTCTTCACGTAAGTAATTGATTGTTGAACATAAAACTGCCCTTCTTAGGTCTGCACAATCATTTTGCCAAGAATTGATCATCCGATTCTCATAAATTCGTCGTAAAACGTCAAAAAACTGCATTTTAACGTTTTCTATTGTGACGTATGCGTTTATGCCTTTTTCATTAAAAAGTCGACGTCTTCACGTAAGTAATTGATTCTTGAACATAAAACTGCCCTTCTTAGGTCTGCACAATCATTTTGCCAAGAATTGATCATCCGATTCTCATAAATTCGTCGTAAAACGTCAAAAAACTGCATTTTAACGTTTTCTATTGTGACGTATGCGTTTATGCCTTTTTCATTAAAAAGTCGACGTCTTCACGTAAGTAATTGATTGTTGAACATAAAACTGCCCTTCTTAGGTCTGCACAATCATTTTGCCAAGAATTGATCATCCGATTCTCATAAATTCGTCGTAAAACGTCAAAAAACTGCATTTTAACGTTTTCTATTGTGACGTATGCGTTTATGCCTTTTTCATTAAAAAGTCGACGTCTTCACGTAAGTAATTGATTCTTGAACATAAAACTGCCCTTCTTAGGTCTGCACAATCATTTTGCCAAGAATTGATCATCCGATTCTCATAAATTCGTCGTAAAACGTCAAAAAACTGCATTTTAACGTTTTCTATTGTGACGTATGCGTTTATGCCTTTTTCATTAAAAAGTCGACGTCTTCACGTAAGTAATTGATTCTTGAACATAAAACTGCCCTTCTTAGGTCTGCACAATCATTTTGCCAAGAATTGATCATCCGATTCTCATAAATTCGTCGTAAAACGTCAAAAAACTGCATTTTAACGTTTTCTATTGTGACGTATGCGTTTATGCCTTTTTCATTAAAAAGTCGACGTCTTCACGTAAGTAATTGATTCTTGAACATAAAACTGCCCTTCTTAGGTCTGCACAATCATTTTGCCAAGAATTGATCATCCGATTCTCATAAATTCGTCGTAAAACGTCAAAAAACTGCATTTTAACGTTTTCTATTGTGACGTATGCGTTTATGCCTTTTTCATTAAAAAGTCGACGTCTTCACGTAAGTAATTGATTCTTGAACATAAAACTGCCCTTCTTAGGTCTGCACAATCATTTTGCCAAGAATTGATCATCCGATTCTCATAAATTCGTCGTAAAACGTCAAAAACATTTTGCCAAGAATTGATCATCCGATTCTCATAAATTCGTCGTAAAACGTCAAAAAACTGCATTTTAACGTTTTCTATTGTGACGTATGCGTTTATGCCTTTTTCATTAAAAAGTCGACGTCTTCACGTAAGTAATTGATTGTTGAACATAAAACTGCCCTTCTTAGGTCTGCACAATCATTTTGCCAAGAATTGATCATCCGATTCTCATAAATTCGTCGTAAAACGTCAAAAAACTGCATTTTAACGTTTTCTATTGTGACGTATGCGTTTATGCCTTTTTCATTAAAAAGTCGACGTCTTCACGTAAGTAATTGATTCTTGAACATAAAACTGCCCTTCTTAGGTCTGCACAATCATTTTGCCAAGAATTGATCATCCGATTCTCATAAATTCGTCGTAAAACGTCAAAAAACTGCATTTTAACGTTTTCTATTGTGACGTATGCGTTTATGCCTTTTTCATTAAAAAGTCGACGTCTTCACGTAAGTAATTGATTCTTGAACATAAAACTGCCCTTCTTAGGTCTGCACAATCATTTTGCCAAGAATTGATCATCCGATTCTCATAAATTCGTCGTAAAACGTCAAAAAACTGCATTTTAACGTTTTCTATTGTGACGTATGCGTTTATGCCTTTTTCATTAAAAAGTCGACGTCTTCACGTAAGTAATTGATTCTTGAACATAAAACTGCCCTTCTTAGGTCTGCACAATCATTTTGCCAAGAATTGATCATCCGATTCTCATAAATTCGTCGTAAAACGTCAAAAAACTGCATTTTAACGTTTTCTATTGTGACGTATGCGTTTATGCCTTTTTCATTAAAAAGTCGACGTCTTCACGTAAGTAATTGATTCTTGAACATAAAACTGCCCTTCTTAGGTCTGCACAATCATTTTGCCAAGAATTGATCATCCGATTCTCATAAATTCGTCGTAAAACGTCAAAAAACTGCATTTTAACGTTTTCTATTGTGACGTATGCGTTTATGCCTTTTTCATTAAAAAGTCGACGTCTTCACGTAAGTAATTGATTCTTGAACATAAAACTGCCCTTCTTAGGTCTGCACAATCATTTTGCCAAGAATTGATCATCCGATTCTCATAAATTCGTCGTAAAACGTCAAAAAACTGCATTTTAACGTTTTCTATTGTGACGTATGCGTTTATGCCTTTTTCATTAAAAAGTCGACGTCTTCACGTAAGTAATTGATTCTTGAACATAAAACTGCCCTTCTTAGGTCTGCACAATCATTTTGCCAAGAATTGATCATCCGATTCTCATAAATTCGTCGTAAAACGTCAAAAAACTGCATTTTAACGTTTTCTATTGTGACGTATGCGTTTATGCCTTTTTCATTAAAAAGTCGACGTCTTCACGTAAGTAATTGATTCTTGAACATAAAACTGCCCTTCTTAGGTCTGCACAATCATTTTGCCAAGAATTGATCATCCGATTCTCATAAATTCGTCGTAAAACGTCAAAAAACTGCATTTTAACGTTTTCTATTGTGACGTATGCGTTTATGCCTTTTTCATTAAAAAGTCGACGTCTTCACGTAAGTAATTGATTGTTGAACATAAAACTGCCCTTCTTAGGTCTGCACAATCATTTTGCCAAGAATTGATCATCCGATTCTCATAAATTCGTCGTAAAACGTCAAAAAACTGCATTTTAACGTTTTCTATTGTGACGTATGCGTTTATGCCTTTTTCATTAAAAAGTCGACGTCTTCACGTAAGTAATTGATTCTTGAACATAAAACTGCCCTTCTTAGGTCTGCACAATCATTTTGCCAAGAATTGATCATCCGATTCTCATAAATTCGTCGTAAAACGTCAAAAAACTGCATTTTAACGTTTTCTATTGTGACGTATGCGTTTATGCCTTTTTCATTAAAAAGTCGACGTCTTCACGTAAGTAATTGATTCTTGAACATAAAACTGCCCTTCTTAGGTCTGCACAATCATTTTGCCAAGAATTGATCATCCGATTCTCATAAATTCGTCGTAAAACGTCAAAAAACTGCATTTTAACGTTTTCTATTGTGACGTATGCGTTTATGCCTTTTTCATTAAAAAGTCGACGTCTTCACGTAAGTAATTGATTCTTGAACATAAAACTGCCCTTCTTAGGTCTGCACAATCATTTTGCCAAGAATTGATCATCCGATTCTCATAAATTCGTCGTAAAACGTCAAAAAACTGCATTTTAACGTTTTCTATTGTGACGTATGCGTTTATGCCTTTTTCATTAAAAAGTCGACGTCTTCACGTAAGTAATTGATTGTTGAACATAAAACTGCCCTTCTTAGGTCTGCACAATCATTTTGCCAAGAATTGATCATCCGATTCTCATAAATTCGTCGTAAAACGTCAAAAAACTGCATTTTAACGTTTTCTATTGTGACGTATGCGTTTATGCCTTTTTCATTAAAAAGTCGACGTCTTCACGTAAGTAATTGATTCTTGAACATAAAACTGCCCTTCTTAGGTCTGCACAATCATTTTGCCAAGAATTGATCATCCGATTCTCATAAATTCGTCGTAAAACGTCAAAAAACTGCATTTTAACGTTTTCTATTGTGACGTATGCGTTTATGCCTTTTTCATTAAAAAGTCGACGTCTTCACGTAAGTAATTGATTCTTGAACATAAAACTGCCCTTCTTAGGTCTGCACAATCATTTTGCCAAGAATTGATCATCCGATTCTCATAAATTCGTCGTAAAACGTCAAAAAACTGCATTTTAACGTTTTCTATTGTGACGTATGCGTTTATGCCTTTTTCATTAAAAAGTCGACGTCTTCACGTAAGTAATTGATTCTTGAACATAAAACTGCCCTTCTTAGGTCTGCACAATCATTTTGCCAAGAATTGATCATCCGATTCTCATAAATTCGTCGTAAAACGTCAAAAAACTGCATTTTAACGTTTTCTATTGTGACGTATGCGTTTATGCCTTTTTCATTAAAAAGTCGACGTCTTCACGTAAGTAATTGATTCTTGAACATAAAACTGCCCTTCTTAGGTCTGCACAATCATTTTGCCAAGAATTGATCATCCGATTCTCATAAATTCGTCGTAAAACGTCAAAAAACTGCATTTTAACGTTTTCTATTGTGACGTATGCGTTTATGCCTTTTTCATTAAAAAGTCGACGTCTTCACGTAAGTAATTGATTCTTGAACATAAAACTGCCCTTCTTAGGTCTGCACAATCATTTTGCCAAGAATTGATCATCCGATTCTCATAAATTCGTCGTAAAACGTCAAAAAACTGCATTTTAACGTTTTCTATTGTGACGTATGCGTTTATGCCTTTTTCATTAAAAAGTCGACGTCTTCACGTAAGTAATTGATTGTTGAACATAAAACTGCCCTTCTTAGGTCTGCACAATCATTTTGCCAAGAATTGATCATCCGATTCTCATAAATTCGTCGTAAAACGTCAAAAAACTGCATTTTAACGTTTTCTATTGTGACGTATGCGTTTATGCCTTTTTCATTAAAAAGTCGACGTCTTCACGTAAGTAATTGATTCTTGAACATAAAACTGCCCTTCTTAGGTCTGCACAATCATTTTGCCAAGAATTGATCATCCGATTCTCATAAATTCGTCGTAAAACGTCAAAAAACTGCATTTTAACGTTTTCTATTGTGACGTATGCGTTTATGCCTTTTTCATTAAAAAGTCGACGTCTTCACGTAAGTAATTGATTCTTGAACATAAAACTGCCCTTCTTAGGTCTGCACAATCATTTTGCCAAGAATTGATCATCCGATTCTCATAAATTCGTCGTAAAACGTCAAAAAACTGCATTTTAACGTTTTCTATTGTGACGTATGCGTTTATGCCTTTTTCATTAAAAAGTCGACGTCTTCACGTAAGTAATTGATTCTTGAACATAAAACTGCCCTTCTTAGGTCTGCACAATCATTTTGCCAAGAATTGATCATCCGATTCTCATAAATTCGTCGTAAAACGTCAAAAAACTGCATTTTAACGTTTTCTATTGTGACGTATGCGTTTATGCCTTTTTCATTAAAAAGTCGACGTCTTCACGTAAGTAATTGATTCTTGAACATAAAACTGCCCTTCTTAGGTCTGCACAATCATTTTGCCAAGAATTGATCATCCGATTCTCATAAATTCGTCGTAAAACGTCAAAAAACTGCATTTTAACGTTTTCTATTGTGACGTATGCGTTTATGCCTTTTTCATTAAAAAGTCGACGTCTTCACGTAAGTAATTGATTCTTGAACATAAAACTGCCCTTCTTAGGTCTGCACAATCATTTTGCCAAGAATTGATCATCCGATTCTCATAAATTCGTCGTAAAACGTCAAAAAACTGCATTTTAACGTTTTCTATTGTGACGTATGCGTTTATGCCTTTTTCATTAAAAAGTCGACGTCTTCACGTAAGTAATTGATTCTTGAACATAAAACTGCCCTTCTTAGGTCTGCACAATCATTTTGCCAAGAATTGATCATCCGATTCTCATAAATTCGTCGTAAAACGTCAAAAAACTGCATTTTAACGTTTTCTATTGTGACGTATGCGTTTATGCCTTTTTCATTAAAAAGTCGACGTCTTCACGTAAGTAATTGATTCTTGAACATAAAACTGCCCTTCTTAGGTCTGCACAATCATTTTGCCAAGAATTGATCATCCGATTCTCATAAATTCGTCGTAAAACGTCAAAAAACTGCATTTTAACGTTTTCTATTGTGACGTATGCGTTTATGCCTTTTTCATTAAAAAGTCGACGTCTTCACGTAAGTAATTGATTCTTGAACATAAAACTGCCCTTCTTAGGTCTGCACAATCATTTTGCCAAGAATTGATCATCCGATTCTCATAAATTCGTCGTAAAACGTCAAAAAACTGCATTTTAACGTTTTCTATTGTGACGTATGCGTTTATGCCTTTTTCATTAAAAAGTCGACGTCTTCACGTAAGTAATTGATTCTTGAACATAAAACTGCCCTTCTTAGGTCTGCACAATCATTTTGCCAAGAATTGATCATCCGATTCTCATAAATTCGTCGTAAAACGTCAAAAAACTGCATTTTAACGTTTTCTATTGTGACGTATGCGTTTATGCCTTTTTCATTAAAAAGTCGACGTCTTCACGTAAGTAATTGATTCTTGAACATAAAACTGCCCTTCTTAGGTCTGCACAATCATTTTGCCAAGAATTGATCATCCGATTCTCATAAATTCGTCGTAAAACGTCAAAAAACTGCATTTTAACGTTTTCTATTGTGACGTATGCGTTTATGCCTTTTTCATTAAAAAGTCGACGTCTTCACGTAAGTAATTGATTCTTGAACATAAAACTGCCCTTCTTAGGTCTGCACAATCATTTTGCCAAGAATTGATCATCCGATTCTCATAAATTCGTCGTAAAACGTCAAAAAACTGCATTTTAACGTTTTCTATTGTGACGTATGCGTTTATGCCTTTTTCATTAAAAAGTCGACGTCTTCACGTAAGTAATTGATTCTTGAACATAAAACTGCCCTTCTTAGGTCTGCACAATCATTTTGCCAAGAATTGATCATCCGATTCTCATAAATTCGTCGTAAAACGTCAAAAAACTGCATTTTAACGTTTTCTATTGTGACGTATGCGTTTATGCCTTTTTCATTAAAAAGTCGACGTCTTCACGTAAGTAATTGATTCTTGAACATAAAACTGCCCTTCTTAGGTCTGCACAATCATTTTGCCAAGAATTGATCATCCGATTCTCATAAATTCGTCGTAAAACGTCAAAAAACTGCATTTTAACGTTTTCTATTGTGACGTATGCGTTTATGCCTTTTTCATTAAAAAGTCGACGTCTTCACGTAAGTAATTGATTCTTGAACATAAAACTGCCCTTCTTAGGTCTGCACAATCATTTTGCCAAGAATTGATCATCCGATTCTCATAAATTCGTCGTAAAACGTCAAAAAACTGCATTTTAACGTTTTCTATTGTGACGTATGCGTTTATGCCTTTTTCATTAAAAAGTCGACGTCTTCACGTAAGTAATTGATTCTTGAACATAAAACTGCCCTTCTTAGGTCTGCACAATCATTTTGCCAAGAATTGATCATCCGATTCTCATAAATTCGTCGTAAAACGTCAAAAAACTGCATTTTAACGTTTTCTATTGTGACGTATGCGTTTATGCCTTTTTCATTAAAAAGTCGACGTCTTCACGTAAGTAATTGATTCTTGAACATAAAACTGCCCTTCTTAGGTCTGCACAATCATTTTGCCAAGAATTGATCATCCGATTCTCATAAATTCGTCGTAAAACGTCAAAAAACTGCATTTTAACGTTTTCTATTGTGACGTATGCGTTTATGCCTTTTTCATTAAAAAGTCGACGTCTTCACGTAAGTAATTGATTCTTGAACATAAAACTGCCCTTCTTAGGTCTGCACAATCATTTTGCCAAGAATTGATCATCCGATTCTCATAAATTCGTCGTAAAACGTCAAAAAACTGCATTTTAACGTTTTCTATTGTGACGTATGCGTTTATGCCTTTTTCATTAAAAAGTCGACGTCTTCACGTAAGTAATTGATTCTTGAACATAAAACTGCCCTTCTTAGGTCTGCACAATCATTTTGCCAAGAATTGATCATCCGATTCTCATAAATTCGTCGTAAAACGTCAAAAAACTGCATTTTAACGTTTTCTATTGTGACGTATGCGTTTATGCCTTTTTCATTAAAAAGTCGACGTCTTCACGTAAGTAATTGATTCTTGAACATAAAACTGCCCTTCTTAGGTCTGCACAATCATTTTGCCAAGAATTGATCATCCGATTCTCATAAATTCGTCGTAAAACGTCAAAAAACTGCATTTTAACGTTTTCTATTGTGACGTATGCGTTTATGCCTTTTTCATTAAAAAGTCGACGTCTTCACGTAAGTAATTGATTCTTGAACATAAAACTGCCCTTCTTAGGTCTGCACAATCATTTTGCCAAGAATTGATCATCCGATTCTCATAAATTCGTCGTAAAACGTCAAAAAACTGCATTTTAACGTTTTCTATTGTGACGTATGCGTTTATGCCTTTTTCATTAAAAAGTCGACGTCTTCACGTAAGTAATTGATTCTTGAACATAAAACTGCCCTTCTTAGGTCTGCACAATCATTTTGCCAAGAATTGATCATCCGATTCTCATAAATTCGTCGTAAAACGTCAAAAAACTGCATTTTAACGTTTTCTATTGTGACGTATGCGTTTATGCCTTTTTCATTAAAAAGTCGACGTCTTCACGTAAGTAATTGATTCTTGAACATAAAACTGCCCTTCTTAGGTCTGCACAATCATTTTGCCAAGAATTGATCATCCGATTCTCATAAATTCGTCGTAAAACGTCAAAAAACTGCATTTTAACGTTTTCTATTGTGACGTATGCGTTTATGCCTTTTTCATTAAAAAGTCGACGTCTTCACGTAAGTAATTGATTCTTGAACATAAAACTGCCCTTCTTAGGTCTGCACAATCATTTTGCCAAGAATTGATCATCCGATTCTCATAAATTCGTCGTAAAACGTCAAAAAACTGCATTTTAACGTTTTCTATTGTGACGTATGCGTTTATGCCTTTTTCATTAAAAAGTCGACGTCTTCACGTAAGTAATTGATTGTTGAACATAAAACTGCCCTTCTTAGGTCTGCACAATCATTTTGCCAAGAATTGATCATCCGATTCTCATAAATTCGTCGTAAAACGTCAAAAAACTGCATTTTAACGTTTTCTATTGTGACGTATGCGTTTATGCCTTTTTCATTAAAAAGTCGACGTCTTCACGTAAGTAATTGATTGTTGAACATAAAACTGCCCTTCTTAGGTCTGCACAATCATTTTGCCAAGAATTGATCATCCGATTCTCATAAATTCGTCGTAAAACGTCAAAAAACTGCATTTTAACGTTTTCTATTGTGACGTATGCGTTTATGCCTTTTTCATTAAAAAGTCGACGTCTTCACGTAAGTAATTGATTCTTGAACATAAAACTGCCCTTCTTAGGTCTGCACAATCATTTTGCCAAGAATTGATCATCCGATTCTCATAAATTCGTCGTAAAACGTCAAAAAACTGCATTTTAACGTTTTCTATTGTGACGTATGCGTTTATGCCTTTTTCATTAAAAAGTCGACGTCTTCACGTAAGTAATTGATTCTTGAACATAAAACTGCCCTTCTTAGGTCTGCACAATCATTTTGCCAAGAATTGATCATCCGATTCTCATAAATTCGTCGTAAAACGTCAAAAAACTGCATTTTAACGTTTTCTATTGTGACGTATGCGTTTATGCCTTTTTCATTAAAAAGTCGACGTCTTCACGTAAGTAATTGATTCTTGAACATAAAACTGCCCTTCTTAGGTCTGCACAATCATTTTGCCAAGAATTGATCATCCGATTCTCATAAATTCGTCGTAAAACGTCAAAAAACTGCATTTTAACGTTTTCTATTGTGACGTATGCGTTTATGCCTTTTTCATTAAAAAGTCGACGTCTTCACGTAAGTAATTGATTCTTGAACATAAAACTGCCCTTCTTAGGTCTGCACAATCATTTTGCCAAGAATTGATCATCCGATTCTCATAAATTCGTCGTAAAACGTCAAAAAACTGCATTTTAACGTTTTCTATTGTGACGTATGCGTTTATGCCTTTTTCATTAAAAAGTCGACGTCTTCACGTAAGTAATTGATTCTTGAACATAAAACTGCCCTTCTTAGGTCTGCACAATCATTTTGCCAAGAATTGATCATCCGATTCTCATAAATTCGTCGTAAAACGTCAAAAAACTGCATTTTAACGTTTTCTATTGTGACGTATGCGTTTATGCCTTTTTCATTAAAAAGTCGACGTCTTCACGTAAGTAATTGATTGTTGAACATAAAACTGCCCTTCTTAGGTCTGCACAATCATTTTGCCAAGAATTGATCATCCGATTCTCATAAATTCGTCGTAAAACGTCAAAAAACTGCATTTTAACGTTTTCTATTGTGACGTATGCGTTTATGCCTTTTTCATTAAAAAGTCGACGTCTTCACGTAAGTAATTGATTCTTGAACATAAAACTGCCCTTCTTAGGTCTGCACAATCATTTTGCCAAGAATTGATCATCCGATTCTCATAAATTCGTCGTAAAACGTCAAAAAACTGCATTTTAACGTTTTCTATTGTGACGTATGCGTTTATGCCTTTTTCATTAAAAAGTCGACGTCTTCACGTAAGTAATTGATTCTTGAACATAAAACTGCCCTTCTTAGGTCTGCACAATCATTTTGCCAAGAATTGATCATCCGATTCTCATAAATTCGTCGTAAAACGTCAAAAAACTGCATTTTAACGTTTTCTATTGTGACGTATGCGTTTATGCCTTTTTCATTAAAAAGTCGACGTCTTCACGTAAGTAATTGATTCTTGAACATAAAACTGCCCTTCTTAGGTCTGCACAATCATTTTGCCAAGAATTGATCATCCGATTCTCATAAATTCGTCGTAAAACGTCAAAAAACTGCATTTTAACGTTTTCTATTGTGACGTATGCGTTTATGCCTTTTTCATTAAAAAGTCGACGTCTTCACGTAAGTAATTGATTCTTGAACATAAAACTGCCCTTCTTAGGTCTGCACAATCATTTTGCCAAGAATTGATCATCCGATTCTCATAAATTCGTCGTAAAACGTCAAAAAACTGCATTTTAACGTTTTCTATTGTGACGTATGCGTTTATGCCTTTTTCATTAAAAAGTCGACGTCTTCACGTAAGTAATTGATTCTTGAACATAAAACTGCCCTTCTTAGGTCTGCACAATCATTTTGCCAAGAATTGATCATCCGATTCTCATAAATTCGTCGTAAAACGTCAAAAAACTGCATTTTAACGTTTTCTATTGTGACGTATGCGTTTATGCCTTTTTCATTAAAAAGTCGACGTCTTCACGTAAGTAATTGATTCTTGAACATAAAACTGCCCTTCTTAGGTCTGCACAATCATTTTGCCAAGAATTGATCATCCGATTCTCATAAATTCGTCGTAAAACGTCAAAAAACTGCATTTTAACGTTTTCTATTGTGACGTATGCGTTTATGCCTTTTTCATTAAAAAGTCGACGTCTTCACGTAAGTAATTGATTCTTGAACATAAAACTGCCCTTCTTAGGTCTGCACAATCATTTTGCCAAGAATTGATCATCCGATTCTCATAAATTCGTCGTAAAACGTCAAAAAACTGCATTTTAACGTTTTCTATTGTGACGTATGCGTTTATGCCTTTTTCATTAAAAAGTCGACGTCTTCACGTAAGTAATTGATTGTTGAACATAAAACTGCCCTTCTTAGGTCTGCACAATCATTTTGCCAAGAATTGATCATCCGATTCTCATAAATTCGTCGTAAAACGTCAAAAAACTGCATTTTAACGTTTTCTATTGTGACGTATGCGTTTATGCCTTTTTCATTAAAAAGTCGACGTCTTCACGTAAGTAATTGATTGTTGAACATAAAACTGCCCTTCTTAGGTCTGCACAATCATTTTGCCAAGAATTGATCATCCGATTCTCATAAATTCGTCGTAAAACGTCAAAAAACTGCATTTTAACGTTTTCTATTGTGACGTATGCGTTTATGCCTTTTTCATTAAAAAGTCGACGTCTTCACGTAAGTAATTGATTCTTGAACATAAAACTGCCCTTCTTAGGTCTGCACAATCATTTTGCCAAGAATTGATCATCCGATTCTCATAAATTCGTCGTAAAACGTCAAAAAACTGCATTTTAACGTTTTCTATTGTGACGTATGCGTTTATGCCTTTTTCATTAAAAAGTCGACGTCTTCACGTAAGTAATTGATTGTTGAACATAAAACTGCCCTTCTTAGGTCTGCACAATCATTTTGCCAAGAATTGATCATCCGATTCTCATAAATTCGTCGTAAAACGTCAAAAAACTGCATTTTAACGTTTTCTATTGTGACGTATGCGTTTATGCCTTTTTCATTAAAAAGTCGACGTCTTCACGTAAGTAATTGATTCTTGAACATAAAACTGCCCTTCTTAGGTCTGCACAATCATTTTGCCAAGAATTGATCATCCGATTCTCATAAATTCGTCGTAAAACGTCAAAAAACTGCATTTTAACGTTTTCTATTGTGACGTATGCGTTTATGCCTTTTTCATTAAAAAGTCGACGTCTTCACGTAAGTAATTGATTCTTGAACATAAAACTGCCCTTCTTAGGTCTGCACAATCATTTTGCCAAGAATTGATCATCCGATTCTCATAAATTCGTCGTAAAACGTCAAAAAACTGCATTTTAACGTTTTCTATTGTGACGTATGCGTTTATGCCTTTTTCATTAAAAAGTCGACGTCTTCACGTAAGTAATTGATTCTTGAACATAAAACTGCCCTTCTTAGGTCTGCACAATCATTTTGCCAAGAATTGATCATCCGATTCTCATAAATTCGTCGTAAAACGTCAAAAAACTGCATTCATTTTAACGTTTTCTATTGTGACGTATGCGTTTATGCCTTTTTCATTAAAAAGTCGACGTCTTCACGTAAGTAATTGATTGTTGAACATAAAACTGCCCTTCTTAGGTCTGCACAATCATTTTGCCAAGAATTGATCATCCGATTCTCATAAATTCGTCGTAAAACGTCAAAAACTGCATTTTAACGTTTTCTATTGTGACGTATGCGTTTATGCCTTTTTCATTAAAAAGTCGACGTCTTCACGTAAGTAATTGATTCTTGAACATAAAACTGCCCTTCTTAGGTCTGCACAATCATTTTGCCAAGAATTGATCATCCGATTCTCATAAATTCGTCGTAAAACGTCAAAAAACTGCATTTTAACGTTTTCTATTGTGACGTATGCGTTTATGCCTTTTTCATTAAAAAGTCGACGTCTTCACGTAAGTAATTGATTCTTGGACATTAAACTGCCCTTCTTAGGTCTGCACAATCATTTTGCCAAGAATTGATCATCCGATTCTCATAAATTCGTCGTAAAACGTCAAAAAACTGCATTTTAACGTTTTCTATTGTGACGTATGCGTTTATGCCTTTTTCATTAAAAAGTCGACGTCTTCACGTAAGTAATTGATTCTTGAACATAAAACTGCCCTTCTTAGGTCTGCACAATCATTTTGCCAAGAATTGATCATCCGATTCTCATAAATTCGTCGTAAAACGTCAAAAAACTGCATTTTAACGTTTTCTATTGTGACGTATGCGTTTATGCCTTTTTCATTAAAAAGTCGACGTCTTCACGTAAGTAATTGATTCTTGAACATAAAACTGCCCTTCTTAGGTCTGCACAATCATTTTGCCAAGAATTGATCATCCGATTCTCATAAATTCGTCGTAAAACGTCAAAAAACTGCATTTTAACGTTTTCTATTGTGACGTATGCGTTTATGCCTTTTTCATTAAAAAGTCGACGTCTTCACGTAAGTAATTGATTCTTGAACATAAAACTGCCCTTCTTAGGTCTGCACAATCATTTTGCCAAGAATTGATCATCCGATTCTCATAAATTCGTCGTAAAACGTCAAAAAACTGCATTTTAACGTTTTCTATTGTGACGTATGCGTTTATGCCTTTTTCATTAAAAAGTCGACGTCTTCACGTAAGTAATTGATATTTGAACATTAAAACTGCCCTTCTTAGGTCTGCACAATCATTTTGCCAAGAATTGATCATCCGATTCTCATAAATTCGTCGTAAAACGTCAAAAAACTGCATTTTAACGTTTTCTATTGTGACGTATGCGTTTATGCCTTTTTCATTAAAAAGTCGACGTATTCACGTAAGTAATTGATTCTTGAACATAAAACTGCCCTTCTCAGTCTGCACAATCATTTTGCAAAGAATGTATCATCTGATTCTCATAAATACGTCATAAAACGCCAGAAAACTGCATTTTAAAGTGTTTTTGTGGCGACTGCGTTTATGCCTTTTTCATTCAACAGTCGACGTTTTCACGTAAGTAATTCATTCTTGAACATAAAACTGCCCTTCTTAGGTCTACAAAATCATTTTGCCAAGAATTGATCATCCGATTCTCATAAATTCGTCGTAAAACGTCAAAAAACTGCATTTTAACGTTTTCTATTGTGACGTATGCGTTTATGCCTTTTTCATTAAAAAGTCGACGTCTTCACGTAAGTAATTGATTCTTGAACATACAACTGCCATTCTTAGGTCTACAAAAACGTTTAGCCAAGAATTTATCATCTAATTCTTATCAATACGTCCTAAAACGTCAAAAACTGCATTTTAATGTTTTCTTTGTGACGTATGCGTTTATGCCTTTTTCATTAAAAAGTCGACGTCTTCACGTAAGTAATTGATTGTTGAACATAAAACTGCCCTTCTTAGGTCTGCACAATCATTTTGCCAAGAATTGATCATCCGATTCTCATAAATTCGTCGTAAAACGTCAAAAAACTGCATTTTAACGTTTTCTATTGTGACGTATGCGTTTATGCCTTTTTCATTAAAAAGTCGACGTCTTCACGTAAGTAATTGATTCTTGAACATAAAACTGCCCTTCTTAGGTCTGCACAATCATTTTGCCAAGAATTGATCATCCGATTCTCATAAATTCGTCGTAAAACGTCAAAAAACTGCATTTTAACGTTTTCTATTGTGACGTATGCGTTTATGCCTTTTTCATTAAAAAGTCGACGTCTTCACGTAAGTAATTGATTCTTGATCATAAAACTGCCCTTCTTAGGTCTGCACAATCATTTTGCCAAGAATTGATCATCCGATTCTCATAAATTCGTCGTAAAACGTCAAAAAACTGCATTTTAACGTTTTCTATTGTGACGTATGCGTTTATGCCTTTTTCATTAAAAAGTCGACGTCTTCACGTAAGTAATTGATTTTTGAACATAAAACTGCCCTTCTTAGGTCTGCACAATCATTTTGCCAAGAATTGATCATCCGATTCTCATAAATTCGTCGTAAAACGTCAAAAAACTGCATTTTAACGTTTTCTATTGTGACGTATGCGTTTATGCCTTTTTCATTAAAAAGTCGACGTCTTCACGTAAGTAATTGATTCTTGAACATAAAACTGCCCTTCTTAGGTCTGCACAATCATTTAGCCAAGAATGTATCATCTGATTCTCATAAATTCGTCGGTAAAACGTCAAAAAACTGCATTTTAACGTTTTCTATTGTGACGTATGCGTTTATGCCTTTTTCATTAAAAAGTCGACGTCTTCACGTAAGTAATTGATTCTTGAACATAAAACTGCCCTTCTTAGGTCTGCACAATCATTTTGCCAAGAATTGATCATCCGATTCTCATAAATTCGTCGTAAAACGTCAAAAAACTGCTTTTTAATGTTTCCTATTGTGGGGTATGCGTATATGCCTTTTTCATTAAAAAGTCGACGTCTTCACATAAGTAACTGATTCTTGAACATAAAACTGCCCTTCTTAGGTCTGCACAATCATTTTGCCAAGAATTGATCATCCGATTCTCATAAATTCGTCGTAAAACGTCAAAAAACTGCATTTTAATATTTACTATTGTGACGTATGCGTTTATGCCTTTTTCATTAAAAAGTCGACGTCTTCACGTAAGTAATTGATTCTTGAACATAAAACTGCCCTTCTTAGGTCTACACAATCATTTTGCCAAGAATTGATCATCCGATTCTCATAAATACGTCGGGAAACGTCAAAAAACTGCATTTTAACGTTTTCTATTGTGACGTATGCGTTTATGCCTTTTTCATTAAAAAGTCGACGTCTTCACGTAAGTAATTGATTCTTGAACATAAAACTGCCCTTCTTAGGTCTGCACAATCATTTTGCCAAGAATTGATCATCCGATTCTCATAAATTCGTCGTAAAACGTCAAAAAACTGCATTTTAACGTTTTCTATTGTGACGTATGCGTTTATGCCTTTTTCATTAAAAAGTCGACGTCTTCACGTAAGTAATTGATTCTTGAACATAAAACTGCCCTTCTCATGTCTGCACAATCATTTTGCCAAGAATTGATCATCCGATTCTCATAAATTCGTCGTAAAACGTCAAAAAACTGCATTTAAATGTTTTCTATTGTGACGTATGCGTTTATGCCTTTTTCATTAAAAAGTCGACGTCTTCACGTAAGTAATTGATTGTTGAACATAAAACTGCCCTTCTTAGGTCTGCACAATCATTTTGCCAAGAATTGATCATCCGATTCTCATAAATTCGTCGTAAAACGTCAAAAAACTGCATTTTAACGTTTTCTATTGTGACGTATGCGTTTATGCCTTTTTCATTAAAAAGTCGACGTATTCACGTAGGTAATTGATTCTTGAATATAAAACTGCCCTTCTCAGATCTTCACAATCATTTTGCCAAGAATTGATCATCCGATTCTCATAAATACGTCATAAAACGCCAGAAAACTGCATTTTAACGTGTTTTTTGTGACGACTGCGTTTATGCCTTTTTCATTCAACAGTCAAAGTTTTCACGTAAGTAATTCATTCTTGAACATAAAACTGCCCTTCTTAGGTCTACACAATCATTTTGCCAAGAATTGATCATCCGATTCTCATAAATACGTCGTAAAACGTCATAAAAACTTCGTTTTAACGTTTTCTATTGTGACGTATGCGTTTATGCCTTTTTCATTAAAAAGTCGACGTCTTCACGTAAGTAATTGATTCTTGAACATAAAACTGCCCTTCTTAGGTCTGCACAATCATTTTGCCAAGAATTGATCATCCGATTCTCATAAATTCGTCGTAAAACGTCAAAAACTGCATTTTAACGTTTTCTTTTGTGACGTATGCGTTTATGCCTTTTTCATTAAAAAGTCGACGTCTTCACGTAAGTAATTGATTGTTGAACATAAAACTGCCCTTCTTAGGTCTACACAATCATTTTGCCAAGAATTGATCATCCGATTCTCATAAATTCGTCGTAAAACATCATAAAACTGCATTTTAACGTTTTCTATTGTGACGTATGCGTTTATGCCTTTTTCATTAAAAAGTCGACGTCTTCACGTAAGAAATTGATTCTTGAACATAAAACTGCCCTTCTTAGGTCTGCACAATCATTTTGCCAAGAATTGATCATCCGATTCTCATAAATTCGTCGTAAAACGTCAAAAAACTGCATTTTAACGTTTTCTATTGTGACGTATGCGTTTATGCCTTTTTCATTAAAAACTCGACGTCTTCACGTAAGTAATTGATTCTTGAACATAAAACTGCCCTTCTTAGGTCTACACAATAATTTTGCCAAGAATTGATCATCCGATTCTCATAAATTCGTCGTAAAACGTTAAAAAAATGCATTTTAACGTTTTCTATTGTGACGTATGAGTTTATGCCTTTTTCATTAAAAAGTCGACGTCTTCACGTAAGTAATTGATTCTTGAACATAGAACTTCCCTTCTTAGGTCTACACAATCATTTTGCCAAGAATTGATCATCCGATTCTCATAAATTCGTCGTAAAACGTCAAAAATACTGCATTTTAACGTTTTCTATTGTGACGTATGCGTTTATGCCTTTTTCATTAAAAAGTCGACGTCTTCACGTAAGTCATTGATTCTTGGACATTAAACTGCCCTTCTTAGGTCTACACAATCATTTTGCCAAGAATGTATCATCCGATTCTCATAAATACGTTGTAAAACGACAAAAAACTGCATCTTAACGTTTTCTATTGTGCCGTATGCGTTTAAGCCTTTTTCATTAGAAGTCGACGTATTCAAGTAGTTAATTGATTCTAGAACATAAAACTGCCCTTCTTAGATCTACACAATCATTTTGCCAAGAATGTATCATCTGATTCTCATAAATACGTAATAAAACGCCAGAAAACTGCATTTTAACGGGGTTTTTTTTGTGACGTATGCGTTTATGCCTTTTTCATTCAACAGTCAAAGTTTTCACGTAAGTAATTGATTCTTGTACATAAAACTGCCCTTCTTAGGTCTACACAATCATTTTGCCAAGAATGATTCATCTTTCTCATAAGTACGTCGTAAAACGTCAAAAAACTGCATTTTAACGTTTTCTATTGTGACGTATGCGTTTATGCCTTTTTCATAATAAAGTCGACGTCTTCACGTAAGTAATTGATTCTTGAACATAAAACTGCCCTTCTAAGGTCTACAAAATCGTTTTGCCAAGAATGTATCATCTGATTCTTATAAATACGTCGTAAAACGTCAAAAACTGCATTTTAACGTTTTCTATTGTGACGTATGCGTTTATGACTTTTTCATTATAAAGTCGACGTCTTCACGTAAGTAATTGATTCTTGAACATAAAACTGCCCTTCTTAGGTCTGCACAATCATTTTGCCAAGAATTGATCATCCGATTCTCATAAATTCGTCGTAAAACGTCAAAAAAACTGCATTTTAACGTTTTCTATTGTGACGTATGCGTTTATGCCTTTTTCATTAAAAAGTCGACGTCTTCACGTAAGTAATTGATTGTTGAACATCAAACTGCCCTTCTTAGGTCTGCACAATCATTTTGCCAAGAATTGATCATCCAATTCTCATAAATTCGTCGTTAAACGTCAAAAAACTGCATTTTAACGTTTTCTATTGTTACCTATGCGTTTATGCCTTTTTCATTAAAAAGTCGACGTCTTCACGTAAGTAATTGATTCTTGAACATAAAACTGCCCTTCTTAGGTCTACACAATCAATCATTTTGCCAAGAATTGATCATCCGATTCTCATAAATTCGTCGTAAAACGTCAAAAAACCGCATTTTAACGTTTTCTATTGTGACGTATGCGTTTATGCCTTTTTTATTAAAAGGTCGACGTCTTCACGTAAGTAATTGATTCTTGAACATAAAACTGCCCTTCTTAGGTCTGCACAATCATTTTGCCAAGAATTGATCATCCGATACTCATAAACTCGTCGTAAAACGTCAAAACACTGCATTTTAACGTTTTCTATTGTGACGTATGCGTTTATGCCATTTTCATTAAAAAGTCGACGTCTTCACGTAAGTAATTTTTTCTTGAACATAAAACTGCCCTTCTTAGGTCTGCACAATCATTTTGCCAAGAATCGATCATCCGATTCTCATAAATTCGTCGTAAAACGTCAAAAAACTGCATTTTAACGTTTTCTATTGTGACGTATGCGTTTATGCCTTTTTCAATAAAAAGTCGACGTCTTCACGTAAGTAATTGATTCTTGAAAATAAAACTGCCCTTCTTAGGTCTTCACAATCATTTTGCCAAGAATTGATCATCCGATTCTCATAAATTCGTCGTAAAACGTCAAAAAACTGAATTTTATCGTTTTCTTTTCTGACGTATGCGTTTATGCCTTTTTCATTAAAAAGTCGACGTCTTCACATAAGTAATTGATTCTTGAACATAAAACTGCCCTTTTTATGTCTACACAATCATTTTGCCAAGAACTTATCATCCGATTCTCATAAATTCGTCGTAAAACGTCAAAAAACTTCTGTTTAACGATTTCTATTGTGACGTATGCGTTTATGCCTTTTTCATTATAAAGTCGACGTCTTCACGTAAGTAATTGATTCTTGAACATTAAATTGCCATTCACAATCATTTTGCCAAGAATGTATCATCTTATTCTCATAAATACGTTGTAAAACGTCATAGAACTGCATTTTATCGATTTCTATTGTGACGTATGCGTTTATGCCTTTTTCATTAGAAGTCGACGTCTTCACGTAAGTAATTGATTCTTGAACATAAAACTGCCCTTCTTAGATCTACACAATCATTTTGCCAAGAATGTATCATCTGATTCTCATAAATACGTCATAAAACGCCAGAAAACTTCATTTTAACGTGTTTTTTGTGACGTATGCGTTTACGCCTTTTTCATTCAACAGTCAAAAATTTCACATAGGTAATTGATTCTTGAACATAAAACTGCCCTTCTTAGGTCTACACAATCATTTTGTCAAGAATGATTCATCTTTCTCATAAATACGTCGTAAAACGTCATTTCTATTGTGACGTATGCGTCTATCCCTTTTTCGTTAAAAAGTCGACGTCTTCGCGTAAGTAACTGATTCTTGAACATAAAACTTCCCTTCTTAGGTCTAGGTCTACACTAACATTTATCCAAGAATGTATCTTCCGATTCTCATAAATAAAAAAAAGTCGACGTCTTCACGTAAGTAATTGATTATTGAAAATAAAACTGCCCTTCTTTGGTCTACACAATCATTTTGCCAAGAATTGATCATCCGATTCTCATAAATACGTCGTAAAACGTAAAAAAATGCATTTTAACGTTTTCTATTGTGACGTATGCGTTTATGCCTTTTTCATTAAAACGTCGATATATTCACGTAAATAATTGATTCTTGAACATAAAACTGTCCTTTTTATGTCTACACAATCATTTTGCCAAGAATCTATCATCCGATTCTCATATATCCATCGAAAAACGTCAAAAAATTGCATTTAAACGTTTTCATTTATGACGTATGCGTTTATGCCTTTTTCATTAAAAAGCCGACGTCTTCACGTAATTAATTGATTCTTGAATATAACACTGCCCTTCTTAGGTCTACACAATCATTTAGCCAAGAATTTATCATCCGATTCTTATAACTACGTCGTAAAACGTCAAAAAACTGCATTTTAACGTTTTCTATTGTGACGTATGCGTTTATGCCTTTTTCATTATAAAGTCGACGTCTTCACGTAAGTAAATGATTCTTGAACATAAAACTGCCCTTCTTAGGTCTACACAATCATTTTGTCAAGAATGTATCATCTGATTCTCATAAATACGTCGTAAAACGTCAAAAACTGCTTTAACGTTTTCTTTTGTAACGTATGCGTTTATGCCTTTTTCATTAAAAAGTCGACGTCTTCACGTAAGTAATTGATTCTTGAACATAAAACTGCACTTCTTAGGACAACACAACTGTTTTGCCAAAAATGTATCATCTGATTCTCAGAAATAAGTCGTAAAACGTCGATAAACTGCATTTTACTGTTTTCTACTTTGAGCAAAGTTTGATTGAACTTCATGTTGACGTTGGAAAGATTTTTAAATGTTTCTTTTTTTATTGATGACGATGCAACGACGAAAGCTGCAATACCTAAAATAGGCCCGATTTGTAAACAATATATAGGCATTTCGCAGATTTAACGTAGGCTTCGGTATTACACCTAATAGCTCTACCCCTATAATGAGACCCCCTAGTAAGCTTATCATAACCTAAAAATTAGTGTCTTGAAGTTCATGTCTTTTTTACCTACTGTAGCTGCGTTGTTCACTCCAGAAATGCCAACGTACTCGAAAGTGTCAAATTCTAATTCAACACAGAAAAAAAACCTAATAAATCTTAACAATTATATATTATATACTTTATTTTCAATACGGGTACTTGAAAAATATCAAATGGTATTGAATAGTGTAGGGAGATAAACTATAAGAACCTTTACCCTACATTGTAGACGAAATATTGAGTACAAAGGCATGTTTCAGTGTATTAAAAGACTAAAAGAATTTAAATCTAGAAACTAATTATTGTGGTCTTCACATCCACAATAAATGTTTTACCCAAACACAAGTATCCTTTTTGGAAATATAGCTAGTTGCTAGTTTGTTTGTGTATTTGTGTATTTGTATATGTGTGATTTTGATATTTTGGATAGGATCACGATTTGTAAATCTTTTTGGTTTAGTGGTAAGTTTTGTTTCCATTTGTTTTTATTAAAATTAAATAAAGATAATTTAAGTTTCATTAGTTACCGAGGAAAATTTTCGATTTAGTCAGTCTATAAAACTTATTCTTCAGGGAGCTTTTATGAAGACATAGCCACGAGAAATGTTATAGACGAAGTGTTTACAGTACTGGTTGACTGTTTGCAGCCAGATCCCATTCTAAGGGAATTTCTGAAACTGGAATATTCTCATGCCAGGATTCGGGAGATAATGGTATGGAACTTTCAACATTCTGTTTTTTATTTACATATAGCAAAAGGTTATTAGGGTTTATCAATCATAGCATAGATATTAATTTTTGCCATAGATAGTACACACCTTACAATGTGATTCAAGCAAAACCAAGAAACAGTAGACGGCCGAGCAAAGTGCCTTGTTGAGATCCGAACGTTTCGCCATGCATATTCTTTTATCACATCTTATTTACATATTTTGTCTGGTGATTGTATTTTAATGCAACCAAGCTATACATGTCAAAATTGATCTGGACATAACCAAATGTGTTGGGGATGTCTCTGAATACAAAATCAGCATGTTTTCTGTAAATAATTTATTGTTTATTTATTGTTTATTTATTGTTTTCATGTTTTCTGGACGGTTGACGCCGCACCTCATTTAAAAACAGACGCTTATGAAGATTAAAGACCTGTACAGCACCAATAACACAATTAAATAAGTATGCTATTTGTTTACATATCGTAAAATAATTTATTCATAGCATAATTTAAAAGAAAAGTGTTTATGTTGGCATAGGAATTGCAAACTACGAGTAAAAAAAACCCGAAAACTTTTAGAATTAGTTCGTCAAAATGGAGATAAGACATACAGACATCTGAAGAAAGCACTTCGAAAAACAAGCCAGGACGAGATTATGCAGGTCTTAAAGATGACTGAAAAACGGGGTGACACATCACACCTTAAGGAGATACGGCGAGAGTGCATTAACAATTCATCGAATGAGGACAAGCTTTACGAAGGTAATTGAGCCTAACAACAACATATTTCCTCATTTTAAGTATTAATATAGGGTTTTGAAAAGATTTTGGCATAGAAACCGAAAGTAGACACGCTGGGAGTCTTTCACGATGTTTTCCCTGTTCAGTTTTATAATTTCAAAATTTAATGTATCCCAACATCATATTGAAATTTGAGGTATCGACAATGTTGCATGCAAAAGCACACAAACATAACTATAGAACAAAAAAGCTAGTAGAATTGTCAAGCAAACAAGCAGGTACTCAAAAACCTTAACGAGACCAGCGCCCCTGGAAATAAATCATCAATAACACGATGACAGGGATAAAAGAACAGATCGAGCTGCTAGATTCTTTTTACAAGATTTCTCTCTAGACCTTTATAAAATATAAATCTCTTCATCGTCATGCAAACAACATAGAGGTAAGCATAACAATCAATTGTTTATGGGTTTATCACTAGGCAAACGGAGCGTTGTTTAATATCATGTAGGTAACCTTTCTTTTTGAATTTACAAAATGTTTTAACAAATAACGTGGAGAATAATGATAATGCACATGTATTTTAACTAAATCAGGGTAACGGCGATAGAACTTGCATAAGGATTTCCTAAATTAAACATAACAGAACGTCGGTGTGGTACATGAGAGTGTATGAGTGAGTGAGAGGGGTATGAAAAGTGAATGTAAAATTCAAAAAGGCATAAGTAAGGTGAAACTGAATTGGTATTAAATTAAGACCCGCTGATAGAAAATGAAATTTTAAAAGAAACTGGTGAACATATCAGTATCTAATATCATCCATGCAAAATAAACATATGTTGCTGTATTATGATATTCGAACCCGTCTCTTCGTACGTACGTATACAGTACAGTGAACGTTTTAGGTTACAAACGAAACGCACGATAGACGATATACGGAAGCACGATACACGATAGACGGACGCACGATACACGATAGACGGACGCACTATACACGATAGACGCACTAAAGAAGATACTGCCGATTCATTTGTGTACGAGATTTCTAAAAATTTGAAAATGCTATCAAAATATCAATTGAATGGTTGCATTAAATCATATAAATTTGCATATGCGAGAAACTTATTCACGTTGCACTGTAAAATTAAAAGACGCACGATGCACGATACACGTTATACGGACGCACGATACACGTTAGACGGACGCACGATACACGTTAGACGGACGCACGATACACGTTAGACGAACGCACGATGGACGCAAATTTTGTAACATTAAACGTTCACAGTACTGTAATATGTGGCGCGAAGGAAATAATGATGTAATCCAGTTTTGTTTGCTAACATACAGATGCATAACAGCAAAACTGTTGAAATTATAAATTTTAGATATGGATAATTCACTTTTCGTCTCAAATACATTCTTTACATACAATGAGTCCAATCTTTCAGTACGTATAGATCCCAGGATGAGAACGCATGGATAAATCCTTGGGAATAGGAGTAAATCGTTTCGCATTTCTTTGATAATGCATATATCAGATAACCATATTGCCCATGCTGATCTCTTTTAGAACATTCTCCACAACTGCACTATAAAGTCGCAATAATGCAAAATCTATTCCATTGAAAATGTTTTTGACATACAGATATAGTATTCAGAAATTTTACGGGTTAATAGTGGCGGTTATATGTCATTGACATATCCATGAAAAATGCGGGTTTCAAAAATGCCTCCAGTCCTTGCGTTCACTTTGACAATTGATATAGTCTTCTTCCCATGCGTTTACATTGAACACTTTCTAATTTGTGGTAAAAATTCCTTACAATAAGAATGCGAAATAATAGCGGCTAAAGACAAATTCGAGATGTTTAATAATAAACATTAGGACGAAGGAAATGCTCAGAACTTTGCCTAATTGTCAAAATATTGAATTATCAAAAGTGATTTTGCAATTGTCTTCGATTGTCTGCGATTTTCTAGTGCTGTTGTTGCGAATGTTCTCGGAAGTTACCAAACGTTTGGCGAATAAGAGATGACCAAAAAAGGAAATATAGGAGATCAGCAAGTAGAATATCTTTATCTCATATATGCATGTTCAAAGAAACGCGAGACGATTTACTCCGATTCTCTCCTTAAAATCTCAATCGGTGACAAAAATAAGGATTTTGTTTTGGTTAATTAAAATTAGTTTAAAATGTTCAAAAATGTGTCACCGTTTATTGTTATGTTTTTTAAGAATTCAAAGAAAAACTCGATTTATTCTTCCAAAAGAACGAATCGATGATCCCTGCCTCACCTTTGGTAGAAGAATATGCTGTTCCTTTAGAAGAATTGTACATGCAACCCCCTATTTTGGAATTTATCAAACCGAATGTCTTTGGACAGGGAACAAATCCTGTACAGAAGCGGATCTCAACGTACGGAGAGTTGTTCTTTCATGAAGAGGTTTCCTATAAAACAATTAACGTGGAGGCTCCCGCGGGCTATGGGAAGACGTCCTTTACTCAAAAGATGGCTATGACATGGTGTTAGGCTCAAAACTGGAACAAGTTATTTGTTAGCAATGTTCAACAAAACGAAGTCAATGCGCTTAAACATTTTGACTTACTATTCCTGTTACACTTACGAGATTTCCAGGGTGACGAATGTCATCTAGATGACCTTATTCTCAAGTTTTTAACCCGAAATTTGCCAGACAAAGAAGGATTTTCAAAACAGTTATTGTAAAAGTGTTACAAAACAGAACTTTTCTTGTCATCTTTGATGGCCTTGATGAGTAGGTACATCCTGAAAAATGTCCAGTAAAACCCGGAATACCGCACAACAACTATGGCGAGAACTGCACGGTCCTTACTATAACACGGCCGTGGAAATTTAGTACAATAGGGCTTTCTTCGCAGTTGATTGACAGACATATAGAATTATCAGAGCTGGACGACAAAAAGGGTGAAGAACTTAAATCAAATGCTGTTAAACTTCTGAGCAAAAACAGTGGCAAAATAAAACTTGATTTGAATGACTTTAACAGAAAAGTAGAGTTGGTAAACCTCGGAATGACTTTAACAGAAAAGTAGAGTTGGTAAACCTCGGAATGACTTTAACAGAAAAGTAGAGTTGGTAAACCTCGGAATGACTTTAACAGAAAAGTAGAGTTGGTAAACCTCGTAAACCTCGGAATGACTTTAACAGAAAAGTAGAGTTGGTAAACCTCGGAATGACTTTAACAGAAAAGTAGAGTTGGTAAACCTCGGAGATATCCATTTGAATCCGTACATCTTACTTCAGCTTATTTGCATTTGGTTTGATGGTCTTAGTATTGGCAAGTCAAAATGTGAAACGTACAGTAACACTATTGAAATAACTCTTCAGCGCAGTTTAAAAAAGAAAATCCACCGACCACTCCTATTGGAAATGCGGATCGTAATGTTGTTGTCCCAGAATGCATGAGACATAACGAGTTGTGTAAGCGATATGGGAACTTACTTTTAATGTAAGGAGAGTTGGCGTTCAATACATTATTTCAGGGTTTAAAGGAATCCAGCTTGGTGATTGACAGCACAACTGTGATGAAATTTCTGACAGAGGAGGAACTCGAGTTTTGTCTGAAAATCGGACTGTTGAGTCAAATAGGGGACTTAAAGAAATTCACTGTAAAGCAGTACAAAGTTTTCTTTCAACACAAATCTATACAGGAATTTATGGCTGCGCTCTACATAACGTCTGACTGGAATAATCAAAATATACTATCAACCATAATTGAAGTTTTTTCATCGCTTTCAAGCTTATTAGAAATGGAAAACCTATTCATTTTTGTCTGCGGTATGAATCCAGAAGTATATATTATATATCTTTCCGTCTTTCCGATGAGCTTCAGAAGATTGTTGACCATTACAGTGTTACATCCCAATAGAGTGCAAATGATTATGACCCTACGAAACCAATACTTTCTTACCAGTTAATGCAGCTACAGTGCTTTCAAGAAACTCTGGTGAATGGAAATTCTAGTTATAGTGTCCCTATTCATAACATCGAGCTTCCTAGTGGAAGATTATCCGAAATTGATTTTACAGGTTTGCTAACAATACTATAGTTTTATGACGATGAAGGGAAATCGCTATTATACCCACCCCCGAGGACAAGACTTTAGGCTTACAGTCATTAACACTTGATGCCATTATTGTGAATCACAGTAAACTAGAACGTTTATACGCGGTTATCAGTCCGATCACAATAATGAAACAACTTAAGCTGAGCATAGACTGCTCGGATCATCAGGGTCAGTACATTCGTGATTGTGACATCCGATTGGACCTACATCGTCTGAAATAGCTGAACATACTGCATCTTGACTGGGTAAAGTGTAGAGAGCTACAAGTCAACTCTGCATGCCTAGAGGAGCTTAAGTTCTGGCCAGCGGGACAAAAGTCGACTGACAGTGACAGTGCCTATGCTACATTGTGGGAAAATCTACGTGCAGCACCGGTCCTATCATAATTAACGCTATCTAATGTGTCATTCTGCCAGGGGATGATGCAAACCATTCTTACATTAACTCAGCTATAAAGTTTCTTGAGTGGATCGATATGGGCGACGTTAAACCGCATTTTTCACCTGCAATGACTAAGCTAGAACGTTTGGAGCTTTCCAATGTGAAAATGTCACGTGCTGCATGGCGGCAACTGTTCCTTAGTGTCGGCGAACTACCGCGGAGTATTCTCGTTAAACTCGCGTGGATGACAATTACATCGCAGGAGTTCAGAGAACTGTTGCACACAATCGAAGGTCTTCCACAGGCAATCACGGTGGAGCTTTTCTCGTGTACAGGACAATCCATGGAAAGGTGAAATATGCATATCAGGAATCGCCACATTCAGAAAAAACAGCCTTCCCATACAGTCAAGAAGAAGAGAGGGAGAGAGCATGGTTAATGTGGTATTTGAGAGTAAATGAGTGAGTGGGGAGGGGTGTAGAAAGTGAATGTCAAATGCAGTCCCTGAGTGGGAATCTATTGTGGAAGTTATCAAGTCAACACGTACATTACCATTGTTACAAGATTTGTGTATTTACTCGGATGGTTCTACTTTCCTGACTCTAAAAAAGAAGAATATTACATGCACAAAGCTGTAAAACGACATGTAGGTTCAACATATTTTAGAATGTATACTGAACAAAAATCACAACTTACTAGTTTTTTAGTTCAAAATTTTTATCAGTGATGCTGCATTTTATTTTTCATTAATAATTTGTACTAGCACATAATAATTATGGAAATTTGATATAGCGAGAATTCCGTGTTATGTGATGGTTATCTCCTCTTTCCTAAATAATGGTGAGAGCGAAATTTTTAACATAATAGTCTCAAACAGATTATTTAACTGTCAAATTTAAAAGTTTATAGCATGTTCAGAAGGAAAACACACTCTTTAAAGCTATCTGACACAAAGAAATAAGAAACAGTCACTAAATTATCCGTTTTTGCAAAAAAAACCTCATTTTTAATTTTAAAAAAATCTGACGCTTAATTTTCCACAAACACGTATTCTTTTTTCTTGTTTCTTCTTTAAACCGATAGATACTGAACCGACAAACCGACAACTAACGAGGTAAGTGTTACTTGCTGACCACGGAGTATGTGTACTTTTGGGGAACCCTCTGCGATATTTACCACTCTGGGATTTCTAAGCTTTGAATTTCTGCCCTGGGAAGTACTTTTACATCTTTACCCAGTGGGTAATTACTTTATTTTATTCCACTGTAATGCGTATTGAAGATCAAACCTCAGTAGAGAAAATAAACCAGCAATAAAACTTTTCTTAAGTTTATTTTTGAGAAGTTGCATGAGTTAATTATTCTTGAATAAATTATTATGTAAATTCAACAAAATTTAATGTACATATTCCCAATTCACGTAGAACATGATTGTTATGTCAATCAACAAATTTACCTGTTTTTATTACCATAACTCGCATACTTGGTACGTGAATTGATAACGATCGCATGAATATTGCGCAAACGGCGTGCCATAAAAGTACAATATGCATGTACTTTAATACTTAAGCTTTTGTAAAACTATTTCTTTCATTTTTAATCTTTGTAAGCAAAACATGCCTATACGCATAAAGTGTTCTTATGCAAGTCCCCTTCCTACCATTTTTTGAGCGATTTTATACTCAGCCAAAAAAAAGCCAAATTTGCTTGGAAATAGACATTTTTTTCAACCAATTGTAGGTGGTTGGTGGTTGGAATGGCAGGTTCCAACCAACCTTCGAACGGAAATCTGACAATTCTGTTCGGACCAACCAAGAAATGGTAAACTTTTATTTTAACAGAGCCTGAATAAAATCTTAATTTGTGTAAAATACTGATTATTTAAATCTACTCCATACCTTTGATTTTGCAAATATATATTGATATGAAACCTTGTTTCCTAGTACAGTTGCGAAGCAGCGAACCGTAGCAACAATAGTAAATTAACCATAATGCGTCAGGAAAATGACCACCACTTGATGAAACTTTAAAACGTGTACCGTGTTTAATAGTGATTTGCACAGTTAAATAAAGGATTAATGGCAGGCCAGTTAGTCAAAAAGAGTATGAATTAATCCATTTACAAATAGACTGAGTCTTATACAGATATTAGGAATACATACACAACATCGTAAAACATGTGACAATTGAAAAGTTTTGGAAATATGTATCCATGTAAACAATACGGATATGTGAATAGACTATCAATAGATGCACAAATGTGCATACCTATTCATTTTGAGAGTTAGAGTATTGGGTATCGTGCATTTAATGATACATGTAAGTCAAAAGCGAGCAAAACTTTACCTATAAATCCAGAAATTCTAAAGATGCATAAATGTTCAAGTTTTAAGAATATAGTGTATTTTTTATTAAATATGCAGGTAGTTACTATTGTACATATTGTTGATCAAAATCCTCCAGAAATTTGCATTCACTGGCATCATTAATGCAATGGGAGTTTTTCGTGATATTTTGTCAAGTTTTCGATTTGGCTCAGTGTGTTTTACTACATGTGCTATTATAAATGTTTGCGAAGTTGGCAACTAAGCAAGTGGAAGAGTATGTTGTCCTGCGATAAATCACCGCCGCCGGCTTTTTATTATTTCATAATTGTAAGTTTGACTTTTACAGACCTTTTACAGAAAAAAATCCTTAAAAGGTCAAAAGTCTCGATTTGATGGTTTTTTTTAAATGAGTTGTAATGACACAAGCGTAATGAAATTGAACTTAATAAATCTATGAGCGATAAAGTTCTGTTAACTTTTAAATTCTCATTTTATGATATTTTCGAAAAAAAGACTTGTAATGACACTTGCGACACAAAAATAAACGAATGTAATTTATCGTACATTATTGTACATTTTTATCTGTGTATATTTCCTATGCCTTTCGCGTTTTCAAAATGTAAATGTTCGCATTTTTCATAAAAAATGTGAGCACATATAATACAAATAAAATGCGTTTTGAATTATTATTTACTGTAAAATCAAGTTATAACATCACATCCATCTAACCCTTTTCTTCGCCAGGATGCCAAGTCAAAGACTTCCTGATGCCTAAAACTGACATCAAAATTCGATTAAATTTATTATTTCTATTCAAATAAATTTATTTCTAGTTTGTTTGTTTTCTTCACACAACTATCTTGCGATTTAAAATATTTTCTGGCGACTTAAATACCTATTAAAGTAAAAAATATCGTATTTAGAAAATTTTCTGTAAAAATGACATGTAATGACACAAGCGTCATTTTTTGTAAAAACAGAACATAAATATTTCGAATAAAAATATGTTTTTGAATGATACGATATGTTAAAATCGAACCCAAGGTTTGCAGATATAGCATAAAGCTACTCTGCTAATATAAGTTGTTTGAGGCATGGTAAAGCTGTGTTTACCAAATGCTATCTGAATAACGCTTCATTTACAACAAATAAAAAATTTTAGAGCTACATTTCATAAAAAAATGAGGCATAGTGTAGAATGATTTAAATAGGAAGCACGGCGAAGCCGTGTTTACCACTTATTATTTATTTCAGATTTTAGGAATAATTGCTCTGCAGAGGTGTAGAAATTTTCTTTTACCCACTCGCCCTGCAGGTCGAGTGAATGAGTAAGTGCACTCGCCCTTACAGAAAGTACACTCGCCCTTACATTTTAAATAAAATACTCTTTCTGTAAAGCTTTGTTTACCAAATGCTATCTGAATAATGCTTCATTTACAACAATTAAAAATTATTAGAGCTACATTTCATAAAAAATGAGGCAGTGTAGAATGATTTAAATAGGAAGCACGGCGAAGCCGTGTTTACCACTAATTATTCATTTCAGATTTTAGGAATTATTGCTCTGACAGAGGTGTAGAAATTTTCTTTGACCCACTCGCCCTGCAGGTCGAGTGAATGAGTAAGTGCACTCGCCCTTACAGAAAGTACACTCGCCCTTACATTTTATTTGTCGAGCTTTATACAGATGTACAGATTAACGTGGAAATATCATTGTTTGTTGATAGAGTACTTATCTGCAAACCCTGCCACAGATTCCATAAAGTTAGACGCGTTCAAAATACGTCAGATCTTCAACACACATTTCTTGTTATGGGGTTATTTAAACTCATACACTTAACTAATGTTCTAACTACACCGATCCAATTTTCTTAATGTCTCAGCGAGTGGATTCAGAGTATGCACTTTAAACTTGAAACATATTTAGATACATTATTTTCACTTCTTGTTATCAAAAAATTATCAAAATCCTTTCACGCGTTTGGAAACCACTGACATTTAATCAAGGTAGGGGTAAACTCAAAAGTCACAAAGTTGTCAGTAGCAGGTATATTCTCCGTTAACGAAAATTCATGTATGATTATTTAAATATGGATTCTTAAATAATTTTGAATATTTCTATGTAATTCTACAATAATGTAAGTGGTAAACTGTGACACGGGGGATTTTTTAGCAGTTTTGGCCGTTTTCAGTTTCGAGTTAATTCTCGAGAGCCTAGCTTCTCAATAGTATTGGTTCCAAAGGTTTTGTGACATAAGAAGTCATTCATCCTGACCTTTGTTTAAAATAAAGATATATTTAACCTGTATTTAACATCGGGAGTTTCTAGTAGGATTTTCCGATCATAATAATTGGGATTTTCTTAACGTAACTAAAACAAAACGGATGCTTTTTTACATTTGATTTTAAGGTTAAAAAAGATTCTTGTGTTTATACCATGTTTTTATTTTGTATCTCTCTTAAAACCAACACTTAATTGTAAATTTCCGACGCCTGTTATTATTCAAAATAGAGTTTGATAATCGACATTCAAAACCAAAATCATTTTGAATGTTAAACGTCGACTGGTTTTTAATGTCTAGAGTCGAACTGCATTTTGAATGTCGAACGTCGAGCTCGTTTTGGATGTCGAGTGACAAACCTGCATTCTGAATGTCGAATATAGAACTGGTAATGAAAAGCAATCGTGGAATGCGTTAGGAATGACGAAAGTATAACTGTGTTTTTAATATTGAACCTCGAACTGCATTTGAATGTCGAACGTTAATCTTGTTTTGAAAGTCAGACGTCGAACTGGTTTTGAAGGTCGAGCGTCTTAGTGTATTTAAATGTCGAACGTCGAACTGTAATTTGAATATCAAAAATAGAACTGGTTTTGAATGCCAAACGTAGAACGTTTTTCGATCGTAAAATATCGAACGTCGAACTGCATTTTGAATGTCGAACTCGTTTTTAAATGCAAAACTGTAATTATTCTGTCGAACGTCATTGATTTTTAATGCCGAACAGTGAACAACATTTTTAATGTCAAACAAATAACTGGTTTTGAATGATGAATGCGAGCTGGTTTTGAATGTCAAACGTCGAACTGCATTTCGAATGTCGAACTTGTTTTGAAAGTCGTACTGTTATTTCAATGTCGAACGCCAAACTTCATTTACTTTTAATGTCGAACGACGAACTTCATTTTGAATGACGGACCTACAACTGGTTTTGAATGTCGAACGTCGAACTGGTTTGAATGTCGAACTTCAAACTGGTTTTGAATGTCGAACGTAGAACTGGTTTTGAATGTCCAACCTTGAACTGACTTTCAATATATAACGTCGATCGTTAAGCCAACTTCACATATTACATGCCATATATCAAGAATTGTCATGTCATAAAAACGTCATTGAAGTGAGGAAGTTCATTAAGAAAACAAGGTTTTTAAACGTCAACATTTCAGCAGGTGGAAAATCATAGTTTATCTGAACAATCACCGTAGCAGTTGCTGCCATTTTGTTCAGCGTGGGTTACAGATGAGTCCACCTTCACACTCATGCAAGCTACTTTCAATATTTTCCTATGGAATAGATACCGTGTGTCTGTTTAAATGAGTGAGGTCACGTGATCAAGTATTTGACGTCATGTATAGGTGATCACTCTTGCAGCTGAACTAGTTTGATATGGCTAACTTGCAGCTGGAATCTTTTGAATCTGCCAAGTTGGTGCTTGAAAAGTTTGACATAACCAACTAGGTTCTGGATAAGTATGATAAGGCCAAGTTGTCTAGGAGTAGTCATGCAGCAAGATGAACGTGTCGAAATTGACATGAAGCAAGCTTTCATATATGCATATTTCACTTATTTTCTCAATTAGCAAAGTTAACATTATCTAGCGTGTCCTTTATCAAGCTGAGGTTGTCCATCTAGTCCTGTAGCAAAATACGGTTGACTTTTTGTCCTATAATAAGCTGAGGTTGACTGCATTGTTGACTACTTATCATCATTGTTTACAAACATCTGTTGCCTTAACTTTTTAACCGACCACGCCCAAACGTCGCCTATAATTAATGTTGAATAAATGATGCAGAATAAATACATAATATACAACTGCACTAATGTCGGGATACACTGGTTAAAACGAGGTTTTCTTTGCGGTACTCATGTGTAAAACATTTCTTAATTAAAAACTCTCTAGTAGAAATATCTAGTAAAAGTAACAAAAGTTAATTGTTTTTAGGGATATCGATTCATAGGTATATAACTGATTGTAAACGGTTGTGTTTAACATAAAGTTGTATGGGTAAAATAAATTGTGTTTGCGATGTTGATTGTGAGGAATATTTGAGAATGAATAGTATGGAAAACGAGCAAGGCTTTAAGTGGTTTTCAAAAGATTCTATATCATGACAACATGTAGTAATTTGAATATTTAAATATAAACAAAAAATACAAATCAATAAATGCATCCACTCTCTGATTTATATTCAATTTAATTAAGCTGAATTTTATATTTTGTGTGTTTAATAAATTTAAGAGTGATTTTTCATGTGCCTGTTTCCAATGCTGGTAATTTTTTCATATTGATATTTGATATTATTTAGTATTTAATATTGCAATATGATGGTCAGTGATTTATACAAACCATTCTCTTGTTGTTGTTTTTATAAAAATCACTAATCAGAAGAAATTTGAGGTTTTACAGATCTCAAAAATTGCTGCACACCTGATTATGTTTGAATATTTATAATACTACTGTTTACAAATAGCTTCATTCTTCCAACGATAAGAATACATTCCAGAACAAACCAAAATCATTTCGTATGCCATTTTTATTAAAATGTCAAGTTTCTATCATCATCTTTCCGCATTAAGATGTACCTGTTTATCAAGCACACAAATTTTATTGTTTACATTAGAAGATTTATGAAAGATTTTACCGGCCAAATGATTTTACTGAGTTAGTTCTTGATGTTTTCTTTGCCATTTCAGGCTTTTGTTCTATACGTTTTCCGAATTCTAGTCCCATTGTACTTAAATATTCGTCTAGTGACAAAGCTCGTTTGCGACTGTAATCTAACCGTCCATCTCGAATCGGTTCACTTGAACCAGGAAAGTCAGAACATATATGGTACATGTCTTCGGTTTGTGAATCTGGATAAACTCCATCCGATGGTAATGAGTCAGTTCTTCGAGATGCTAATTTGATATCAGTTAATGTTTTGCTTAAATGCTGCAAACGTTCATGTTCATTGATCATTTGTGAAACATGTTCATCACTTAGTTCTGGATCGTTTAGTTTAAAACGTCCTTGCAATGAAGTCTCCGACAGTGTGTCATGGAGTACCTCAGATAGTTCGTTTCTATTTAGTTTGAGGCGAATATAAAAATCGCAATGGACCTTTTTCGAGCGTGCTCTTGCAGTCTGATATATCTGCTTATGTCTCACAAATTCATGAACGTCATCCATTGCTTCTACAGATGAACAGGCAAGATGTAAGGTGACTCCGTTCTTCCCAGGTTCTGAAGTATAAAAAAATAAAGTCTATACAAATAAGACTTGGCATCAAAATTTACCCAACGTTAAAAGGCAAACTGTCGCTAATGTTGTTCTACTGTCCATTATTTATGTTGTGTTGGAAGAACAGTTGTCCAGGAGTAGAGCATCGGACTAACGATCCGGAGAAAGCGGGTTCGAATCCCGCCAGTGATGAAATTCGTCTGCAGTTTCCCCAAATCCACATTCTGTGCGAGTAATGACCGGCAACTTAGTAAGCATTCATCGATCGTGATAAATATAAGTTGGAATGACATGTTTGGTAATCAATGTAAAATAAATATGTTCAAACTAACTATTATTTATTTTTATGTCCAATATTTTTCTACAATGTTATATCGAAGGCTGTCAATTAAGGGCTCGCCACACTCCTCCCAATCCTATTCATCGATAAAAAGAAAATTATCAAAATCTCAATAACGGCACAATTCCATTAAATGAAACTTTGCACAAATGTATGTTATTAATGTATCTTTATTTTCCAGATGGTAAGACACGTTAGAATAGTAAAGAAAAATAGCGAGATCTAAAAATTTCCTCAACTTCTATTTACATAAATTCACAAAAACTAAACAACACAAAACATCATTTTAAATGCCCACATGAGTAATATGATACTGACAACACTTTATTGTGTCCTCGTGACTAACATATGTAAACTTTACGAGATATTAGTAAAATTGTGTTTGACCTTCAATTTTCTGGTCGTATCCTGGTCGCGTAAACGGATGACCATCACTGATTTCTCTTCTAGTAGTTGAAAGTTTTTAACAATAGTTGAAAAGGGAACTTTGAAAGCCATCGAAAACGGCAAATATGAAAATATTGCAGGCTCGGTTTGATTGAGTCTGTTCATGGACAGTTATAGAAATGAATATTACTGCCGACGCCGCCTAGACCCGGGTTGAGCGCAACTCAATATTTACACTAATAAACAGTACAATTTTGACCATCCCAAACGATGGTTTGCATATGGTGGTGAACATGGAACCTTCAATGTGGTATTTTCAGATAAATACCATTCCATGTTCAGCGGCGTATGGTCCCCAGATAAAAAATGGGTTTGCCCTAAACGAGAAAACAATGGGCAGAACTAAACAGAATAGAATTTTGATAGGGGATCTTAGAATATAAATCCTGCATATAACAGATAACGCCAAAGGCAAAATTTAAAAAAGCAGGAAGTATATCCTTGGGGTGATTGAACAATATCCGAATCAATATTAGCTTGGAAATTGAAACCACCCATCTCAAAACTGGCCTAAATATTGAAACAAAAGGTAATTATAGATGTACTATTAATGAAGTACATAATTATCGTGCTCAATGACCTTCAAAGGACGTAATTGATAACAGCACTGATTGAATGTACGGGAAGACTTTTTACAGCCGCCACACAGCACAAACAACGCTACTGTGATATTGAAATAGTTGAAAAGGGAACTTTGAAAGCCATCGAACACGACAAATATGAAAATATTGCAGGCTCGGTTTGATTGAGCCTGTTCATGGACACAACATTTTCTTGTCAGTAACATTGCACTCACGTGGGAATTTAAAATTATGTTTTGTATCGCTTAGTTTTTGCGAATTTATGTAAATAGAATTTTAAGGAATTTTAAGGTCTAGCTTGTTTGTTTTTTTTACTATTCTAACGTGTCTTACTGTATGCAAAATCAAGATACATTAGTAACATTCATTTGTGCAAAGTTTCATTGAACAGCATTTTGCCATTATTGAGATTTTGATAATTTTCTTTTTATCGATAAATATGATTGGGAGGAGTGTGGCGAGCCCTTAATGAATCGTGTACCTTTTATTAAATAATCTTCCGCAATAAAATACAGCTCTGATCTAAAAGGACTTGAACAATGTTTCAGCATTTTTTGACAACGTGTATTTGTGTTGATATGAAAACCTGTTGTGGCAAGTGTGAGGTTGGTGCCCCCTTAAACTCCCAGTGGCAATTTGTTTTGATATGCATATTTCACTTTTCACATTTTTTTTCATTTAAATATTGAAATAGACGTTGTGGTAAAACATCTCACTACAAATTACTTACTCGGTAAATTTGCAATGAATTGCATGCTTTCAACTGTAATGAAACCTGTCACGACTATTTCTTCATGGAAATGGTCGCTCAACTGATGATTTAAAGTCTCCCAACAACTGTTATCCTCTAGAAATTTAAGCAATTCCAGCACACTCAAGTATGTCTCACAAAATATCTTTACAAAAATGCAATGCCTCTCTGCAGAAGATATTTTTACTCCTCGTATCCCCCTTATTCCTTGTAAAATATCTTCAACAGCCCTTTTCACATCTGGAAAATTTTCGCTGTTGCCGCTTATTTCTATAGCCTCGTTCCAAACGGTACATAGAATATCCTCTGCTAGATTTTTTTTTTCTTCGTTCCCACCGAATGTCATCATTTTCAGTTCTACAACTGAAAAATACATTGTAAAATCTAGTGTAAAGACAAGAATGCATTATTAAAACAAATATCCATTCATTTCTTACCAAAATCTAAGGCTTTTCATTGCGTAAAATACACTTTAACTAATTTTCATATAAAAACATATTGAAAACCTATTTGTTTTAATATATAACAAATATTAATCTCATTATTTAATATGTTTCGTGTTCGGTGGTTTTCAAAGTTCATTTTTTCTATAACATAGAACCACACATACCTGTTATTATCAAAAGATAGAATTTAAGTAATTTAAAAGTAATCTTGGCATAACAAACCTTTTTATTAATAATATTTATTAATACTTCTTTTGCAAAGAATAAGACATCTTAATCAAAATTTGAAATTGAAACATGATAGTAATAAAACGTTCTGCTGGAGGATCAAACCATTTTATATTCATTTTTGGCAAATAAAAATAATGATGAAAATGGAACATTCTGGCAGAACAAACCTTTTTAATAATCGTTTGATTCACAAAATCCAAAATAGTTTTATCAAACGTGAAATGCAAATTAACTTCTGCAAGCAGAACTAAACCTTAACATTTTGCAAAAATATATGAAATCATTTATTAAAATTTATATTATAATACATAATGCTCAAGTTCTTTCGACAGAGTGCATATGCATTGATGATACAAACTTCTGAAATTATTGATAAAAATAAGAATTTGTTATCATTGACAAAGTTTTGTTTAGCGATGTAAACTTGGACAGAGATCTAAAAATATCATACCGGCTAGTCATTATGCACATGCTTGATATGTCAACAAAATTTTATTGTCAAAAGAACTTTCATTAATATTTGTCAAGTATGCTTAGCCTATAAGATGTAGTTTTCTGTTTTGTCAAAAATATTATTCTAATTTTCGATGAGATTAATATACATTAATTATATTGAATATTGTAATTTATTAGTTTTTGATAAAAAAAAAACTTTATGTTTTGTTTTCTTGAAAAAAGATGGAAATTCTTGTTGGGTTATCATGCATTATGTCTCATATGTGGACTTTTATGCAATTGCTTTTAAGCGGACACTCCAGTAAAGTCATTACTTAATAAGCGTTGTTATCGGACCAATCGGACCTAAGGCCAAGCAGGTATATATTCTGGTATCTTAAATCATGAGAGCATGAGAGTGTTTTGGCCGTGGGAACAACCATATTATCAAAGGAGTCAACTTTCGGTCGACCGGTTGGTTATTTGCTATGTCCCAAAAAGGTTGTGACGCAAATAACCTTTACAGTTCAAAAGATATTGACTTGAAACTTCACATATTTGTTTGGCATAAAGTGTAGATGTGCGTGATATTTTTCACGTGTACAGTCCATATTTTTAGAGATGATGTGGTTGCTGGTAGAATTTCATGCATGAATTGTTTAGAGAGATAGAATTTGTTCTAAAAACTATATGATGCAAACTCCAACGATAAAGTTTGAAGAAATTGGCTTGAAAATTTTAACATATGTGCAGCATTAAGAGTAGATGTACGTGGCATGTTTTTCGTCTGGCACATTATTTTTAAGATGATGTACAATTTTTGTTCATCTTGTCATGCTTGTGACGGAAACTACATTTACTTAAGCTTTTTCAAGATTTTGACTTGAATCTTTAAGCATATGTTCTGCATAGAGTGTAAATGTGTTTGCCATATTTTTGCTTGTTCAATTCAATTGTATTTAGAAGAAATTTAAAACAATGCTAATTAGGTGTATTGGTTCCAAGATTGGCCGAACGCCCCAGAAGGGACATTACCATTTGAAATTCACAGTAATTTGTAGCGTTATTCGTGCAGCGGCCACATACAGTCTCCTGGTATACATAGTCAGTACTGAAATCAGTAAAGTATTCGGTTTCCGGTGTCATGTAGTAAGATTTAGACTTGAAGCTAAATAGAAGTTTTGTTCATCTTGGAACGGAACTTCTTCCGCGTTTTCAAGATTTTGATGTGAATCTTTTAACAAAATATGTTCAACATAGAGGGTTACTGAGCTTGAATTATTTTTGTAGCTCAATTCATTGGTATTTAGAACTATGAAGAAATTTTATAGATGTTAATTACTTGTATCGGTTTCAAGATTGACCGGAAGCACCAGTAGGGTAAATATCATATGAAATCACAGCAGCGCTATTTGTGCAGTGTGGCGGCCTTAAAGAGTCTACCCGTTCATATTGTCAGTACTGTTATCAGTAAAATAATCGATATCCTATGTCATGCAGTGAGGATTATGATTATCAGTGTTATCTTTTATTGGAATTGTCCCGGTTATCTCAATAGGTAGCGTATTTGACATTGCATGGCTAGGCGCTTTGGCCGTCAGGGTTCGCTCTCCAGTAGGGGCAATATAATTTGAACCTATAAAGTTATTACTGATTTAAATTTCGTATGGCTCAGAGAATCATCAATTCCATTATTTGTTGAAATAGATGAAAAAGGATCTTTGAAGACCCTCGACCACGACAAATATGAAAATATTGCAGGCTCGGTTTGATTGAGCCTGTTCATGGGCAGTAATGGAAATGCTTATTACTGCCAACGCCGCCTAGCCCCGGGTTGAGCGCAACTCAATATTTGCACCAATAAACAGTACAAATTTGATCCATCCCAAACGATGGTATGCATATGGAGGTGAACATGGAATCTTCAATGCGGTATTTTCAGAAAAATACCATTCCTTGTTCAGCGGCGTATGGTCCCCAGATAAAAGAATGGGTTTGCCTTAAACGGGAAAACAAATGGCGGAACTAAACAGAATAGAATTTTGAGGGGGGATCTTAAAATATAAATCCTGCATATCACAGACAACGGCCAAATGCAATTTTTAAAAAGCAGAAAGTATATCCTTGGGGGTGATTGAACAATATCCAAATTTATATTGGCTGGGATATTGAAACAACACATCTTTAAACTAGCCTAAATATTTTTTTTAAAAAAGTATTTTTAGAAGTACTATTAACATAATACATAAATATCGTGTTCGACGACCTTCAAAGGTCGTAACTGATAACAGCACTGAAGAAATTAGGGTGAGATGGCATTTACTTCTTCAGTTACCGTAATATTTTCTTGAGACTTGAATGTTCTGCATGAAGTCTAAATGTGCGTAAATGTTTATCGTTTGCATCAGTCCATTGTTCCATTATCAGTCGGGCACTGCAGGAAAAAATATCACGAATTGCAGAAACTGACTGGAAATTTTTATATTTTTATTCTTATACTCGTATTTTGTGTGACTCAGTTCATTTTTCGCTGTTGAGGCATAACCTGATAACGTGCCGTTAAATATGGTGACGCAAACTGTTACTTTGAACATTTCAAGTTTAAAAATATTGACATGAAACGTGCATTTGTGTTATCAAGTGAAGATGTAAATCCTGTTTCGGTCCGGTCCATTATTTATTTAAGATGTCAAGACTCATAAACTATTGGGAAACAAATTTGTTATAAAGTTTCGAAAGATAATGACTTTAAGCCTGTGTTCTGTATAAAGCGAAAATATGTATCAATTAAATCTGGCCCAGTCTAATGTTTCCTAAAAGGGGGCAAGGTCTTCTTTTACAGTTTTCAAGATACTTACTTTGAACTTTTAACATATATTCGATATTTATCATGTTCATTGTAGTTTAACATATCTGGATTTTCATATAATTTTGCTCGGTCCATCATTTGTTGGCGCTGTACTTATTTTTTAAGTACACGTTATGCCTTATAACTTTCCACGTCTGCTTAACATCAATTGTAGACTTAACAAAGTTTCCATTACTGTCCATGAACAGGCGCAATAAAACCGAGCCAGCAGTATTTTGCCGTGTTCGGTGGCTTCCTTCTATTAAAAGAAATTCAAATTAAATATATGTACAAATGTACTCAGTTAAAATTACGAACATCATTATTCATAATGTCCAATAAAGTTTTATATTTTAAATTTGTAAATTACCATAATCAATCTTAAGATATTTTGTAAGTACAAAATAAAAACAAGCAACATACAAAAACGTTATAATGGCTGCTTTCTTACCTTTGTCCTGTGCGAATCCAATGCCTTCTTCGCACATTTCTCTCACAATTTCTTTAAGTTTCTCTCTCGTGTCTGCAATTCGATTACATAATCTTCTTACAGATCGTATACAACAAGAAAGCATATCAACAATTGGAGGTGTTTAATTCTGTATTTTACACATTATGAATAATTTTCACTGCAGGACATTTTTTAGTTTTTAATTTAGTTTTCTGACTGTTTAGCTAGTCTTTTAGACTTAAAATAGAAAATATATTATCTTTTTATATCCCTTTTGGGGGGAAGGGGCAACTTAGAAAAGAGGTATGATACAAATAATATTAGGAAACTGTCTTATTAGCTTGAACTTAGAAGTCTTGCCTAAGAAAAAAATATAAACGGCTTGCTACAGCTTCACCTTGATTTGTTTACAACTTGCATGATAAATGTTCTCAACAAAGCAGTACCGTAATACTTAAATAACTTTTATATTGTTGTGAAAACTCATTTTCTTTTAAATTTCAGTTTAAGATTATTACACATGAAAGATTGCCCCTCACATTAATCGACATTTCACAACTCAAAACACCACATCTAAAAAACATATTATTTCAGCACAAAAAGTTATGAAACATTTGACGACTAACTCTCGCGGCATATCATCCATAATGTGCGAAATTTACATGTACCATCGCTTTAATATTTCTAAATTGTACTTGAAGTTTGTTTCCTGATCACTGTGTGTATGTGTTCACCATTGTATGATATAATTGTCTTTTTTGTTTGTTTTTTCTCTTTGGATTTTCCTATTGTGATAAATACTATGAAATGCAATCTTGATACCAACATATTTTGTATAAAGAGATTAAAAAGGTAGCGACAGATTAAGATGGAATATTTGACAAACAAAGTTGATTCATCTCCAGAACGCGTTGTCGGAATTGCAGGGCTAGGCGCTGTCGCCATAACTGGGTTCGCTGCCAAATAGGGGCAATATCATTTGAAATTCAGAGTAGCGCTAATTGTGCAGTGTGGCGGCCTTCAAAAGTCTCCCATACATTTAGTCAGTACTGTTACCAATAAAATGACGCGTTATGGATGTCATGAAGTGATGGTAAGGTATATCAGGGCTACCCGATTAACCTTTTGTTGGGGGAGGGTGTTACGATTAGCTCAATTGGATGCGTTGAATTTCAGGGCTACGCGTTGTCGCCATTACAGTGCGGGTTCGCTCCCAGGTAGAGGCAATATTACATAAAAAATGTTTCATTTAAGATGCACTTACCAATATACATAGCAATCATACTTCTAAATGGGTGAAAATCACGCTGTAGTAGTGAAACGTATGATTTTGCAAGATCTTCATCAACTGGACCGCTATCATGTTTTTTAATTAGTTCAACACATTGAGATTGAGTGTTCCGATCTAACCCGATAGCAAGTGTAGTGACTGACGTTGAAATATTTGTCCAATGGGAGCGAAACTTATCACTATCCAACGAATCAAGAGCGGTCTCAGAAAAACTATTTGATGCATCCCTGATATATTGCAAAGCCTCGACTTCCAGTATGTCTAACTGAGAGGAAAATAAAGTCTCGACGACTTTTGCAAGGGCAGACAGACCCCAAGTTTCGATATTTGTATTTGTTTCATTCTTACAGAAAATCCTATCCGCTATATATAGACTTTTCATTATTTCCCCTTTATTTTCATTTAATATTTGCTTTAAGTCTGTTCCTTGTGATTGCAATAGTTTATGAAGTAACGAAGTCAACACTGTCATCCCGCCTTCATAGAGAAGAAGGATATATCTCCAATATCGTTCTGGAACATTCCTAAAGAAGACTTGGTATTCTGCAAAATAGTATTCACAAAAACTAATTAAGGTGGAATTTACATTCCAAAACATTTTTTAGAAATCCGTGGAATTTGGTATCAAATGAAAGTTCAATATATATCTAATACGAATTGGACATTTATTTTGACAAGTATAAATCCTATTACAGTACATGACGTCGCAAACAACACTATCTACATAGGTTTTTGACGGTCTGTAAATGGTCGTGATGAGAATTAAGCTATCATTTGATTCGGTTTAAAGGAATAATTTATGGCATTGAAAAATGTTAATATCTAATAAAGTTAGGAAAACAAACCCCAATTCATAACTGTTAACACAAAGTTTTGCCTACCTTCCGCCTTTTTCAAATAGATCTCCATCTGTAATTTAAAAAAAAATAAAATATGGGACCTAAAATATAATTGGCCAGGGAGTGATGTATTAGGATAATTTAAATTGACTTAAACTGGTGTCTAAAATTTCAATGTACCCAAATTAATTGATTTAAAATCGGTTACCATTTAAAATTCTTATTTATTGTCCGGATAAAATACCTTTGAATTCGGCGTATAAGCAATTAAATTTTACTCAATAGATAGCTGGCTAACATTTATTTAATGAAGTTTGGGGAAAATACACATTGCTAGTTAGCTTAAAGTACCTTAAGTAAAAAATATATTTATCATGGATCGGATGTATTAACATTTTCACGCTTAGTTCAGTCGAACTCTTGGTCTTACATGTCTTATCTGTTAGCAACAGAACTCTAAAAGTAATTGGCACATTGTTGTTTGATATACAGATCAACATTTGAACACTGTTACGTTCGCTAATTTGATCTTCAGTATTGGGAATGGATGCAAATACGTGTACCTGTAAAATGCATAAATTGTGTATTTATACTTTTAGTTGGCTATTTAGAGTTTGTGCATTATATTATTTAAACAATTGTTTACAATGATTGATATGATAAAACTCTATAAAAAATCTTTCAGTGTTTGTTCATTACCCATCCCAACAAATACTTGCAACTGATAAAAGTAACCGTATAAAGTGGAAAGGTAGGGTGTTCTAGAAGCAGATATAAATTACCTTGTTCTGTAAGTCAGAAAAATCCTTTTTATACTCTTCATGCCACGTTCGTAGTTCATCGTATGTTTTCTCGAATTTGTCATTGTTTTCTAGTTTTGCAGTCTTGTATTCTATTATTTTTGCATGATATTTGACCCTTTCACCAATATCCGTCGCAATCCTGATAAAAACAGCTTCTGTTTCTTTCCAAAGGGCTTCGAAATCGCTTTGCGGGATGTTTGCGTGTGGTCGGTGTCCTACTATTGAATTGCGTACAAGCTTCAAACGCATAAGGTCGGCTCCAAGTGTTGTGTCTTTTTCGTCAATTTCTTTGTCCCATCCATTGATTGGATTGTCAATGTTATGTTTGAAAAGGTTTGTGAGCAGAGTTACAAGCAATGAAAGGTCAAATGTATCTGGATCTGGATCATTCCTAAGAAGGTCAAATTGACATCTGTTTATAACATGATGTTTTGTTAGAGTATGTAGTTCGTCGAGTATCGTTGTGCTTTTGAAAAAAGCTTTTACCTGGTTTTTCGGTATAAATTGATAGAAAACCTTCCTTGTCAAATCCGTTCCGATGTCGACAACAAGTAGGATTAGTCGCAGATAATTTGCGCATCTCTTCGGATTGTCAGACATGGCAATACAAAAGACGAGGCGATTTTAAATCCAGTTCTTTATCCAACTTTCTGTAATAAGAAACACTGTAAATATTAGTTTAATGATAAACAATAAAAGTTTGATTTGAGTCGCTAAAAAGACAATTCGCAATGCCCATTTAATTCGTAAGAGTTGAATTGTCCAATATCTGAGTTATAATAAAAAATACATTTTAACCACGAAACATTTTTGGAAACGCTACCAAACTGAAGTACATAACTTAATACAATAAAATGAACAAAGGCAGTGCCTCTCTTGGACTTGACAATCAGAAATGAAGTACCAAAATGTGATCAAAATGCATGGTTAACCAAAAAAGGTTCTTCTTATTCCTGTTAAGCTTGTAATACAGCATTCGGCAGCACGATAAAACTCTGGCCAGATTAATTTGGTGACTCAAATGATAGAGAATGTATCGAATTTGTTATATTCTTTGAAATTTGAAATTAACAAGTTTATGTTGTTTTGTCACAGGAGTTAGAATAATTCTACTACTGACACGTATTATAATAAGCAATATATTGGAGCAGGTTAAAATGAGAGGCGCCAGGCAAAAACGTCCGTTATGGTAATAATTTCTCAAAATGATTTTTTTACGAAAATATTAAATTCAATTGAAAACGGATTACATAACAGATTATGTTAATGAATAAAATTTTGACGTATTTCAAATTTAAAAACACTTCTTTCATATACGCCATGAAACGCCAACGTCAAGATAAAGGTAGTGCGTTAAGACGTCGTCACTATATATTTACACTTCAACTTCATCCTCTGCGTTAAAGTCTTATTCACCAAACGAATAAAATAATTCCTGATGGTATACAGTGTGAAGTATTACTTAAAGAGGCGTGGTTAAGTAAACGCTGCTCACAATATATAGGGTGCACAATGTTTTGACGTGTGATGCAAACGAGCACGCACATTTCACTTCACTGTGTCGCCAACTTGGCTGTTCCAACAGCCAATCAAAAAGCCGTTATATCATGATTGCTTCCAATAATTTCTGTAATAGTGAGAGTATTTATGAGTGTTAATATAAGGATTGAAACAATATTTGATGGTTTTCATTCGAGTATGAAAAACAGTTGGATTGTTTTAAGTAGGCGTGAAGCCCTCTAGGCTTCACACACTTTAAACAACCCATCTGTTTTCCATACCCAAATGAAAACCATCAAATATCGATTCAATTCTTAATTAAGCTGCAGAAATTAACGTGATAAAGTATTGAAGAAATCTTTATTAACCGTGAGATTCGTAGTAACCAAGACATCAAAATGCGCTTTTCTTGGTAGTTAAGTGATGTTTGCGAACTTCCGTTCTGTTTGCATCACTTAATTCAGAGAAACATTGTGTTACTTGATACAATGTTTCAAGAACAATAGCAATTCAAAAGTAGTTTTCTAAAGTAGTTTAAGTGAAAAGACAATGTGGGATGGGATAAGTAAGCCTAAAACAGGAAGATACTATACGATTTTAAATTGAGAAGACAATGCGTTAAAGATAAGTAAGGAAAATAATGTAAGATTAAACGGGAAAACAATTCAGACTGTGATAATGTTCCTTCTGTTGTATTTAGAGTACTGTGCAACTTCAGCAATAAAACATAGTAAAGATTATATAGTGGAAAATATCCAACAAATTAAATTGTTCTTTAATTTTTTTGTTCATTTGAAAATCCCAAATTTAAGATATCATCTCTCTCTCTCTCTCTCTCTCTCTCTCTCTCTCTCTCTCTCTCTCTCTCTCTCTCTCTCTCTCTCTCTCTCTCTCTCTCTCTCTCTCTCTCTCTCTCTCTCTCTCTCTGTCTCTCTCTCTCTGTCTCTCTCTCTATATATCTCTCTCTATCTCTCTATCTCTCTCTCTCTCTCTCTCTCCCTCTCTCTCTCTCTCTCTCTCTCATTTTTTGTTTGTTCGGGAATATTATTAAGAAACAATTGTTATTTAGCGGTGATAAATCGTACAAATTATCTTATATTTGACACGCACATATTATCACAGTCTGAATTGTTTTCCCGTTTAATCTTATATTATTTTCCTTACCGCATTGTCTACTCAATTTAAAATTGTATAGTATCTTCCTGTTAGGCTTACTTATCACAGAACACATTGTTTTTTCACTTAAACTACTTTAGAAAACTACTTTAGAATTGCTATTGTTCTTGAAACATTGTATCAGGTAACACAATGTTTCTCTGAATTAAGTGATGCAAACAGAACGGAAGTTCGCAAACATCACTTAACTACCAAGAAAAGCGCATCTTGATGTCTTGGTTACTACGAATCTCACGGTTAATAGAAATTTGTTCAATACTTTATCAAGTTAATTTCTGCAGCTTAATTAAAGATTGAATCGATATTTGATGGTTTTCATTTGGGTATGGAAAACTGTTGGGTTGTTTAAAGTGTGTGAAGCCCATCATTCAATCCTTATATTAACACTCATAAATACTCACACTATTACAGAAATTATTGGAAGAAATCATGATATTACGGCTTTTTCGAATGGCTGTTGGAACAGCTAAGTTGGCGACACAGTGAAGACGGCACGCTTTTTCGCAGCAACAGGTGGCAAAATGTGCGTGCTCGTTTGCATCACACGTCAAAACATTGTGCACCCTATGTAAAGGATAGACACCTCGTGGAGTGGTCTCTTTTTCATAGGCCACTCCACGAGGTGTCTATCCGACTTAGACCACACAACTGCAAAACTCAGAAATTCTCGTGCACAAAGCAATGTATTGCCCAAACTTTACAAGCCGTTATACAGACTTATGTCATTTTCATATAAAAGGAGTCTCATCTATTTAGTGAGTAATGTTTTTGTTATTTTAGTTATTATTTAATCATGTTAAAAACTTGAGTAGTTTTAAAGTTAGTTTAATAGTTTTGTCATCCATAAAAGAATCAAATGTTTGTATTTTTTAATATATGAATAATCCTATTCATATAACGAATCATAATTTCTGATGGTAAATAGTGTGACGTATAACTTGTAAAGGCGTGGCTACTGTTAAACAGTTCACAATTTTTTGGACGTTGCACAATGTTTTTACGTTTGACGTCGCCGAGCACGCACGTTTTGCCACGAGTAACTGCGATCATTCACTTTGTCGTCAACATGACTATTCCAACAGCCATCCGAAACATATTCACGAATTCTTCGAATAATTCCTATATTTATTAGAGTTTTTATGTGTGTAAATATAAAGACTGAATCGATATTTGATGGTTTTCATTTGGGTATGAAAAACAGCTGGATTGTTTAAAGTACGCGTGAAGCCCTTCGGGCTTCACACACGTTAAACAACCCAACTTTTTTCCATACCCAAATGAAAACCATCAAATATTGATTCAATCCTTAAATGAATTAGTTTACCCTTTCAACAGTCAATTTGAAATTCGTAAGCTAACAATAACGAACAACAACAACATCTTCATCATCATCAAAAACAACAACAACAACAACAAAAACATAAATAATAATAATAATGTCTGTACGTTTGTAAAATTTGAAGTCGGGAACTGCTAAATATTGACTGTTAACTTCTCGTGAAATTGTGAAAACAATGAAAATTTATTGTATAAGTAAATATTTCCTTTTTTGCATTGTTAAAACTTGTAAATATTAAATATTGCAATCTTGTTATCATATATTAAGAGGGCCATCCACAGTCCTCATTGCGCGTTCATTGATAAAAAAAGTTATCAAAATTTCAATAAAAGGAAAATGCCGTTCAATGAAACTTTGCACAAATAAATGTTACTAAATTAAATGTATTTTTATTTTGCATATGGTTAAACAAGTTAGAACAGTAAAGACAATAACGAGAGCTAACAATTTTCTAAACTTCTATCAACATAAATTCGCAAAAACTAAATTTCCCACATGAGTAATAAGATACTGACATGATATGTAAATAGAATTTTAGGGTATTTTATGTCGAGCTTTTTTTCTTTACTGTTCTAACTGTATATATGTAAAATTAAGATACTCTAAAACCGATTATTTGGGCAAAATGTTATTGAACTGCGGTTTGCCGTTACATATATTTTTATTTTTTTAATTTTTTATTGTTAGTGCAATGAGGACTGACGAAGGCTCTTAAAATTGAAACCAAATACACGTTGTATGTTTATTTAGTTTGTATGCTTAAACGTCCACTTTGTACTCTTACAATTGTCACAAACATGTATTGATAGCACAGTATGACACTTAGCTTTCGGTCGTCCATTTATTAATATGAGATAGTAAACGAGATGCACGTGCTTCACGAACCATCGTAGACAACGCCAAAGTGTTGTCTACGGGATTTAGACAACGGTAATACTGGCCACTGATTGGCCAGTGGACAGTAGCTGTGGTCTAAATATTGTGAGCAGCGTTTACTGTAGCCACGCCTCTTTAAGTAATACTTCACACTGTATACCATCAGCAATTATTATTCGTTTGGTGAATAAGACTTTAACGCAGAGGATGAAGTTGAAGTGTAAATATATAGTGACGACGTCTTACATGTAACGCACGACCTTTATCTTGACGTTGTCGTTTCATGGCGTATATGATAGAAGTTTTTTTAAATTTGAAATACGTCAAAATTTTATTCATTAACATAATCTGTTATGTAATCCATTTTCAATATGAGAGATTGAATTTAATAATTTCGTAAAAGAATCATTTTGAGAAATTATTACCATAACGGACGTTTTTGCCTGGCGCCTCTCATATCTGCATGAACAAAGCCATCAGTGACAATAAGAATGATAACTCCTATTTTGTTATTGTAAGAGTTATGTTCCTTTCAAATGGCTTTAATATGGAACTTTATGTAGTTTCAACTAAAATATTTCGTATTCCCATAGGGCACAAATTCCCAATATTCAATGCCAATTAAATATGATTTCTGTCATCTTACTTCCTAGACAACAATATATTGGTTCGAAGATCTGCATTCCATCTATTCAAAAACACGCAGGGGGTGAACTTACTTGTAAGAAAATTACTGATCTCAAACCATACTTTAAACGCGGAATCGCAAATACGGTTCCACAATCCCTGCAAACAAGAGACCCTCGGATGAAGAGAAAAGTTCTCATATATTAAAACGGACTATACGGACCACGGAGGAATACTGCGTTATTTTGGTGTAATGCAACCTTTAAATGAAAATTCGAAGTAATAATCCTCTTCATTAAGAAAAAAACGAATAATACAGTAAACAAGGAAAGGCTGGTCAAGAACCGGTAGAACAAAATACGGATTCACATTTTTATATCTAAAGACTGCTAGTTTGTTGAAAATGTCTCAAGTTTACCATTTCACTTGGATAATATTTGGAGAAATGATGCAGCACCAAAAGTATGATTAAACCGTTTGAACTTTTTGATAGAAAGTTTAAGTCAATAACAATATCAGCGTAAACTTTATAATACTTGGAATAATTGTGTTTCACGGAATTCATTATCTTCGACCTGTTCTGTGGAATAAAGCATGAACATAATCTTGGCTGTCGGCAATTTATATAATAACTGATCTCTTAAAATTCTACAGTAGCATTGTATGTCTTCTCTGCACGTACATGTAGGTCGACTTTGATTTACCGGGGAGCGGCGCGAACTGGCCAGTCCCGGCTCAGCCATAATGTATCCCGACTTTGCCGGTAATTTCTTATCACTCGCATGGAATACTTCCAGGTTATACCCTTTACATGATAATTAAACATGGAAATTCTGTAGGCTTCGCTTATAGTGCTTACCGGTGGCGTCGATATATTATAAAGTTTAACGCAAATAAGACAGTTACTGTTTCGCCATTCGCAAATATTTGTCTGAAACGCAAACTTGCAAAAATAAATGTTTTTATCTCAGATTTTTGTTACAATTATTGTACTTTATACTTTAAATATTTTCCCTCTGTTAAATAGAAGCTTATATAGTTTTGTTATTCGTGAATAAATAGATCGTCTATTACTGAGGGTTACATGAACGTACCCATGAAAGAAATCAAAATTGAGCTTAAACGTGTAAACGGTTCCTCGCGAAACCCCTACCCTAATGTCTGACCTCACATACACACACTATGATCTTGTTCGGTCTTAAGTCAATGGTAAAACAATCGCATTATTTTTACAAGTACAGTAAAATAGACAACACAAGCAATAACGTCTTTATGTATTGTCCAACAATATTGACCTGGCACTTCATTAATTTTCGTAAAGGTCATTGAATAAACACGGGTATCAGCGAAAACACCGATATATTATTCAATTTACACCTCAGTGAGGGGTATTGGAATAAATGCCGGACTACCGATTGTAACATTTACGAAAAATAACGATATATGGGGTCAAATGCAAGAGTGCCAGGTCAATATTGTTGAACAATAAATGGCGATCGTTTAGAATAAACTACAAGACAGCTACCCTTTGAATTTATTTTCCGGCTAAGAAGGAATACTTGTGAAACACCTTGAAAACAGTGACATAATGCCAATATTTTGGTCATCGAAGTAATTCAAAACATTTAATTTTTCGTTGTAACAGTTTTAGAGAAAATCGTCTTAACAATAACAAAAAACAATCAATGTGTTCAGCACAAAGTTCAAGTGAAATTAATAAATGCATCAACATACGAATACATTTCTTACCGTCTCCTAACGGTCACTGACCTGATTTGCGGACCTAACTAGAACTACACTATATGAACGTTGGTAATTAATACTGACTATGTAAATAAGCGTCGCTTGTCTGCTAAGTGTACAAATACGCATTGACTGTGGAAAGTTCTGTGGTACCGCTATGACCTAGGAGGCATTAATGTTAGTACATATTCATCCAGTTTGACGATACTAAACAACTGCATTATTTCTACACGTCCTGAATAAAATTATAAATAAAGTATACAAGAAACATGATTATCTACATTAATGTCTTTTCTTTAAACGTCTTCTCTATAAATCAAGCAATAAAACGCCAGCCTATACACTATCCTTTTGCATGCGTCTTAGTCTATAGTCTAAAGTATCCGTTCTGGACCGTGTGTCCCTGTTAACCGGTGTTCAGGCTAAAGAGCTAATGTTTGGTCGATTATAATATGTCGGTCATCAGGATGACCGACAATAATTGTACACAACTTCCAAGCTTTACAAGAGCAGCTGTACCAATGACAGTACATCATATACCACACCAGATATATGTTTGTAAGATGAGCGTATAAACAAAACAAAGATTCAAATATACCATTCAAATCTTGTCAAGAAATCCCCTTAAATCGGAAATTTTGTTCAGTCTAGGCCTCGTTAGTTTGTCCAATTATTAAACAAGTAAAATAAGTATAATCACGAATATGCACATTAAAAGCACAGCAAAAAGTAGGAAGAGAGAGCATAATATGATCAGCATTAAAACAAACCGTACAAACAACCAAGAAAATGAGAACTGATTGCAACTCAATATTTTTACAAGTAAACAGTACAAATACCATTCCATGTTCAGCGGCGTATGGTCTCTAGATAAAAGAATGGGATAGCTCTAAACGAGAAAACAACGGACCGAACTAAACAGTATATAGTTTTGACAGGGGAACTGAGAATACATACCATGCATATCACAGAGAAGGCCAAATGCAAAAATATAAAGCAGGAAATATATCCGAGGAGTGACTGACCAATATCTCAACTATATTGGCTTGATATTGAACCACCCGTTTTAAAACTGGCCGCAAGATTGAACCAAACGTAATTTTACAAGTACTATTAACATAAATAGTTATCGTGCTCAACGTATTTTAAAAGGAAGTAACAGATAACTGCACGCGGAGACTTTTTACAGCCGCCACATGGCACAGAAACGCTATTGTGATGTTGGCAAGAAATAAAAAGCAGGAAGTATTTTCTAGTGATTGAACAATATCAAAATCTATGCTGGCTGGAATATTAAAGCCAAACATCTGAAGTAATTCTTTCCCACCTTATAATTTGACAGAGGTGCTTACAGAAGCGCACTTATATTTAAATCATAGGAGAAAGCTAATTACATTTTGAGCTAAATAAGTAGCTATTTGATGATCTTAGTAAGATCAGAGTACATGGAGTTAATCCAGAACACAAGGCACATAATAAAAATAGCTCAAAAGTAAAATATGCACATCAGGAATCGCCACACTCACAAAACACAGCCTCCCCACGCAGCGAAAGAGAAGAGAGGAAGAGAGAGAGAGAGAGAGAGAGAGAGAGAGAGAGAGAGCATGTTTGATATAAGTATGCCAATTCAAATAGGACGCCACAAACAATTAACGAAAAAGAGAACCTTTTGAGATACCGCCTCGGAACAGTCAGTGGCAAAACAAATTGCCACTGGAGATGTAAACCAGGTTCTAGGGTGCACCAAACATACACTTGCCACAGGTTCTCATATTAACTAACAAGTACAAGTTTTCGTGGTGAAATGACTCCAACTAACCCATCAGCTCAACAATGTTGCATGCAAAATCACACAAACATATAAAACATAAGAAGCTAATAGCATTGCAAAGCCAAGAAATTTTGGTTTTCTTTTTCAGTTTTCTTATAAACTTTCATAAAATACCCATACACAACGAATGCTGATGCCTGCCTAGACCCTTCCACCGTCAAGATAAATCGAGATAGAACACGTTAGCGATTACAAACTTGTACTGATTATTTCTGCAGATAATTCTATTTGGATTACCTCTTGAACAGTGTTTTTTTTATTAACGTAGTTTGAATAATAAAATTATCGTATCTTTACGAATTTTTGACATGTTTATCCATGGTATCTTTCAACTGAGGACATATAACGATAACCTACAATTATCTTGAACCTGAAATAATTGTCGATTATTTACTTAGTCATATCAATGTTTTCATTATTTTGCAAGCGATATCGGAATTAGTCATATCAATGTTTTCATTATTTTGCAAGCGATATCGGAAGTATAGATAAATTACTTGCATAACTTCAGCTACTCTATATAACCTAATTCGTGATTTAAAAACATGAACGGCTTCAATGTTAAACATTTAAGTTACATGTTTATACATATATAGCACCGTGAACCAGACACGGTTTATGAACAACTTACTATGTCTTTGATCTGAAAAGGATTTCGTGTGAAAAAAAGGCAACTTGCAGCAAGGCTATTTGCGAACTTGTATTAGTATGTAAATTAAATCGTGCTCAGGATCATCCGCGTCTTACGTGGGGCGTTTTTTGACCTCGTCTTGTTGTTTTCCTTTTAAAAGAAAACGTACAAAATAAGTCGCTTTATATCTGTACACGCTGAAAATAAATGGACTTTCTTTTCGTCAATGATACGGAAGCTTGTATGTACCCCCGGAATGAAGACATGAAGTCGTCTATTTCGCCGTGTACAACATAACAAGACGTTACAATTACAACGACAAGCCTCTATATACCTGGTCATTATGACATAAGATAAGTCGACAGGTCGAGATACGGATCCCGACTTACTGACATAAATATTTTTGTCGACTTGAAGTAACATGGTTGTCGACATATTTCTTGTCGACATACAGTTTAAGAATAAACAAGTTGTCTAAAAGATGACAAAAAAACTTCTTAAGTTATGTGAACATGTCGTAAAATTAATGCATCTTTACATCATAATTTTATCGACAAAATGAGATGCTGAACACATGTCGACATGCATAAACCTGGTAGTTCAGTATCTCATTTTGTCGATAAAATTATGTCGTGAAGATTCATTATTTATACAACATGTTCACATACCTTAAAAAGTTTGTCGTCCTATTAGAGACAACTTGCTTTTTCTTACACTGCATGTCGACAAGAAATATGTCGACATTCATGTTACTTCAAGTCGACAAATATATTAATGTAAGTAAGTCGGAATTCTGTCTCTCGACATAACGACATACCTTTTATCAACATGACGTGGTATATAGAGGCATGTCGTTGTAATTTTGACGACTCGCTGTGTTGTTCAAGTCGACGGGGATGACTTAATATCTTCATTCCGGGGGTACATACAAGCTTCGGTACAATGATGATAAAATCGACATTTTAAACGCAAAAGTCAGCTTGTTTATTGCGACATTCTGCTTTTCTATTACTGTCCATGAACAGGATCAATCAAACCGAGCCTGCAATATTTTCATATTTGTCGTGGTCGAGGGTCTTCAAAGTTCCCTTTCATCTTTTTGAAACTCACGATGACGAATGGAGAAAGTCGCTCCATCGTTTAGTTATTATAAATATGTTGATACGGCGTTGAAGCTCATATCTTTAATGACGACTTAAAGCATTTTGCGATTATTCTTTACTTCAGCATCTTGATGAAAATCGTGATCGTGATCGTACAAAGTATTATATATGTGGAGTATCCGCTTAACATAGATTGTAATGACCTTATGCTGAAAAGAGTATACAAAAGAAAGGACGTAGGTCTCGATCGACAGTAGTACGGTAGAACGTATTGCTGGACCGACTGTAGAAATGCTCACAAGACGTAGGTCTGTTTAAAATGATAGACTTCACTAATCGCAACTTTTAGTTCAATTTTCAAGTCTCATCAAGACTCTGGATCAAATCTCTCAAGGAAGCGGCGGATAGTTACATATAAACATTTTATTCAATACACCGCGTTACAACTAAATATTTTAGTTCACTTTTAAAGATAAACAAATACAGCGTCATATATAAAACTGCCGAAATATAAACTATGAAATAGCTGTAATAAAATGTGAACCCCAGGGGTTACCGCCTTGAAATGGTCAATAGCAAAATACCACCGGTGGTTTAAACCAGGCTCTAGGGTGCACCAACCTCACACTTGCCCCAGCCTGTTATCACACATGAACAACAAGTACAAGTTGCCTTTGTGAAATAACTCAAACGCACCCAGCAACTCAAAGATGGTGTATGCAAAAGAATACAATTATATAAAACATAAAAAGCTAATAGCATTTGTCAAGCAAAAGAGCGGATCTCAATGACCTTACCGAGACCAGAGCCCCTGGAGTCAAATCAGCAAGAACACGATGACAGGGACAAAAGAGACAGATCGAATAAAATCTATTACAAGATTTACCTCAAAACCTTCATATCTCATAAACCTCTGTCACCGTCATGCAAATAAAGAGATAAGCATAAGGACCAATTGTAGATGGCTTTTTTTTTCTTTTCGGGCCCCTTCACGGGTAACCTAATATATTCACTACACAGGTAATAATATAGAAACAATAATAATATCAAATAACATTCATAGCAATAAATATCAATTTGATTCAGTTCGTTCCAGTTTAAATCTAATTCGAATTAAATTTAATTCAATTCAGTTTAGTTAATTCAATTTATTCAATTCATATTAAAGTTTAAATTCAGATCCGATCGATCCGATCCGATCCAATTCGATCCGAATTGTAGATAGCTTAATTACCATGCATACAGAGCGCTGTATAATATCATGTTGGTAACTTTTATGTTTGAATTTACGGATGGCAGTTATTATAATTGTTGTTCGGCTTACGGATTGGTGACTGAAACCCTATAAACTGTCAGTTCTTGATACTTGGGCTATAGAAAGTATTCAACATGATGCCAAGTAGTCGATATAGATGACGTACAGTAAAATCAATTGGTTCTGACTTAAATTTGTTCAACAGCATTAAAATAAAATCTTACTTTGGCTATCTATTGTGTACAGTACTGTGAACGTTTAAGGTAACAAACGAAACGCACGATACGCGATATACGGACGCACGATACACGATAGACGGACGCACGATACGCGATAGACGGACGCACCATAAACGGTAAACGAACGATACATGATATTGCCGATTCATATACTTTGTAGACGAGATTTGTAAAAATTTGAAAATGCTATCAAAATATAAGATGAATGGTTGAAATTAAATCACATAAATTTGCATAAGCAAGTAACATATTCACGTTGCATGATAAAATTAAAAATTTGATGCACGATACACGATATACGGACGCACGATGCACGTTAGACGGACGCACGATAGACGTTAGACGGACGCACGATACACGATAGACGGACGCACGATAGACGCAAATTTTGTAACATTAAACGTTCACAGTACTGTAGTTATTTAATTCATTGCCTATTGAAACCTTATACTAGCTGATGAAGATTATCCTGGCCAATGACGTAAGGTTAACGTTTAACAAGCATAAAAACACCAACTATATGTACCCGAGAATGCCCCGTGTGATTATCTACACTCAGATAGAAAAGGGAATTTACTGTCTGAAAAGACGCATGTGATCGGGAAACGGTCGAGTTGGTTCCTTTTTCCATACACTGCCCTATGGCCTAAGATTATTTTTTTCATCCGATCCAGTTATGCGTTCTTTGCTGAAGTAGGTCTAGTCATACCTTCTTACTTCAATGTTCATTCCTACAGTCTCCAAGTCAAACGTTCATTCAGTGTACACTCAATACATATACAGTGCACAATTAATGATAAAAATTTAACATCATGTTGCTTAAATATAAATCCGGCTAGCGCTTTAGTCGTAATAAATCATACGACATCCAGAAGAGGTTCAACACAAAGCGAACATATTTATAATGACTGAAAGCAAACGTAAAATTTGTCGCGATTACGAAACGCATAAAATCGAGCAAACATACTGAATTTTGCGTTTAAGAAGTCAATTTCGTCATAATTGATAAAAGGAAAGTCGACCTATTTTCAGCGTTTACGGATACAACGTCGACATATTTTGTACGTTTTCTATTAAAAAAAGAAATGAACAAGACGAGGCCTAAAAACGCTTCCGTAGATAACATACAAATACACCGTGGATCAGTTTAATGTTTTCGTGTGCTATGAATAAATTCCATTAGAAATAAAATAACATCATCAGATGTTAAATGAAAACATGTTCACTATTAAACCTGAAAGAATACTTCTTTGATTATGTTAAGTCCTTTCGAAAAATTGCACAGACAATTGCACTTCGTTTCAAACAGTGTACACAATTGTTATGATAATTGCCGACATAGTAAAATTAACCATCAGTTTATCAGTTTATTTTGTAAAAAGTTTTTACACGTTTTTACGTTTCATTAGTAATACTAGACAAAACCTAGCTTAGAAAGTTATGCTGAAGAGAACTAACACGAGTATTCTATTTGAGGAAGGTTACATTTTATACTCAATTAAGATGTTAAAGCATAATTTTAATATACCAGTAATTGAAAGCTGAATACATCAGCTTGTAATTACGTATATTAGGTTACATTTTCATTAAAGACACCATTACTTTTTTAACCGAGTACAGTGTCCTGACTCGGATTATCAGTTCTTATTTTACAAACAAGTCGGATCATTCTGACATATGCGGTATGGCTAAACGGGTTCAAAACCCTAGTCTCGTTTTAACAGTATTATTTATTTAAATGACCTAAATTAAAAACTTTTAATTGCATTACGCCATGTAGGTTATTGAAATTTTGCAAAGACCGTTACTGTCAAAACAGCTTTAACACTCATTTATTTCTTTATAAAATTAAATTGTCATTTAAAAATAAAAAAGTGCAATTATTTCCAACCGAAAGGACCCGCTTGCTTTAAAAGATATCAACAGATTCGATACTTTTAGATTCGATACTTTTTACAAATATTATACAGAAAGCTTGTAGAACTGTCAAAATACATTTCGCAATACACCTTTGGTCATTTGGAACACTTTTATCAAATTCTGTTTGTGTAACGTCTACAAAGCAAGGGTCTTACCACATTTATAATTGATGCGTGTACAAAGCAGAAGACTGACCACATGTACAATTGATGTGTACAAAGCAGAATGCTTACCACATTTACGTTTGATGTGTGTATAAAGCAGAGGGCTGAATTCCTGTACAATTGATGTGTACAAAGCAGAGGACTGACCACATTAACAATTGATGTGTGAACAAAGCAGAAGACTGTCCACATGTACAATATATGTGTGTACAGAGCATAGGGCGTAACACATGTACATTTGAGGTATAACAAGCTGAGGGCTGACCTAATGTACAATTGATTTGTACAAAGAAGAAGGCTGACCACTTGTACTATTGATGTGTACCGAGCAGAAGGCTGACAACATATACAATTAATGTGTACCAAGCAGAGGACTGACCACTTGTACAATTGATGTGTAAAATGCAGAGGACTGACCACATTTGCAATTGATGTGCACAAGGTACAAAGTAGAGGGGGGTAACACATGTACAATTGATGTGAACAAAGCAGATGGCGTAACACATGTACAATTGATTTGTACAAAGCAGATGGCTGACCACTTGTACTATTGATGATTACCGAGCGGAGGGCTGACCACATATACATTTGATGTGAACCAAGCAGAGGGCTGACCACATGTACTATTGATGTGAACAAAGCAGAGGGCTGACCGCATATACAATTAATGTGTACAAAGCTGAGGGCTGACAACTTGAACAATGGATGTGTAAAAACAAGAGGACCTACCACATTTAAAATTGATGTGTACCAAATAGAGGGCTGACCAGATGTACAACTGATGTATACAAAGCAGAGGAATGATCAAATTTACAATAGATGAGTACAATGTACAAAGCAGAGGTGGTAACACATGTACACTTAATGTGAACAAAGACGAGGGCGTAACACATGTACAATTGATGTGAACAAAGCAGAGGACTGACCGAATATACAATTAATGTGAACAAAATCAGAGCGCTGTTTGCATATAAAATTGATCTGTACCAAGCAGACAGGCTGACGACATGTACAATTGATGTGTACAAAGCATGACGAGGGCTGACTTCATTAACAATTGATGTATACAAAGCAGATGGCTAACCACTTGTGCAATTGATTTGTACAAAGCAGAGGGCTGACCACGTATAATTTATGTGTACCAAGCAGAGGACTGACCACATACTATTGATTTGATTTGTAATCCTAGCAGAGGGCTGACCTCAAATATTATTCATGTGTACCAAGCAGAGGGTTGACCACATATTATTCATGTGTACCAAGCAGAGGGCTGACCTCATATTATTGATGGGTAATCCTTGCAGAGGGCTTACCACATCTATTATTGATGTGTACCAAGCAGAGGGTTGACCACTTGTACATTTGATGTTTAACCAAGTTTATAATTGATGTGTGTACCAAGCAGATTGCTGACCACATATACAATTTATGTGCATCAAGCTGAGGGCGTAACACAGTACTACTGATGTGCACCAAGCAGAGGGGGTACCACAGGTTCATTACTAATTTTATTTCGTTAAGCCATGCGTAATGTCCATGTTATAGAAAAATAATTTATCTTACTTTCCTATATTTCATATATCCTATAATCCCGCCCCTCTTGAATTACCAATAGGATGCATTAACTTACGCACTGTACAAGTGAGTTGTCATCATATTTTTGAGTTGCATTTGTTACAAAAAATAATTTACTGAAATTGAGCTTTAAAATGATTAGAAAACATATTTATGTAAGACGCTTATCCAAAAATACACCATGTGCTAAAATAGATTTTATTTACATAATCTTGGGCTAAGTTCAGGACGAACTAGAGTTTCATCCGAGTAACCACCTCATCGACATGAACTACTAGGGTTGTCACTCGAATGATGTAGTTTGACCTTTTGAACTTGACTTAAGTGAACCCCGTTGCGATCCAGAGTTTCCGGAGTTCGAAGATGACGCCGTCTAAGGAAGAAAAGTGATTTGCTACATATTCAAGTTGCAACGCCTACTTATGAATATTCATAGCTTATGTCTCGTTGATTCTACGAGTTAGCTGTACTAGATTCATTATTGTTCCTACATGTATATAAAGACTTGATTTCTGTTTCAGTTTCGAAGGTAAAGGCCTCTATCACATTATATACATTCGTAAACACTTGTAAAGTTGTGTTGCCTTCCATTTAGGAACAGACCCGATACCAGAGTTATGCGTACTCATGTCAACACAACTAAGCATGCGCATTTAATTTATTTTTTAGCTGATCGCTGATTCCTGGAGTTAAACTCTAGTCCGTCGTGAACTTAGCCATGTAGGTTTTGACCCTTACTTATCTGCACACAACAACAAGTTTGAAATTGTGAAAAGACATTCCTCACACTGGTTCTTACAGCAAAGGACTTGTTTTTTAGAAAGTTGGTGGCCATTTTTTTCACTAGAGGTGTGTATCTGCTAAACAACCCACAGGTGACCGTATCATTGTTAAAAAATAAAATTCCAATAAAGAAAAAAAGTTTTTTGTGTTTTTGATATATTATAATCAAGGTTCTCAAGAAGCGGGTCCCATACACTGATAGGGACCTCAAAGAACTGAAAAATTTTATCATTTAAACAAACAAATCTAGCTGAAACAATACAGCAATATATGAGTCTTGTATCATTCTAACATGTCGCGAAAACCGATTTGAATTTCCTCAAACCGATTTTTTGCTACAGCTTTTCATACAGGCTCAAACATTGCCTAACGCTTTAGTCGACATCGATGAGGTGATCGCAAAAAACCATTTCGGTTACGGCATTACCTAGTGTCTATCCGCTTCTATGAAATATTCACACGGCGCATAGATAAAATACATAGTTTTCAATCATTATCTACCAGTAACTTGTACCTTTTCTCGATCTAACGCTAAAATCTTCGTTGTTTTTGTTTGCGTCATCTCAAATATTTACTTTGACAGCCATGATGCTTCCGAATGACTTCGGTCAGTTTACGGAAATCGCCGATGTCATTTTATACAATTGTTTTTCCGATTGGCTGGCGTTTTAGACTACCAGCCACTCGAAGAAATCGTTGCAAAATTTGACATCGGCGATTTCCGTAAACTGACCGAAGTCATTCGGAAGCATCATGGCTGTCAAAGTAAATATTTGAGATGACGCAAACAAAAACAACGAAGATTTTAGCGTTAGATCGAGAAAAGGTACAAGTTACTGGTAGATAATGATTAAAAACTATGTATTTTATCTATGCGCCGTGTGAATATTTCATAGAAGCGGATAGACACTAGGTAATGCCGTAACCGAAATGGTTTTTTTGCGATCACCTCATCGATGTCGACTAAAGCGTTAGGCAATGTTTGAGCCTGTATGAAAAGCTGTAGCAAAAAATCGGTTTGAGGAAATTCAAAACGGTTTTCGCGAAATGTTAGAATGATACAAGACTCATATATTGCTGTATTGTTTCAGCTAGATTTGTTTGTTTAAATGATAAAATTTTTCAGTTCTTTGAGGTCCCTATCAGTGTATGGGACCCGCTTCTTGGGAACCTTGATTTTAATATAACAAAAACACAAAAAACTTTTTTTCTTTATTGGAATTTTATTTTTTAACAATGATACGGTCACCTGTGAAACAACCAAACATGCATATTTAAGCATTAATTTTCAGATTTTATGTTGCATTTAATAAAACAAAGAAAAGTCTTTTGATCATCATTCTATTTTGACATTTATATTATCTTATTTTTAAGTATTTGACAAAAAATACCACAAGGGGGTGGAAATACAGGAATAGGGAATAATACTTTCAATTTTTCTTTGAAACTAAGTAGGTACTATTTATGCTATGCTTTACTCTAGAGTATGAAAACCAAATGCTTTAAGTTTTCTTACTAACCTTTTAATAGTCAAACTTTTAACAAATGTGTAATGTAATTTTATCAAAATGGTATACGCAAATAAATACTGAACTTAAAATCTTAAAATATCAATAACTGCCTTACCTTCGTAGGAAAAATATGTCATTGCAAACATGCCGGACACTATATTTGACTGCGATCCTAATAAACATGTGACATTGTCGTGTTAATACGTGCAAACGTTTTGCCACAATAGAAAACAAGATATCTACCGATATCTTTAAGAGGTTGTTTGTCGAATGAGATTACATCAGCAAAGGTCCGTTTATAATAGGCCGCATTAAATTTATAAAGAAATTTTTAATTTCATAAAATACGTAAAGTCACAAAACAATTTAAATCATAAGCAAGCGCATATTATATATATGAAAACACTTCATATGACATTGTGATTACTTTTAACCTTTAGTGTCGATAAATAGCCAAATTGGGAAATGTTGTTATAGTAACTCAAGTGTTGTTATCAGTTACGTCCCTTGAAGGTCGTTGAGCACGATATGTATGTACTATGTAGTTCTGCCCATTGTTTTCTCGTCTAGGGCAAACCCATTCTTTTCATGGGTACCATAAGCCGCTGAACATGGAATTGTATTAATCTGAAAAAACCGCACTGAAGGTTCCATGTTTACCGCCATATGCATTTCATCGTTTGGGATGGGTCGAAATTGTACTGGTTATTGGGGTAAGTATTGAGTTGCGCTCAACCCGGGTCTAGGCGGCGTGGGCAGCACTCTCCACGCCGCATAGCTGCGGCTTGAAGTTGAACATAACTAAATTTGACAAAAGATAAGTATCGTGGTCAATAGAATTCAATGGCGTAGTTGAAAACCGCCGTCACGGAGGACCATTTTAAGTTAGCTTTGTTTTCTGAGTGTGGCTATTCCTGACACGCAAATTTCGCTTGCGCTATAATAACTTTCATGGTCAAGTTTTAATACTGCCAAAAACAAAAGGATTCGATGCTCTACATGATAATTTATGTTGTCAGTTTTATTCTTCAGCTTGTTCCTGTGCTGAATAATGTGAAAAAAGAACGACTGCTGTTTCCCATAGATGAGTGCTCAACATGACGTCATCGAGAATTCAAAACAAACGACAAGTCGTTGAAACTTGAAACTTGAAACTTTTTATTTAATTAAACGCCTGTTTCTATTTAACAATATTCAACGGCGTTGTACAGTACATATAAATAATAAGAATAAAATTGCATAGGAATATGTGGATCAACATCAAATGAAATAAAATATTTTACATACAATTCCGATTAACATATTATTTTTTTTTAAATGCAGAGATCATAAAATGATAAAACTGACTGATATACATGTAGCATGAGATAAGATTATTTACATACATGTAACTTGATTACAAATAGATTAAAAAGAATAAAACATTCATTTATATTGCACATTCATCACACTGTCAGTCATCAGATTTACGTTATTCATGTTTATCTCATTTCATATTTTAAGATACTGATTCAAACTTTCTGAAATAATGTGTTTTGAGATTTTTCTTAAATACATCAATATTCTTAGATTGTTTCAACTCTAATGGCAGCGGATTCCACAATTTTGGACCAATAGTTCCGAAACTTCTGTCACTGAATGTTTTTCTTCTGTTGAATGGAATAACGTAGCAGTTCTCAGAGGTTTTGGCTGAACGTAGTCGGGCATTTGGTACTTGTTTGGTTAGGAGTTCAGAAAGGTATTTTGGAGCATGACCGATTGAACAATTGTATACAAAAGTCAAAATTTTAAATTCGATTCTAGATTTGATGGGTAACCAGTGAAGGTCAAACAATGCTTGCCTTGAACTGTCAAATTTCTTTCGTTGCAGAACTAACTTAGCACACATGTTTTGAATACGTTGCATTTTTTTCAATTCAGAATCGGATACACCATAAAGAATGACATTGCAATAATCCAAGTGGGACATTACGAGTGCTATAACTAGTATTTCAGCTGCTTCTTTGGTGAGGTATTTTCGGATACGTTTTATTCTAAGATAGTTTAACATTGCAGTACGGCACTTTCGTTTAACATGTTCTTTGAAATTAAGTGTTTGGTCTAGAAATGCGCCTAAATATCTAATGGACTCCTCGGAGTTGATCTTATCTCCGTTAATACAAATGGATTTTAGGTGACACTTTTCGAGTTGTTGAGCACTTCCAAATGTTATGAACTCTGTTTTCGATGAGTTCATCTTGAGTTTATTAGCGTTCATCCAGTTGTTAATAACAATCGCACCATTTTCTAATTCAGTGATTGCAGAAATTTCACTATTTTCCTCTGTCGGTTTAAAACGTTTAGTTGCAGTATGGTCATCAGCGAATCCATACACCGATAATCCCGATGGAATCACGTCAAACAAGGTTCCCGCATACGTTAGGTAGAGCCAAGGCCCTAAACAACTACCCTGTGGGACACTGCACTCTAGTTGCCGTGGAGCTGAGACTGCCGAGTTGACACACACGCGACAGCCCCTCGGACGAAGGTATGAATCAAGCCAGCTGAGCACTGAACCGCTCACGCCGTACTGCTTCTGTAGCACGTCGACGAGTATATCATGATCCACAGTGTCGAACGCGGCGCTGAGATCAATCGCGATTAGCGCTGTAACTTCTTGTTGTTCCATGGCTGCCAACAGATCATTAACTAATCGCAGTAGAGCAGATTCACAAGAATGGTATTTTCTGTAGGCGGATTGGTTTGTAGGTAGTAAGTCATACTGATCAGCATGTTTATTTAGTATTTTCAGGGCTGCTTTTTCAATCAGTTTTGATAAAAACGATAGATTACTCACAGGTCTGTAATTTGAGAATACAAGTTCAAGTCCAATTTTCTTCAAAAGTGGTCTCACTATGGCCTCTTTCCATTTATTTGGAAATATTCCTTGCTGTAGTGATAAGTTTACTAGTTTTGTTATAATTGGAAGTAATTCTCCAAGGAATAGTTTTAATATTGCTGTCGGTAATATGTCCAATTCACAAGATTTTGTCTGTAGTTCATTTATCAGCTCTTTAACATTATCATCTGAGAATTCATCAAAGGCAAGAAGAGATGGAACGTTTCTAGTATTTGGCTCGAATTTATCAAATGGTTTCAGGTCATCACGTATTTTCTCTATTTTATTCATGAAAAAGGAGGCAAAGTGTTCGGAGAGCTCACTATCACTGTACCCGGGTGGCATTGGGTTTTCTGGTTTAGTTCCTGTTAACTCCGATACTAACTGGTACAGTTTCTTGGAATCACCCTTTGTATTGGTTACTTTTTCACTTATTACTTTTGTTTTCTCTTTTTCGAGTTCATCATTGTACTGGTTCCGAGTCTTTTTGAACATTTCATATTGTTGTGGTTGACGATATTTTCTCCATATTTTTTCAGCTTTTCGAGTCGATGTTTTAAGGGTGAGAATTTCGGGAGTGAACCATGGTTTAGGAGCTCTAATTACTTTCGTTATCTCTTTTTCAGGTGCATGAGTGTCCAGAACGTTCTTTATTTTAGTTTCAAACTCATTCACGTATAGATTAATATCACTCTGATCTATTGTAATTTCACTGAACTCTTTTCTAACAGATGACTCGTCCATATTTTTAAAGTTTCTAAATTTGATTGACTTACTGATTATGTTTTCTTTTTGAACATTTGTAACACATTTTATTGCTCGATGATCAGACACATAATCACCAGGTTCACATGCCACAATTTCAACCCCATTGACTGCTTCCGTAATAACAACGTCAAGAGTATTGCCAAAAACTTGTGTGCCAAAGTTAACATGCTGCACCAAACCCATAGCGAATAATGAGTCTTTAAAATCTGATATCACACTATTTTCTTCATTCAGATGTAAGTTAAAGTCACCCAGTGTTAGAAGATTGGAATATTGAGGCACAATCCCTTCCATGAATTCGAAAAAGTCAGAAATAAATTGTGAATTTGTTGACATGGATGGTGGTCTGTAAATGCCAATTACATGCATTGTAATGTTTTTGAATACCAGTTGCCAAATACCAAATTCGAAACAATTTGTCACTCCAGATTTCAATTTCCTCATATTCACAACGGTGCGACAGGTCAAAGCAATCCCACCGCCGATTCGGTTCTTTCGATTGGCTACACTTATTTTATAACCGTTTTGGTTAAGGTCACTAGTTTCATATTCATGCTGATTTTCGTCCGAATACCAAGTTTCAGTGAGCAGGGCAAAATCAAGTTTCTGTTCTCGTAGTATCTGACCAACACGAACATCCTTGTTTCGAGCTGAATGACAATTAAGAGTTATGAAATATACTTTTTCATTGAATCTGTTATTCAGTGTATTGCATTTCTTTGGATATATGAGATTATGATAGTTAATTCCATTTTGCTTTGTTAGAGGTTTTGATTGTCCACCCCTCTTTCTTTTCTTTTTTTTCCAGCTGGGGGCTATATCCAGTTTATTTATTGTATAGAACACAGATTGATCAGGTTTATAATGCCTCCAGTGGTTTGTGACTTTTAATCCAATGTTCAATAATTGATCACGGCTGTAGGCAATTTTGTTTGTTGAAATATTTTTGGTTTGTAAAATGTCTACTCCATTATGATGTAGAAATTGTTCAAAATATTCAGTTGAAGTATGAGTAGCCCATTCAATCAATGACACAGCCAACAAATAAACACAAACAAAGATGCACACCGCATTCATTGTCACATATGCACACTTCCAGTCAAATCCAAATAGAAATGAACTAGCAATTAAATATAAGCCAAGAGCACAAAATAACACGTCTGCTTCATACAGCGACATACATACACATACAAGTCGTTGTGTATGGCCGATGAAAATTGAGACGTTGGGTATAATTCCTCCAGGGTCAAACCCTTACAGAATGATTACTGATGTGCAAAGTAATCAAGGTACAGTCTTTTGGGATAATTCTGTTGCCCTCGGGGGAAGCATGTATAGGGTCTACTCCAATACAACAAATCTTATTTATAAGAACACTCTAAGTGCTCGAGCGTGTGGTGAAACGGACGGAGTGGCATGGAATTCGTAGGTGTCATGTGACGTGTATTCTCAAGTAAATGGTATTTGCGAACTTTCTAAAGAACATATTTAAGGTTTCGACAATAATAATTTTTTTGGAGATTGTTATGTTTTTTGTGTATCCTGGAGAAAAGAAAGATTAAGCGCGACATGTGTTACAAAAATGTAATAGACACCTGTCCTGATACAGACTTCAGTTTGCCCGAAAGCAGCTACCGTCCAGCAGCTCACTGAAGGGTTAACTGAAAGTTTAACTGAAGTCAGGTGAAGAAATATGACTGTTTTAAAGTTATCTGCACCCGAGGACAACGCAGTGTAAAATTTAAACGCGGCGTAGTGCCGTTCGCGAAGCGTACCAGGTTAGCCAGGGTGTAATTTTATCTTTAAAAAATATTTGTAGTTTCAATTGATAAATTGGCGATGATCCTGTTAAGTCATGGTTAACAAGACGTTCAATATCATTATTCACTCTTTGTTACATGTATGGATATCTTTCATTGATAGTTGTCTGAGAATTCCATGTCTGTGTAAGTCCTCGCTGAATATTTGCTGTCCGTGTACGTCCTGGTCGTATGTTTGATGTCTGTTTACATCTCGATTGAATATTTGTTTTCTGTGTACGTCCTGGTGGTATGTTTGCTTTCTGTGTACGTCTTGGCTGAATATTTGCTTTCTGTGTATGTCCTGACTGTATATTTGCTTTCTGTGTACGTCCTGGCTGTATATTTACTTTCTGTGTACGTCCTGGCTGTATATTTGCTTTCTAAGTAGGTCCTGGCTGAATATTTGCTTTCTGAGTAGGTCCTGGCTGAATATTTGCTGTCTGAATTTGGGCTAAGATTTCACCATTTACATATGCAAGATGGCTTGGGTTTGAAGCCGGACCGCTATAAGCTGTAATAAATATTAATATATTCATGTTTATGGAAATACTATAAACTTTCTACTGCATAAATAAATAACGACAAACAGTAACAGGTCGAATCGCAAGACGCATATACATTTGTATATGGTTATATTGATATAGTTCTTATTCCACCAAAAATGAAAACATTCAAATTAGGACGAAATCAGATTGTATCCAAAATTATGCCTAACCAAACAATCTCAGTGCATAGCTGGCGTAAAATATCCGTTAGAAACCCCACAAAACAACGGGGAAAATGGCGTTACGTGTGATCACGGTCCCCAACAAAGTAGGTTCATTTGCGAATGAATACTTAGTTTTTCTAAGTATCGACGGTGAATGTTTGGTTATATGGTTATATGGTGTGGGAAAGTCAAATTTTAAAGTTCAAACTCACATGGATGAAAGTAAGTTCATATGGTATAACTTATCCATTCTCTTCTCCCCACAATAATGCGGGAAAGTAGTTTCAAATAAGGTAGAATCCTTAAGCTCTCGCACACCACCAAGGGGGAATAGGTTAATATATGTTAATGTGTCTCTACTATGCCTCTACTATGCCCCAGACATCCATAGTGAAAGTAGGTTGTAATGAGGTTAAGTGCCCCCAAGCTCCCGAACCAATTACGTTTGAAACAGGAAATATGGCATAAATTATGCCAACGCTCATCCACAAAATAAGGAGGAGGACCGGGTTTATCTGGTGAAAAGTGTTCAAATGATTGAAGTGACCCAAATCTCATCCACGGAATGAAGCGGCAAACCGGGTTCATATCGTGACAAGTTTCCCAAAGCATCCTCTTTAAATCAATAGAAAAAAGTGAAATGTGCATATCAAGAATGGCAGACACAGCCTCCCCACACAGCCAAAATGTAGAGAGGAAAAGAGAGCATGGTATTACAATAATCAGTTTCAAAATGGACGCCACAAACAATTACAAAAGCGAGAACCCGAGGGGTTACCGCCTTGGAAGTAGGTTTATACGCTCCTGGTGTACAGTGTACCTACGCTCCCCACACAATCTCAAAAGAAAATAGGCTACTGGACTTGTATGGTGCTAAGTAAAGTCACGAGGGACACAAGTGTCCCTAATCTCGTTAACAAAGTCACGAGGAACATTAGTGTCACTAATCTCCTTAACAAAGTCACGAGGTACATTAGTGTCACTAATCTCCTTAACAAAGTCACGAGGTGCATTAGTGTCACTAATCTCCTTAACAAAGTCACAAGGGACATTAGTGACACTAATCTCCTTAACAAAGTCACGAGGAACATTAGTTTCTATTGTTTAGAGAGACCTTAAAGCGCGGCCACACAATCGTTGGCACATTTAAAGGTATGTTCATACGGTGTAAAGCGTTTATACTATTCTGCAGAAAAGGAATTAAGCTTATATGGCGTTGAATGCTCTACGCTCAGTCAATAGGGGGAAAAGAAAGTTCATTTATATTTGTTATTTTTCGCTTCTCATCACGACGACGGCGAAATGTAGCTTCATGTGGTAATAAATGTTCTTAAGCTTTCACTCACAATCACGGGGCACAGTAGGTTCATATGAGGTACAGTGTTTCTTAGCTATCCAGCACAATAGTAAGGAAAAGTAGAATCATATGGTATCAAGTGTCTTTAAGCTCCCAGTAAAATCAAGGGGGAAAAGCGGTTTCGCAGTGTCGTAAAATTATGTTTCTCGACTTTTCGACAAAAATTTTCTCAATATGACAATATCAATAAAGTTGCCTTTTCCCACATCAAAACGACAATACCAGGGGAGGGTAACTTCTCATAAAATTAAGTGACTCTTGACTCCATTGTATAATAAAATGGAAACGAAGATTCATTTGAGAAAAATATTAAGTAGATTAATGTGTCTCTGCTCCGCCGCATAAGATCAGAGACATGTAGGTTTATATAGTGAAAAGTGTCCATTTTCCCAATACAATCAGGGGGGAGAGGCTTGTATATTGTGTAATGTGTTCATGAGATCCTTCACGTAAGACGGTTGTCTTAAAAGATAAAAAGGAAACTTTCAAAGCCACCGAACCAACAAATATGAAAATATTGCAGGCTCGGTTTGATTGAACTTGTTCATGAGCTTGAGCATGAAAATGCATATTACTGCTCATGCCACATCAGTAAACATTACACTCACCAAAAGCTCTAATTGGTCACTTTATGTCCGTAATTTTTATCAGAAAGACATTGAATTCACTCTTTCTTTATGATCATATGCCAACAACAGTCTTCAACTTCAGCTTTAATTTTGTATTAATTGACTATAGAACAGTTTGGCGAGAGTTATACTTAATTTTGCTAAAAATGCATTTCTTGCATAAAAAGGTCAAGCGTACAGAAATAGCTCTTAATTCCTTGTTTTTTTTGTAATAGGACCCCTCATTAGTAGGAAAAACAGAAAACATGATTAATCAACAGCATATTTGTTTATATACAGTCAAACCTGTCTTTAGCAGCCACACAAGGAAGTGACAAAAAGTGGCTGCTGAAGACAGGTGGCTGTTCAAGACAGTAAAAAAATGGAACAAAATGTCAGTTTTGGTCCTATTCAAACTGGCTGTTTAAGACAGGTGGTTGCTATTCAAAGGTTGCTGCTAAGGCATGTTTCACTGTAAACCCCTTTCAAAGTATCCAATTTTAAAATTACCTCCCTTTAAATGAAAGCCTTTTCTAATTTTGACTGCGGTGTAAGTAAATGGTATTGGATTCATTTAAGAAAACAATCAATAAAGATTAAAAAGATATAGATAATTGATTTCAATACAAAATAGTTCTTTCTACAACCTCTCTTGACGTAGGGAAGAGACAAAACTTGTATGTATTGTAAACATATACAATGAATGTCCAATTAGAACTTTGGTTGAGTTACAGTTTTGATCCAATCCAAACAGTGGTTTAAAGATATTTAAAATTATATGTTCAAACAGGCTCTTGTTGTGCAAATTGTTTCTTGTCTTAGTCACCCAAACAGTTTGAAAAGTATACTTCTGTGGTGTAAGGTGTATTCAGGAGGATATTGGCAAACACACATGACAATCTAATGTGGTGAATTGTATATCAGCATTCGTCTATACAATCACGGAAGGGTGTGTGTTCTAGTAATGTATAAGTACTCAATTGCCCAAGGTTATAAAACTGAGCATGGAAACCAGTCTCAAATCTCAAGCATCTGATTGGCTGAAAGTCGCCATTTCAGCCAAACAGATGTTTGTGATTTGAGACTGGTTACCAATCTCAGATCTCAGGTTTATAACCTTCAGCCCATGAATCTCCATGAATATTTACATTTTATTTTATGCTTTTCAGTGAATTATAGAATTTTCCCGGTGAAATAAAAGTGGCATTTCACTGTTTTCAAACAGTGGAATATCATTTTTATTTTCACTGATTTTTTCACGTTGGTACCCAAACGTACAGAACATTTCGAATGAGAACGTTGAGAAAACGGGCTCGAATTTGTATATTTCACGTCATGACGTCATGTCATAAACAAGCAATTTTTACGCCATTACTTGCAACTTTTCTGTCAAATTCACGAAAATGTTGCACTAAAAGCATGAAATAAAAAGAAAATTTGTTCTTACTAGTGAAAGATAAAAATATATTTCACTTGTGAACTCAAGAATTCCGGTGAAATACCCGGTGAAATATATTTTTATCTTACACTGGTAAAAACAAATATCCTCTATATAATACTCCATCTACCCCCTCCCCGTAATATTGATAAAACGAAAGATTAAAAGGACTTTACCTATCGTTGCCGGACTGGCCGTTTGAAGTACTAGACCATCTTGTGCTCTTGACTTTCTTTAACCGCAGAATCTAATTACGATGACTGATGCAATTATGAGTAGGAAGTCCAACCAACCTATCGAAACACCCACGATAGACAGTTACCCCAGCATAATCATCGCTTTAAAAGAGTACACGTGGTTTAAATTTTGTTTACTCTGTATTCTGATAAAAAAAAAACGCCTGAAGATTCGTAAATAGCACAGCATAATACTTTTGTCATAAAAAAAAACTCAAAAATGCTTAATTATGATTTTGAATATTCCTGCTCGGTAAGGAATGCGTATTTAAATAGTTTCTTGAAATAAAACATGCTTGCTAAAACAGTAGAATATGTATATCCGTCCTCACACAGCCTGAAAAAGATGGAATGTGTTAATAATTTTATCCATTTCAAAAATAGGTCACAAACAATTAAAAAATTCAAGAACCTGATGGGTTACCAGTGGTAACCTACCATCTTGGAACGGTCAGTGACCAAGCATTTTGTAACCGAGATTTTCAGCCTGCATCAACCTCATTCTTGCCTTCACTGGTTTTTATGTACAACAAACACGTGCAGTTTTTCTTGATAAATTAACTGGAACTTTCCCAATTACTAGTCATCTTGATTTGATTTTAAAGCAAACACGTCATGCAATTGCCATTAATAATAAACTAGGTAACCGTCTTTGGGTCTACTAGTTCACTCGTTCTTCTGCAGAGCAGGTAGACAATTATTGGGAAACCCTCTAGGGAATTTCTTGACATGGTCAGTTGGTATGCCGTCAGCTTATAATACCGTAGTTCCCGATGCTCTGCTTGTGAGGTGGCTGACACTTAAATAGGTTATGGGAAGTAATTATGCTACTGAATAAGCACTGAAGTGTGTGCCCTTTAAAAAGCGACGACAATATAAGCCCTTGAAATAGGAGTGACCTCACATTATAACAAAACAAAACACTTACCACTTTACTCTTACATATTGTTTTACTGTTGACCTCTCGTAATAACAAATCAACACTTACCACTTTACACTAACATATGTAAATGTTAAACAAAAGATACCTGTTTTCTATAGAAGAGGGGGGAGGACAACAGCGGTATGTACTGCTATTAAGGCTATAACGGCAGCAACCATTCGGGCAGTAACTTCCATCGTCACAATGATCTCCTTCAGCAGCTAAGGGAAAACGGGTAAAAATAATCATATAAAAAGTAGAATTATCAATACAGTTTTAAGTTAGTGTTTTTGTTTTACCCCAACAATCCGTCGAACATTATTTATCACCTCATACTCAATACACCTTTACGAATATATTTGAAATACCACATTAAAGGATGCATGTTAACGTTCATAATTATGCATACCATCTTTTGGAATAATTCTAAATTGAACTGCTTACTTGCATCAATATTGAGTTGCGTTCAACCAGGTATAGTCGGCGTGGGCATTAATATGCATTTTTGCCCAAGAACAAGCTCACTCAAACCGAATCTGCAATATTGCATATTTGTCGTGTTCGATGGCTTTCAAAGTTCCATTTGCATTTATTACATTTAATAATTTACTCGGCAATTCTAACGGCTACTTAAAATTACGCTAGCCAACATGATTAGAAAAGCAATCTATTTCTTTGACATCTAGTTGCACGACGGTGGCAGGGGTTTAAAACCTAAGCTAATATTTAACCATAAAGTTCGACAGTGTCATACGTATCCAAAACGTGGTAATTTAAGGTCTCGCTTTTATTTCTTTACTGTTCTTACATTTCTTACATGTAATGAATGTAAAATGAAGATACTCTAATAACTAATATTTGTGCAAAGTTTTTTTGACCTGCATTTTGCCGTTACATAGATTTTGATATTGTTATTTTTACCACTGTCATTGCAATGACGACTTAAGATAGCCCTTAAGTTTGAAAGTTTTAAAATGACATTGTATGGCATAATGAGGTTTCACGCAAACCTTAACCAACCGAAGCCGACGGACAGAAGCGTATAGTAGTGGCTCGACATACTATTACTCTTCGAATAGTAAATTTGCATATTTCACGTACTTTTAATTCAAAATCGTAATGCATGAAGTCATTGAAAATCATTGCAAAATGATTCACTGAACTGTATTCTATACTTCCTTAAACAACTTCTTCTACACTTAAACGCGTCAAAGTAAAGACTGAACCAGTCACGTAAAAACAGTATAAACAAATTTCAAGTAATCTCAATAATTATTTTTTAGTTTAAGTTCAGGGTCAGTATTATATTTCAAATTATAACATTCGAATTCTGTTCTGTTTGTTGTTGTTGTTGTTTTTCGGAATTATTATATATTAGCCTTGGTCGCTACAGTTTTACACGTGAAAAGTTAGTTCGGTATATTAATATCAATAATAACTTCTTTCCGAAAATCATTTGCATGTGCTATTTGTAGTTACGTGTTTAGCCGACTTTTTCAATATACCGACCATAACTTGGCTATCGTTATTTGAAAGGGGCATTACTAAAATTGTTAATCAAGAGTTATCATCCTTGAGGTCAGTAAACGCATTGTTTATTGCAGGTTCATGTACAAATATAAAGCCTAAGGACACATACAACTACTTATTCGTACTTTCAGTTACAAACCAGGTTTCGTTTAAGGTCAGAGGTCATTTGAAAAAAGGCATAACTTAATTAAATATATAGTCAATCATTTTTGTTAGAAAAAAGGTCTGTTTGAGCAAATGACAAATTTCAAGTAGTGTGCCGAATGCGCAGTTTCCCAGTTACAAGAAACATTAAATTTTAACAGGTTAAGGGCGAACTACACTCCTCCCCTGCACGTTCATCGATAAAAAGAAAATGATCAAAATCTGCAAAGTTTCATTGAACGGCATTTTGCCGCTATCGAGATTTTGATAATTTTCTTTTTATCGATGACAACATAATAATAGTTAAAATAGTAGGCTATTAAGTTTCATTTTCAACTCATTTGCAAATGAGTATTTCTTTGAAAAATAAGCAAACAGGAGTTACCATTCGTATTGTCATAAATGGCTTTTTATGCGGATTTTATTTTCCCGGTATTGAATTAATATAAGAAATAATTTTAATGTTACTTAATGTAAAGATGATCTGCAGCCATTTTAAAACACATACACTTTGGTGAAAATGTTTTTTTAGAAATCAGAAGTATTTTGAAAATATTTGTGAATTATAAACAAAAGGTTACTTATATGAACTTTTAAATAGGATGAATGAGGTAAACTTTAAAAACATAAGTAATCTGGGGGAATGTTTCTTTCACATTGCCAGATTCGAATTAAAAAAACAAACATATAATGTGTTACTGTTACACAGTGGTCAAAAAGGTTTTAATTTAAAGCAGTAAAATACCAACCGGTAAACATACATACCAATAAAATAACTCCGTAAAACAAAAATGAGACAAATAGCTTTTTGCCGGTGGTTTCAAAAACCAAAGGTAAGCAAAATTTAATTACATTTTCTTTTATAAATACACCCACCCAAAGTTCTAATTGGCTTTCCATTGTATATCTTAACAATGCATGCTAGTTTCGTTTCTTCCTAATGTCAAGAAGGGCTGTGAAAAGAACTGTTTTGTTTTGGAATCAATAAGTCAATGTCTTTTTAATCTTTACTGATTGTTTTCTTAAATGATTCCGATACCAATTTATTTACACCGCAGGGTCAAAACTCGAACAGTCTTTAATTGAAAGGGAGTACTTTGAAGGCGACTTTTTTAAATAAAATGCTGCCGAATAATAAGTTTTTTATGTTTTTCCTACTAAAGAGGGATCCTATTAAAACTCAACACGCAATTTACAGCGATTTTCTCGTTGCTTGACCTTCATTCGCATGAAATGCATTTGTAGCAAAATTTAGGATAACTCTAGCCAAACTGTTCCAAAGTGAATTGTTACAAAATGAAAGCTTAAATTGAAGACTGTTGTTGACATATGATCACTAATAAAGAGTTAGTAAATGTATTTCTAATAAAAAATTAGGGACAAAAAGTGACCAATTAGAAATTTGGGTGAGTGTATAAGGAGCATGGAAAATTCGGTAGTTGTGCAGAAACTGGAGTTTTCGCTCAAAACCGATTCTTAAATGAAATGTTGTAATTTGTAGAGTGTGAACAGCAACATTAGTAATATCTAATGAAGAAGTCAGTTTATAACAATTAATACTACTAAGCTCTTCAGCTTGAATATTGATATAGTGTATACGTCATACTATAACTACTTTTTTCCGTTTCGGGCCCATTAAGGGTAACCCAATGCATACTGCTGCCAACGCCGCTCGCCGTCATGAATGTTAATTTAGTTTATGCTTGTGAATTATAGAATTTTCCCGGTGAAATAAAAGTGGTATTTCACTGTTCAAACAGTGAAATATTATTTTTATTTTCACTGATTTTTTCACGTTGGTACCCAAACGCACATAACATACCAAATGAGAACGTTTAGAAAACGGGCTCAAATTTGTATAGTTGACATCATGACGTCACGTCATATAAAAGCTGTTTTGGCGCCGTTTCTTGCAACTTTTCTGTCAAGTTCACGCACATTTTGCACTAAAAGCATAAAATAAAAACATGTTTTTACCAGTGAAAGATAGAAATATATATTTCACTCGTGAACTCCAGAATAATTTATTTTCGCCACTCGTGAAAATACGAATTCCGGAGCTTACTCAGTGAAATATATTTCTATTTGTCGCTGGTGAAAACAAATAACCTCTATATTATAACAAACATAGTAAATTTGATCTTTCGAAAACAGTTGTTACAGTAGATTCATTCGATATTGGCAATGATCCTGTTACGTCATGTTTTAAAAGTCATTTTAAATTAAAGTTTCATAGTTCTCTGATTGTTATGGTAATCTTTCATTTATAGTTGTCTGAGAATTCCCAGTCTGTGTACATCCTGGCTGAATATTTGCTGTCTGCATTTGCGCGGAGACTGCACCATTTACATATGCAACCTGACCGTAGCTTGGGTTCAAAGCCGGACCGCCATAAGCTGTAATAAATAATTATTAATAAATTTCATTGAAATTTAATAACGTTTTGACTGCATAAAAAATAGCTTGGTATGCTATCAAGAGTCCCTAAGCTCCCCCACACAATCACGGGGCACACAGTAGGTTCAAATGGTGTAAAGTTCTTCTAACCTCTCCGGAGAGCATCACGATAATATGGAAAGGTAGGTTCATAAGGTATCAAGTGTCTCTAAGCTCCCCATAAAAACAATGTGTAATGCGGTTTCATGACGATTCAAAGTTTTGTTTCTCAACTGTCCGTCAAACAATTTCAGAATATGACAATATAAATAAAGTTGCCTTGACTGAACAAAAATGGAAATAACAGTGGAAATGTAGGTTCTTATAAAGTGAACTCACTCTTAGCTCCAATAAATAATCATATGGAAACGAAGATCCATTTGAGAATATATTATTATTATTAATAAGTAGATTAATGTGTCTCTTTGCTCCGCCACATAAGAACAAAGACATGTAGGTTTATATAGTGAAAAATGTCCCTCTTTCCCATATGATATCACGGGAAGAGACTCGCCTGGTTTAAGGTACTCTTGATATTTTTTGTGGGAAGGCAGTCTTGTAGTAGATTAAAAGGGAACTTTGAAAGGAACCGAACACGACAAACAGGAAATTATTGCAGGCTCGGTTTAATTGAGCCTGTTCATGGGGAGGAGTGGAAATCAATATTACTACCAGTAAACATTACATTTATTATCCATCCCATACCGTGGTTTAAAGATCCTTCAAAACTATGGCAGCAAGCATGCTCTTGTAGTGCAACATGTCCATTGTCTTAGTCACCCAATTACCTGGGAAAGTAGACTTCTGTGGTGTAAAGTGTAATCGTGTGGTATATTGGCATGTGTGGTTAACAACTGTTTATCAGCATTTGTTTTTACAATCACGGAAGGGTGTTCGGCTTAGTAATGTTTAAGCACTACATGAAACTTTACCTAATAATACTCAATCCCTAAACCCTCGCCACGTAATATGGATGAAGCGAAGATTTAAAAGACATTTACCTATCGTTGCTGGATTGGGCGTTTGAAGTACTAGACCTTGTTGTGCTCTTGACTTCCTACGACAGCAGCATATAATTACGATGACTGATGCAACTATGAGCACGAAGGATACACTCCCTACCACCACACCTATGATCAGGCTAGCATAACCATAACTGCTGTAAAATAGTACACGTAATTAAAACTTTTGTTTACTCTGTATTCTGTCAAAACGTAAGTGAATAGTTGAATTTGTAAATAACACAGCATAATACTTTTTGTCCAACAATACCTCAAATAAATATTTTAATTATTATTATGAATATTCCTGCTCGGTAACGAATGCCCCAAGATTTGTTTTACTTAAAATAAAACATGCTTTCTTTAAAAAGGCGGTTGAATAGGCATATCAGTCCCTAAACAGCCTGGAAAAGATGGAATTAGTTAATATTTTTATCAATTTCAAAAACAGGTCACAAAGAATTAACAAACTGAAGGACCTGAGGGGTTACCACCTTGAATCGGTCAGTGACCAAGCTTATTGTTACTAGAATTTACACCCTGCATCTTTTTTCTTAACGGAGCAGGTAGTCATATATTGGAAACCCTCCAGATAATTTCTTGAATTGGTCTGTTGGTATGCTGTCAGCTAGATATACCATGGTTACTGATTCACAGCTTGTGAGGTGGCTGACACTTACGATAGGATTGGGGAAGTAATTATGCTCATGAATATGCACAAAAGTCTTTGCCCTTTAACAAGCGATGACAATATCAGCCCTTGAATAGGAGTGACTTATCATTATAACAAATCAGAACTTACCACTTTTCTCTTACATATTTTTAATGTTGACCTCTTATTATAACAAATCAGAACTAACCACTTTACCCTTACACATTTTTAATGTTGACCTATTATTATAACAAATCAGCCCTTACCACTTTACTCTCACATATTTTTAATGTTTACCTCTCATTATAACAAATCAGCACTTACCACTTTACTCTTACATTTTTAATGTTGACCTCTTATCATAACAAATTTAAACTTACCACTGTACTCATATATATTTTAATGTTGACTTCTTATTATAACAAATCAGCACTTACCACTTCACTCTTACATATTTTTATTGTTGACCTCTCATTATAACAAATCAGCACTTACCTTTTTACTCTTACATTTTTAATGTTGACCTCTTATCATAACAAATTAAAACTTACCACTGTACTCATACATATTTTTAATGTTGACCTCTTATTATAACAAATCAGCATTTACCACTTCACTCTTACATATTTTTAATGTTGACAACTCATTATAACAAATCGACACTTACCACATTACCCTTACATATTTTAATGTTCACTTCTCATTATAATACATCAACACTTGCCACTTTACTCTTACATATTTTAATGTTGACAACTCATTATAACAAATCAGCACTTACCACTTTTATCCTACATATTTTAATGTTGACACCTCATTATAACAAATCAGCACTTATTACTTTACTCTTACATTTTTAATGTTGACATCTTATCATAACAAATCAACACTTACCACTTCACTCTTACATATTTTTAATGTTGACCTCTAATTATAACAAATCAGCGCTTACTACTTTACCCTTACATTTCTTAATGTTGACCTCTTATCATAACAAATCAACACTTACCATTTTACTCCTACACATTTTAATGTTGTTTTCTCATTATAAATAAAGAACCTACCACTTTACTCTTATATTTTTAGTGTTGACCTCTCATTATAACAAATCAGCACTTACCACTTTATTCTTACATATATTTCATGTTGACCTCTCATTATAACAAATCAGAACTTACCACTTTTCTCATACATATATTTAATGTTGACCTCTCATTATAACAAATCAGCATTTACCACTTTACCCTTACATATTTTTAGTGTTGATCTCTCATTATAACAAATCAGCACTTACCACTTCACTCTTTCATATTTCTAATGTTGACCTCTCATTATGACAAATCGGAACTTACCACTTTACTCTTTCACATTTTTAATGTTGACCTCTCATTTTAACAAACAGCACTTACCACTTTACTCTTACACAATTGTTATGTTGACCTCTCATTATAAGAAATCAGAACTTACCACTTTACTCTTACGTACTTTAATGTTGACCTCTCATAATAGCAAATCAGAACTTCCCACTTCACTTTTACATATTTTTTAAGTTACACTCAATGTACCTTTCATATGTAGTAGAGGAGTAAGAAGAACAGCAGTATATAGTGCTGTCACCGCAGCAACCGTTTGAGCAGTACGTCCCATCGTCACAATACTTTCCTTCAACAGCTAGGGAATATAAAGATACAAATAATCCAATAAGAAGTATAAGTTTTGTTTAAAATATATAAATACAGCATAGTGTATTTTACGGTTACCACAACAAACAGTCGGACAATATCAATCTTATATTCTCAATACACCCGTTACAAATATTTTCCCTTATTCGGCAATTTTAATAAATCTTCTTAATAACACTAGCCAACAAGATCAGTAATATCATTTGTTTTTTCGTTTAGGGCAAACTCATTCTTTTACCTTAGAACTATTCGCCGCTGATCATGATATGGTGTTAATCGGAAAATACCACATGTAAGGTTCCATGTTAAACGCCTTATGGATAACCTTGTTCAGTATCAAAATTGTAATGTTTTCTGGTGCATATCTTGAGTTGAGTTGCTAGACGGCTTTGGCAGTAATATGTATTTCCATTATAGTACTGCCCATTATCAGGCCAAGCCTGCAATGATTCATATGTGTCGTGTTCGACGGCTTTCAAAATTTCCTTTTTCGTTTATTGTTTCTTCGACACCTAGACGGCAACTGCTCCCCACCCCCACCCCCCACCCTACGAAATCCTTTGTATCCAGTTTAATTTTAATTTAACTCATGTTTCCCTTTTTTCTAATTTCCCTAATATACTTATAGCTTTAAACGTTTAAAACAATCAAATTTTAGTACTTCTCTGATTCAATTGCAATTTTCTGTTTAGAAAACAATGTAAGGTTATGCTATGGACAAGAATGCAACACCTACTCACTTAGAAATCGCATTTTCACAATATGATTTGTAATTATATTTAAAGAGCTATATTTTTTGCTAGCCTGATGTTTTGGATGAAGGTTTATACCCCTAACTGGGACATCTGGAAATTGCTAGATATTCTACTGGGTATCCGATCCCCCACCCAAACAAGTATTCTTTGTGAATATGAGCTTAGAAAAAATATAACTACAAACTTCAAAGAAGTTTTGAAGTCGTTAACTATTAAGACACCAGTGACACCCGCAGCCCCTTTACCCACAACCACACCTCGCCCACCCCCATAACTACACGACACATCATAGAAGTGTCATTAGTTTTAACCCCTTTTCCTATGGCTTAATAAATAAATAAATCGTAAAATTAGCAAAAAGAAGCAGGTACAATTTTTATTGGTGTGAGGTTTGAAACAAAATGAAAAAGTAGTAATAAAACATGAAGAAGGTGGAGAGGGAGAGTTGTGGATTAATCCTCATGTCACAATGACAAAACAGTTTTTTTATTTGAGTTAACCAATAAATAACTTAAAATTCAAATATTATAAAAATCTATATATACGCCACCAAGACACCCTGACCCCACCAACTACTCGAAACCAGCAACCATTCGACACTTTTTATCAAATATTTAAATGTAATTCGTTTTGCTAGTTTGCATTAGCATGTTATAAGAATGAAACTTGTTTGGAAACTTTATCCATAAATCCATAATGGGATTTAATTCAAACAAAATGCAAATTGCAAGTATGGTGATTGACAAACCTCTAAGGGTTAAAATGACCAGCTAGAACGCAAACATTAAATTCTGAGATGGAAAAGGGTCAAAGATTGATCAAGCCGGAAGTTATAGTTATGGTTCTTGGCGTACAAAATATACATCTTTGAGGTATGGTGGTGAACGAGAGGAAAAAATCAAGGCTGTAGTTTAAGTAGTATTAAAGTAATGAGTTTGTACAACAACTTACAATTTAATGAAATAAAAAGGGTAATTATTTGATCAAAATGGAAGTTAGCGTTTTCGTCTTTGTGTTACACATTCTGGATGTGGTAGTAAACAACACAGGGGGTAGACCAACATATGTATTTCAAAGTGGGCTTCGCCTAAAATAATATGTTGTACTTCCGGGACTCCATATGTTAGTCGAAAATCCACGAGAAAACGGTAGGTGACTTTATTTTTTCGACCAAAGTTAATATTTCAATGCATGATTTTTTAAAAATCTCAATGCTATTCGCCGTGGTATACATTTCGGAGTCTGAAGATGCAAAGTTTAGCTTTGTACCTGGAATATTCGTTTAGAAATTGTTTTTCTAGTGCTGACCTAAATCTGTCAACATTGTCTCCATCTGTCGTTTTTCGCAAGATTTTGGTTATACGGATAAGATACTGGTACAATTTTGTCATATAATGCAAATTTACAATTAGAAGGACCCTAACTGACAGTTTGTTTTGGTCACAAAGACAAGAAATCACCAGATATAAACAAATTCAAATTGGGCTCCATATGTTGTCGCGGATTCCATGTGTTGTATTTTTTCATGATTTCTTATGGAGATATTGTTTACGCGAAGTCGTCTCTTATTTAATAATAAATAGATTTTCATGAGTATTATAAAGTAGCTGAATGTATTTTAGACGGAACTGTTCGATAATAATGAATATCTTGCCAGGGTTTATGATAGACAATAACACATTGGGTGTAAGTAGTCATAGACCATACCCCATGCACCAATAACGAGTTCCGAATCAAGTCTGGTTTTCATAAGTTTATTAAAATGTATATATGTTTGCCATCTATTGTTGTATCATTCTTTTAATTACAGAAAATGGAAAGCAACAGGAAAAAAAGAATCTTCAAGGTTTGCAGAAAGACACTTTCAAAATCGTACCTGGCTCGCCATGTGAAGCGGCCACATGGAACCAGACGAGACTCGTACTCTTGCAATGGATTTGCCCAAGGCACGAGCGATCGATGCATGCAGCCCTGAATCCCTATACGTGCGAGCACTGCATAAGTGCATTCAAATATAATTAGCAACTTAAACTTCACCTGAGCAAAACACATGACATTGGCTTGAATTATAAGTGCACCAGGTGTGATAAAACAGTTCACATTAAGTGCAATTTTCAGGCACATCAAAAACACTTGCCAAATTCAACCTGAAGATCGATTTCTATGTGAGCAATGCACTAAAACCTTTAAAAGCCTTGTCTCGCTAAGGGGGCACATTCGCACAACACGCAAGGACTCTGGCAAAACATATATTTGTGAACTTTGTTACAAGACCGACAAACGGAAAGCACACAATAACTGGTAAAACAAGTAAAACTTGCACTTGTTTTTATTATTGTATGTTAAAAACTACACAGTTCTGATTTCTTCCTTAGTAAATTTAAGACCAGTTATTATTAAGTGTAGTTTACCCGTACTGGAGATGACTTTTACTTTCCAAATAGCGGGTAAAGAGTGCTTTCCGTTTGTAGGTCTTGTTACAAAGTTCACAATTATATGTCTTGCCAGAGTCCTTGCGTGTTGTGCGAATGTGCCCCTTAGCGAGTCTAGGCTTTTATTAAACATATTATTTTAGGCGGAGCCCACTTTGAAATACATATGTTGGTCTACTCCCTGTGAACAAGTGCATTATGTTTGAAAGTTTACATATTACTTTTATGATATAATGAGGTTTCGCGAAAAATTTAAACAAATCGCGACGCCAACGAATAGGTGAGTATAATAGTAGCTCGACAAAATATTATTCTTCGGATAGTCGTACTAAAACCACCTAGCCATTACATTAGTAACTTCAGACAGTTGTTTATTTGGCGTGTTTGTCTGATTTTTCTCGAACTGATTTCATTAATCTGTAGACGGTTATGATTATTTGATTTTTTAACTGTCCAGAAACTCTCTACGAATATAACATGGAAAAGGGCTCAGGCTTACATGCCAACAATCTTTACATGTGATAAATTCAGAAGTACTTGAAATGTTCATGCAAATATTTTACAGTTGCGAATGTTTAATCCATTCAACTTGTAGTTTTGAATTTCATAAACATACTTTAGATTCAAAATCATAATGCGTGAAGTCATTGAAAATCATTGAAAATGATTCACTGCATGGTCTTCTATACTTCCTTTAAGAAAATATTCTATACTTCCTCAAACAAGTTCTTTTATACTTTAAACGCGTCAAGATAAGAGCTGTAACAGATCACGTAAAACAACAACTTTCATGAAATTTGAAAAAAATATTTTGATATTAATGAATTTTAGTTCATATTTAGTTTTTTTAAATAACACAAGTTAATAGTAATTATATTTTATTCTTTTTTCTGTGATTATTATATATAAGCATTGGTCGCTACTGGTCTACACATGAAAATGAGTTAAAACTATGTTTAAGCGCAATGACTATGAAGCAATCGACTATATTAAAAAGTATGTTTGGACCTAATAGCTGTTCATATCACGAATACTAATAATACCTTTTCTGGGGAGCGAACCTGTACCGTACGGTTACAGCGCCTAGCTGGGCAATTCCGACAACGCTACCCACTGAGCTAGCCGGGACAACCCCAGAAAAGGTTGAGCGGATAACCTTGATAAACTTAATCATCACTGCATGACATCGGCAGCCGGCTATTTTATCGATTACAGTACTGACTATATGTACGGGGAGACTTTTTACGACCACCTCACTGCACAAATAGGGTTTTAATTAAGTGAAAGTGAAATAAATATACTTTAATAGATATAAAATTCATAAAATTTCCTAATGTTGTCACAAATATCATAAATATAAACATGTTTACATAAAAAAGAAATACGAAACTGTGATATTGGAACAAAGAGCGATAGAAAAATATAAATGCAAACCGTTTTAAACGCTCGATTAACCGGGCTGACGATGACAATGATTATGTTTAAAGTTTTTGCAACTTTTCCAACTATATCACTTTTCTTTGCAAATTTCAGAAGAAGTGCGGAATTGCAAATTTTAAAACATGCATGTACCGTCTAGAATTATTAGTTCGGCGTACAAACGATAAACATAACACAGTCCTTTGAAAAATAATGAACAGGCATTCGTAAGTAGAACGAAACCTCTTTAATACATTAACGAGTAAAATATTGTAAAAAAACAACATACAAACAAAAACTCAGAGAATACGATTCAAAGCCTCCCTACCCCCCACCCCCACCCCCATACACACACACCCCACCACCAATTTCACAATCCCTAATACATGGTACTAGTTAGTTTAATGTATCAATATCAATACTAAACGGGTACCATGTTTTATTTATATATAGAAGGGGTAATATCCGTATAGTAAACAACGGTACGGTATTACCCAAGGGAACCCGATTATATTATTACTAATTATTTTTTTCTAAAATGCATTTGCATGGACTTCTTGTAATAATATGTTAAGCCGACTCTTTCAATGATACAGACTAAAACTTGTTTTAGTTATTTGAAAGGGGCATACATTTAACTATTAATCAAGAGTTATCGTCCTTGATGGCGTTTAAAGCTTTATTCATACAGATGATGTATTCAAGTTTTAAGCCTATGGACAAGAACTTGATACAATCAACATTGCGATTCATTTCAGTATTTTCAACATATACTGAACAAAAATAAAAAGTATCCACGTTTATGCTTATATTCTCATTAACATATGTTCATTTACTCAGGAACGCTTTGAATGATGATTTGTTAGTTAATCTCAGTTGTTTTCAAGTTAAATTGTTCATGAATAAAAACTTCCACACCAAGACCTGAGAAACTGCCAATCGAATAACAATTATTATCATGGGTTACAAAACACTACATATTCAATTTAAAGGGAGGTAATTGGAAATGGTTGGAATTTCTAGCGTTGTTTATCGAGGACCAGTTGTGTTATTGGTGAATATTTTGTGTTTTTATTTATTCACAAGATGCAGTGAGAGTGATTCAATTCAAATAAATGTGAATATTTCAAAGAATCGCTGACATTTCACTGAAACACTTATTATAACAAAGGGAAAGATAACTAAGTTGTGGCTGCAGATGTTCAAGAATACTTAAACCATTGCAATGATAACAGAAAAGCAAATTTGTACACATATAGAATTCTGAGTTTTCATTTTCAAATTTTACAAAGTTTAAAATAGGAAAGTGAATACTTTTTATTTTTGTTGAGTATATATCTGTATTAACATAGTATATAGCCTCTGTGAATCATATAGTGCTTAATATTAAAAAAAATCATAAGTAATTAATGAACAATAAATTAGTGTTTTGCAAACAAAAACAACTTGTAAAAGGTTTAGGCCACAACTACAATGATTTTTTTTTGTAATACTTGTAGGACATATAAATTTATATTTATAACAAGACAGTAAAATCAATAGTATCTCTTTGCTTTCTAAAAATGAATGAAGGATTTAAAATTAAAGTTAATATATTTGTTGTTTACAATGCGTTTCAAAATTTAAACACTTGACTTAGTATTAATGACTATCGATTAGCAAACAGTAATATGACACATTGTCTGTAGAAACAAATTTGTTTTGCAAACTCGAATAAGGTTAAGGTGACGTTCAGAAAAAAATCCAGTAGCATTTCTTACCAAGGAAAAACGACTGGCCAAAAATAAATTTATTTTTATTGCCTTCTCAGCAAATATTTGTCGTAAAGTGGCGACACAACAAATAACTGGTTATTTGGTCCTTTAAAAATGTCTGGAACAGGAGGTATGAATCAAAAGGTGACGAATAATTCAGAAAAGAAACATAAAAGCCTGCAGATTTCAAATGAGAAGTCTTTTGAAAATATTTGTGAATTATTAACAAAACGTTACGAGTATATCAACTGTTAAAACGGATTAAACTTTATAAAAATAAGTAAACTGTGAATTTGTTCTAACATTTTGTCTTTTAACGAAGCCTAATTCGAATTTTTAAAAATTAATTGTGTTTCTGTTAACACTGTGGTCAAAACGGTATTTATTTTAATTCAGTAAAATACCAACCTGTAAACATGCAAACCAATAAAATAACTCCGTAAAACATAAATATCTTGTCAGTGATGATTTCTGTCGATACAAGGTTTCAGCGTAAATATTAACCAGTTTAAAATGTGCATATGAACACTGTTGGAGACGCGCGCAGTGCTGATATTACGTTAAATAGGATATTTGCATGTGCATGTGTCGAGCATGCGGGTGGTCTTTCTTCTTCGATCTATCAAGAAACGTGTGGGTTTACTGTAAATAAACATATTGCCTTTGGCCGTTTCGAGATTAGATTTTCCTTTTATGAATGATTTGAATGTCGGAGATCGAAAGGTGCAGATTCATGTTTATATAATCTCGGTGTAATTTAAGTTCATTGTTTACATACCCGTTGCCAAGATTACCATATCTGATTGTTCCACCAGTGTTGTTAGTCCGGACAAAAAATCAGGCTTAGTCGGTTTGAAATATCCTTATTCTGTTTAAACCATTCTTTTATTTACTCCATGTAAGGTCATAGATAAAAATCGAATTTTAATTATCCCGATACATAGCTTATCCTCATCCAAGCTATGTTCATTCCGGGTGCAGTTTAAAATTAATATTGCAAAAAGGTATTTAACAGTCAGTTTTTTATGAAGACTTAATTTCTTTATTAAAGCAAATTTAAAATGATAGTGCTTCTAGCTGGGAGCGAACCCGCACCGTCACGGCGACAGCGCCTAGCCCTGCAATCCCTGCGACGCAACCAATTGAGCTAACCGGGACAACCCCAAAATTGAAGTTGATCGGCAATGTTGATTTCTCCGCGTTATTCGTAAAAACCATCTGTAAATTTAAAAAAAGGTTACCAAAATAATATTCTACAACACTGTGCATGTCTGTGATTAACAGTTGATCGTTATGCTAACCTCATCGTCTGTACGGCGGTTTCAGGAGTTTGAGAGTTTATGAAGGTTTACAGAGACATCTTGTTAAAGAAACTATAAGCTTGATCTTTGTTATCGTGTTCTTGCGGATTTAACTCCATGGACTCAGATCTTAGTAAGGTCTTTGAATACCCGCCCATTGCTTGACAATGTTATTAGCATGTTATGTTCTATAATAATGTTTGTATGCTTTTTCATGCAACATTGCCGAGTTAACGGGTGGATTGGAGTTATTTCACCAAGACAACTTGTTGTTGTTTTTATATGAGAACCTGTTTGGGCAAGTGTGATTTAGGTGCACCCTAGAGCCTCGTTTAAACCCCTAGTGGCAAATTATTTTGAAAAATAGGTGTTTATATCTATAATCCATTGATACGACTGTTGAGTGTACCAGTGTAGAGCCAGATAAGCCGGCACAGCCTTGCTTTACCACTGTCCCCTTCCAAGAACATAAATATTTTTCTTATTTTAAGTGCACGCGTTATAAATTGATGTCTGTTATTTAGACAACAAAGTGAAAACCCTTATATTTCTATTGATAAAAATAATTATGATCAAACCCCTCGATTATCCGATAAAACAGTAATTGTCAATTATTTTTCTAGATGTGTGTACCTTCAGGATGCTTTAGATTTTACACAGCGTCTTATCAAAATCTGACTTTCTTATCAAAATATTCTCATTATCAGCCTCGTCCTGTCTAATCAAATGTCTAAACATATGAGTTGTATTACTACATTATACTAACAAATCTATAGGGAAATCTTGTAAAAGAACTAAAAGCTCGATCCGTTTCTTTTATCGCTGTCATCGTGTTCTTGCTGATTTGACTAGGGGCTCTGGTAGGAGCTAATCCACCAATACAACTTGTATTTGTTTGTTCATATGAAAAGCTCTTCGGTCAAGCGTTAGGTTGGTGCCCAACAGACCTACCTTTTTAAAACTCCCAGTGGCAAATTGTTTTGCCAGTGAACGTTCCTAAGTCGGTAACCCTCAGGTTCTCTTGTTCGTTAATTGTTTGTTACGTCTTATTGAAAGTATTCAATTCATAAACCCATGCTCTTCTTTCCTCTCTACCTTTTGGCTGCATGGGAAGGCTTTGTTGTCTAGGTGAAGAAATTCTAGATTTGCATGTTGCACCTGTTTTCTAGACTTAACTAGTGTTTAAATAAATATTTTCAACGAAATTCGGAGACGATTAAGAGACAAAACTTGACATGCATTTTCTTAAGCGATTTTGCCTATGCGAACAACATTTATGTCCCTTGTCCTTATAAGTTACATTGTAACACTAACCTAAAGGTCATTGGATATATTTAAATACGTCAATGCGTTAAGCTGAGTGTGTTAAACTATGTTATGAAAAGTAAGTATTTAAAAATAAACGAAGAAAAATCAAACACAAAAAGGAATACGGTCATGTGCTGTAAATTATTAATTTAAAACATACAAATTAAAAATGGTTTGTAAACAACAAAAGACAAATGAAAAGTGCACAGATAAGTAATTTCTAGGCTACGCACAAACACCGTGACCTTACTTTTCTTCATGTATTTAAAATAATCATACACTTACAGCATTTATTTGTGCAATGTTTGATGGAACTGCATTGTGCCATTTGAGAGTTTTTGGATATTTTTCTTTTTTTGCCTTTGACAAAGCAATGACGAACGGAGCAATGCCTTAAAACAACCTTAATTGCTTGATGGTTGTTGTAAGCGCAATGAATAAGCTTGGTACATTGTTCCTATCTAATTCTAAGTTCGAATCCCGATATGTGCCTTTAACTTTAAATGGTATACTTGATAATTTCCACCCGAGCTGAACATTGTTTATGCAATAAACGGTATGTAAGAAATACATGTACATGTCATGGCACTAGGCAAAGCTGGAAATATCGGTTCAGAGGGTTTAATAAAAACGCCTCATTTCTGCTAGAAATGTTCCTCTCACTGACATGTATCAAACTTACCTAATTTTCTTATAAAAAATACCTAGCTGATTTATACATATATTGACAATAAAGGGATTATATCCTTTTCGTCCATAAAACCCATAACATGACATTTTTCAGTACTAAATTTTTCCTCAACTATTCAACCCCAACCCGTTCATTCGTTTTCTTGATTGCCTTTACAGCACTTATATTATTTGATATATACATATTATAGTTTAAGCGTTCCTCGCTTGAACGGGTTACAAGATGAATAATCCGATACGTCTTATGTCGGTAGACGGTCTTTTATAATCCAATACGTCTCAGGTCGGTAGACGGTCTTTTAGTTTAACCCCCCCCCCCCCTTTTCGTTTCCGGATTTGTATAAAACAAAAGGTTTTATTTGGGCGTGGGTAAAATTGGAAAATTTATAGTTTTGAAGTTATTGTTTGTTGAATATTTTGTTTCCCGCCCACCACACCCTTGAGGCAAGTTTAGTAAAATAATAATCAGCACTGTATCTTGTTTGATTTTCTTGTTGCGTTGTGCTGCTTTGTTTTCTGATTATTTACAGGAAGAAAACAAACAAGATGCAAACGTCACGGCTCCTGGAATTGTACGTCTGCTTGAGGAAGTTTGCTTTGAAATTTTGGAATCCGTGGGAAGTTTTGTGTATTAACTTTGTTCGGAAAACTGTTTAAACTGATATTTCTTTACTCATTTTAAAGACATAGTCTCTGGTGATCGGTTAAGTTGTCGCCACCAGCCTTTCGCAGTATAATTAATAAGAAGAGAACCAAGTGTGCATCTGGTCTCTGGGCTACTTTCTTCTCTATCTTAATTGAGTTTGTTGTAATTAGCAAATTATTCTGGTAAATTGTTGGAGCCATGGCCCTTACTCCCATTCAAAATAAAACAAAACAACAAAACATTTACTTCAGTGTTTGTATTGTTCTTTAAGGATTATTTCCGCTTGTAATTGGTTTTATGATTTGAAGCATCAAAAATACGGACATATATCGTTAGTTAAAATGTAAACAGTTTTGAATTCGGGTATAAAATGTTATCTCATATTTCATCCTCTTTCTCTATTTATTTTCATAAAGAAAACATTAAACGGACGGATTTAATTGAAAATGTAATAGGAATTGTAAATTTATTTAAGTTGTTGATCAGGACTTGAAATTAGAGAAAGGTGTTTTGAAAGCATGAATTAGGTTAAAATTCCCAACAAGTTAAAATTGTAAGTATCAGTGTCACAAAGAAAGGTTCGTTTAAAACGACTCGAACGGAAAATGAATAAACAAAAGAAATATTATTTGTGTTTAAATTGATAGAAGTTTACCAGCTCATATGGACTTCTACAACATCGGTACGTATAACTTTATACGAAACTAATTCAGTTTGGGTTAGTTTGTTGATGTTTTTTTCAAAAATGTCACTATTTAACAAGTGCAATTCAGGTCAGATTATCATGTGACTTCATGGTGGACTAATGCAGAATTGAAATTTGTGTGTCACTCCAATGAGGAATTTATAAAAAGGTTTGGAGTAAAAAATGATGTTAATATAAATTGAAAGAGATACATAGTACGCATAAATAAAACCTCAAATCGAATAATTGTCACTTATTCCCAAAATAAAGATAAATAAAGGAGAGGAGGTAGTAAGTTTCATCCCTTTTTATGCTCTATTAAATCAGTCATCGCATTTGGTTCCTAGAAGGAATCCCACATCACCCCTACACCTTTCCGCCGTCCTTGGGGACAGACGAGTCAGATAAATCCCATTCAGAACAGGCGGTTACATATCAACCGACAAGTTCAGATCATCAAAACAAATGACTGCTAAAAACAGTGTTTATTAACAAAGATAAATGTTTCAGTACATGTTATTCAATGCATACATATATGTGTAAGCGGTATTTTGCGGTGTTTCGGTTAGCCCATCGTTATTTTGCCCTTTCATCCTCGGATAGATGATCTCGCATCGTTCTCGCATCATACTTATACGACCTCGAATCGTGTTTTTGCAATCTCGCATCATGGTTTCGCGATCTCGTATCGTAAACAGACCAGTTTATAGACAAACAATCAGTGAGGTTCAGCCATAAGGCAGCAACGACCAGATGTATCAATCTAGAATACGATAAACTAAGAGGTCAATCGCTATGCCGATATAACTAGCTGTATCTATCTGGAATATGATAAATTATGAGGTTTGCTGCTAGGCCGATATTACTTGTTGTATCTATGAAGAATAAGACTGCCCTCGGACAATTAACAGGGCCAATATCCAATAACTTATTTATTTACAGAAAGTATCTATCCAGAATATGATGACCTACGAGGTTAACCGCTAGGTCGATACAACTAGCTGTATCTATCAAGAATTTGTTCTACGAGGTTAAACGCGAGGCCGATTTTACTAGCTGTATTCCGAAAAGAATCACCAAAATGGTTCAAGAGCAGAGCTGATTTACCCAGCTTTTTATAGACGTTCGATAAACGGCAAGTTTAGTCTTATATACTTACCGCAAGCATTTATCTACTGTTTATTCATGTTTGAATATTTTTCTCCCTCAGAAAACTATATTTTTTAGTTTATTCTTTAAGTATTATGCTTATTGATGTATTTTATGAATCGAAGGAGGCGTGTCAAGAATCTAGTCATAACCATAAAATAATTTACCTTTATTTAATGTACGATTCAATCTTGTTAAGAGTCTTTCAGTCAATACAACAATAATTGAATAAACACCTGAAATCGTTTGTAGTTAATCGATTACTAAGGAATATATATAAAAACATACACTTTTGGTCTATTATGAAAAGTAGATCATTTTATACTTCCATATCAATTAGACGGAAAGCTTGTGGACCAATTCAAACCTTTACAAGACGGTATTTCTTTGCCAAGCGACCTTAAATGCAGGAAGTCCGAAATCTATTCCATTTCACAGTTTTGTCCACACTTAATAAATTGAGTGAGAAGGAGCACGACGTGAAACAAAACAATCACAAGTGCGCGCATCTGTATCTGTTTTCATATTAAGAATTTTAATTATCTGTGCTTGTTGCTTTCATTTGTTTTGTTTTTCTCGGCATTCCACTCCGAGTAAAAAAAATACTTGGCAGCTTTTCCAACTAGACTTTAAATATTTTTGCAAATACCCGAAGTATTACAATGTGTTACACAACCCCGTAATTTAATTTTCACAAAACCATGACAATAAACAAAAAGCGCTCATATTATGCTGTGAGTCCCTTTTACCCTATTAACATCAATACATTTTTAACTAGACAATTTTATCAAATTTCGTGTAATTCAAATATCCTTCAACCCTAAACGCCCTTTTAGCATAATGCTGCGTATTGCATTGGGTATTTTAAAGTATTAATAGGAGTCTAGGCGGAAAAGTTGTCAAGTATATAACCTTGTCTGCTTACTTGGTATTTTATTAAAAAGAATGTATTTACACATGCATGGATTTACAAAATGATAAGAGGTTTTAGATTGTTTAAAAGTCAGAGTTGATTTTAATAATAGCATCGTCCGACTAACTAGCTCGATATTCCCGTTTATTATACCTCAATTTCATTTACAATGTTAATCTTCCATAGGCCACCGTCACATATAAGTACTGTCAAATAAAATTTCTTGTCGGAAAAATACTGTCACCCGCTACCATATGTACGGAATGTTCGCAAATTATACTGTACCATTCGCGTATACGCAATATCTATTTTTACATTTCCGTTGTAAACAGACGACAATAATGTCAAGCAACAAACGTTTTTCTACCATAAACGAGGCAGATTTAAAGATTCTGGATCAAGAGAAAGGCTAAAAAAAACGAAGCGTGTTGTGAAGCGTGGGGTTAATTTGTTTAACGAATTACTTCGGTCAAATAACATGGAATTAAGTGAAATTGTGGAAAACCCCACCGAACTGAACAACCAGTTTTTCGGTTGACAGTATTTCCTCAAGTTGACAATTTTACTGTCACCCTGTCAGACATGTAATATTTATATACTGTCATTAGATTTGATACAAATAAAAATTCCGAAATGTTTTTTATAAATTTGCTGTTTCAGAACATCTGTTCATCGAACATTCGAGTTGCTTTGCTTATGTAAATAGAGATTTTGTCACGTTTACAATTGACAGCAATTTGTCTCTTTTTGTACTTCGATTTTTGAAAACATAACATAATTGATCATAACTTTTCTGTGCCTTAATTCTACTTCGTCATATATTTAACGAAAGCACGATCATGACGTTGCTAAAATCTAAATGTCAAGGTCACTTGTTGTTGACTGAAGTTATAAGTTCCAATTACCAACACTGATGTTAATATGCAGAATGTCAATGCTTGTGAAATGGCAGTATATAAGAAACTTGAGCTATCATTTATTTGGGGATACGGACGGTATGTACGGTGTCTGTCTCTTGCATGGTTGGCTAGGCTCTGTCGCCGCATTTGTATGGCTTTGACAAAACAAAATGACAAAGCATACAATTTCCGTCTATGTCACACATTGCAAATTCAACACTGTTTGCTTTTTAGTTGTTTTTTTGCGTAAATAAATAAAGCACTTAAATGCGTTTTGTTATAAGTATTTGCATTACCATTTGATACTTTGTTCTTTATATATGTCTGACTAATTTATTCAGAGCTGAGATAGATAAAAGGAGACACTCCTAATGGTATATAGATTGGAAGTAGTGCTATTTTCAACACGGAATGATCATTACCATGTCTCATAAGAGTGCATACACAAAACGTCAACATCTGAAACTTAATTAGATCTATATTGATTTTATTATAAAATTTAAAGCAATCATGTATATGTAATACAAATGTCTGCGTTTGATTGTTCTTCAGGTTGTCACAATAGGGAGAAGTTTTTCCAAATTTAGGAAGAATTCAACTAGGATTTTGATTTCCTGAATAAAACATATAGGGAAAATACTTTTGGCTGAGCAGAGGAGGGGGGGGAGTTCTGGACATGTGTGATAATATTTCACACAAATCTCCCTCTAAGCCATTCCCTGTATATTAGTTTTTTTTCATATTTTTTTCTTTCAGATCCAAAGAGACTATCAGTTCTGACTCCCTTAGCAGCCTTACAATGGCAGCTGCGCTGGATACAACATTAGGGAAAAAAGAGTTTCATAATTGGCTGAAGGGGGCGATGTCTGTCCTTTTCGCTAAAGAAGGGTTGGGCGATTTTGTTCAAACCGAAATCACGGACTTTCAGAAGGACTTGATAAACTCAGTCCTCACACAGAACGGGATAGCTCCTGGTACAACATGCGCTTCATGCACAACCGCAAATGTACTCAGTTGTCCAACGACAAACTTCTGCAGCAAAGGGAAGCGATGTCATAAACATGACAAAACTGCACCAGACAAAACGCCAAACATTCAGTGCCAAAACAATATATGCAACGATATAAAGGAAGGCATTCGCAACCAACACAGATATAATCAACCTTCCTGGAAAAATGCGGACGCTACGAAATGGGGCACCGACGCCTTCGAGGTGGCAAAATGTTTCATGCCACCAGTTGGGTATTCCGGCAAAAGTTCATTAGCCGAGACTGACTTCAATGGCATGATTTCTATAATTATCAACAACAAGAGGTTTCAGAACAAAATGACGACACCGTTAAATACGCAACACAATACTTGTTCAAAGGTTAGTTCACGGCGTTGTTATATCAAAATATAACGTGTTAGCCAAGTCTTATGTTTGCTTCTTTAAATTTTATTAAAGTAAATTTCCTCATGTATTTAAAATAAAAAGAATGTACATTGCTTTCTAATATATTTGTTAAACTAAGTTTTAATTTTACCAAATGCAAATCCGAGAAAAACTTCATGTCCGATAATTTATTTGTTGTGTTATTAAATTGTCATCAAAATGATCAAGCATCATGGAATAATTTAACTACTACATGTAATATATCGTGTATCTCAATCACTATGTTCTCATAGATTTGAATTTCTGAAGTAATATTCAAACCTGACTTTAAACATTGATTACAAACAGGCTAGGGACATAGTAAATGAAACCATCCGACACTCAGGAAGTAACGAGCTGTCAGACCTTCAACTTGCGCAGTGCATCGATGCTCTAAAAGATGTCCTCCAGGATCCCAAGTTCCTTCTTAATGAACAGCTCGCCCAGGATGCTGTCGACAAGCTAAACCAGGTAGCTGTATGTTCAAAATATAGAATTTGTTTGGTTGCTCTGGGGAATTCATGTCGGTTTACCAGCAAACTTTCACGAAGGAAGATACCGACACCCAATATGTCTTAAAGAAAATATTCAATTTTTATTAAAGAGATAACCTAAAATCTCAATTCCATGAATGAATTTTTAAACAAAATTATCAACTCCAATTTACAATAAGGGCAGTTCGCTCGTTATGGCTTAAGCCTGTATCACTTTACGACTAGTCTGATACAATAATGGGTTTTGTACATGGGCTGTTCCAAAAATATGGCTAGAAAAGTAAATATATGCAGACTGTATAACGTATCCACACTTGCTTGTTACAGTTACAGAACAATACACTTATCATAAGTGTTGGTGATATAACCAGAGCATTGGAAGAGGGCATAAAGGACTGTCTCAGTAAGCAGCAACAGGAAGCTGTACAAGCTATCAAGAAATACATTGAAACTGAAAAGACGGCATCCGTGGCGGCCTTGGAATTCATTAAATCGGCAGCACTAGACGAGATTCGGAAGACAGCAGATGACAAAAAGCAAGAACTCCTGCAGATTTTACACGAACCACATACACACAATAATGATATTCTTCTTGATGGTAGGGATTCAAAACAAACATTTCATAACTAGATACAAAATAATCAATAATTTCGTGTCTAATAATAACAGTATCAAATGGATATACCTCCGCGGCATAATGTAATTTGCGGCTTACGTAAAAGTTAAATAATAAAACAGTAAATGGTTTGTTTTACAGATTTTAAAGAAGACCTGATCTCCTACTACCGAGATAACGAGTCCCAAATCCCGGCCTCTCCTCTGGTGGAGGAACATAAAGTGGCTTTGGAAGATTTATACGTAGTCCCTCCCATGTGGGCATATGACAATCCTTATCATTTTAAGCCGAGAAATGAATCCCAAAAGCTTCACAAAAATTCCGATGTTGATGCCCCACAACGACACAAAGTATCAGTTGGTCAGATTTTCCTCAGTGACAATAAAATTCGATATAAAAAGATATACATAACGGCGAATGCTGGATTCGGAAAAACCTCACTGTCACAGAAGATTACCATGACCTGGTGCCAAAGTCATTTACCTCAAACGTCACTTACTGAGAAATATGAAGTTGAGGAATTAGACGCGATGAAATACTTTGACTATCTTTTTCTGCTTCATTTAAGGGATTATCAAAGTGAACCGCAATGCAATCTCGATAATTTGATTACGCAAATGGTGTCAGAGAATTTGTCAAGAACTACACTGTACACGAAAAAGTTCCTACAAAGGATGTTACATGAGAAGAAGTGCCTAATAATATTCGACGGGTTGGACGAATGGGTCCACCCGGAGAAATGTAATAAAACACCTGCAGTACCCCACAACAACCATCCAGAGAGTTGCACGGTGCTCACTACGTCTAGACCCTGGAAGTTGGGAACGATAGGGCTTTCGCCGCAAAGTATTGATCGACACGTGGAAATATCGAAGCTCGATCACACGACGTGTAACCAGCTTGCCAAAAATGCAGTTCGGATTCTCAATGAAAAAGGATTAAACTTAGCGAATAAAACCAAAGCAGATTTCGCAAAGGAAGTAAATTCTGTTAAAATCGGGGATATTATTTATATTCCGTATATTTTGCTTCAGCTCATGTGCTTTGTTTTTGGTGGACTTCCCATTGGTAAATCAAAATGTGAAATTTACAGTAACATTACTGAATTCAATCTTGTACGTGGTCTGAACAAAAAGAACATGCCAGCTATACTTGTAAAGTCAAACGATAACTCGGAAGTCCCGAACTGTATGAAAGAGAACGAGACATGTAAACGCTTTTTCAACCTATTAATGACGCTTGGGGAATTGGCTTTTTATACTTTATTTAGCGAGAAAAAAGAATCAACTTTAATATTTGATAAAAGAATTGTCACCCTGTACTTGAACGAGCAAGAAATCGATTTATGTTTAAAATTTGGACTTCTGTGTCAAACAAAGGACAGCAGCATGATCGCAGTAAAACGCTATCAAATTTATTTTCAACATAAAACTGTACAGGAATTTTTCTCTGCTATTTATATAACCACTCAATGGCAAAACGAATCCGTAAAATCAACTATTCCTAAAATCTGTTCATCTGTTTCAACCGTATTAGAAATGTCAAATTTATTTGTTTTTATATGTGGTATGAATCCAAACGTGTATGCTTGTATTTCCGGTGAGCTTCAGAAGATCGTGGACCTTGACTGTTTAACGCGTCAATATAGGACAGACATTTATAGTGATTATGACGCTAGAAGAAAATTGGAATCTTACCAGTCAATGCAGGTCCAGTGTTTGCAAGAAAGTGCGAGAAATGGATATGAAAATTGTTCTGTCTATCTTAACGATATCCTGGTTGGTAAACACATACCAACAGATGATTTAACAACTTTGAAAATCATTATCAACTTGAACAAGTGTAACGTGAAATCGCTACTACTATCATATCCAGACGAAAAGATAACAGAGTTCGTGCTTTCACTGGATCCTGGTGTGTTCACCTCCCTGGACACATTGGAAGTACTAGACTGTGACAAGGAACCAGTATGGCTGGCATACATTCTCAATGAATCAGCCCGTACATTGACATGTTTGACACTACTACTATCAGGTCGTAGCTCTCTATCTGGTATCAATATAACGGCGCTCACAGGATTAAAATGTTTACAATCACTGCATCTTGCTCACGTTCACATGACTCACAGTAACATCAAATGCCTCTATGCTTATATCAACCAGACCACAACACTGACACAACTGAAGCTGGCATACATAGACTGCCCGGACCACAAGTATCCGTGTCGAGATTGTGATGTAACCTTGGACCTTCATCGTCTGAACCAGCTGAAAATGTTGCATCTCTATGATGTACGATGTAGCAAGCTACAGGTTAACCCAAAATGCCTGGAGAAGCTTGAGTTCTGGCCTCAGGGAGAGGTGATTACTGCCAGTTCCAGTGCCACATTGTGGCAAAATCTACGTGGAGCACCAATCCTTTCATCATTAACGTTATGGTTTATGACATCTTGCAAGGATATGATACAAACCATTCCTACACTAACACAGCTGCATTATCTCCGCCTTGTAGGGATCGATATAGGTGACGTCATACTGTGCTTCTCACCTGCAATGACAAAACTGGAACGTGTGGAGCTATGGAAGGTGAGAATGTCGGCTAATGCGTGGAAGGAACTTTTCTTAAGTATCGGCCAGCTACCAAATCCTGTCAAGTTGGAGATAGATGAGTGTAAGGGATTATCCAGGGAGGAATGGCAGACATTTGTGGACGAATTCAAATCAACGCATACATTATCACTATTACAAGATTTAAGTATCGATGATTCGTGGGGATATGCTTCTGCATCACTGACTCTGAAAAAACAATAGTGTTTAAAAACAAACCGAACTTGATTAACCTTTAACCATGAATTATATGCGGAATGAAAATAAACGATACATGTGCACATAAAAATGACCCAAAACTAAAGATGAAGATGAATCGAATACTTAAGAAGTATTTAGTTGACTGAGAGAAGCCGTCGAATCACTGTTTCGGTGGACCAGACAGAGGAAATGTTATGATTTAACAGCTGAAAGGAGTTACAGCAAAGAACTATGTAGGTCATGTCAGGGCACCTAAGATGAAATCGCCACCCACTGCAGCCAAAGAAGCCCCCAGACTTAACAATCCCTCATGCCACTGGATCCAGGATTCTGAGGGCGAGTTAATAAGATTGTCTGCATGTACAAGCCTTCAAGTGATCACTGAAAGTTGTAGCTAAGACACTTTACGAAGACAGCCTTTGGACTAGTGGTCGTTCTTCACTGTACCCAGGGCAGCATTTAAGTCCGGCAGCATCCAGTGCGACTAAGCAGCCCTGTTTACCTGTTTAACCCTGCTAAAGCTAGGAGCCTAGAAAAGATGGCCTAAACATTGTCTGCCCTACAAGCATCTGGCCAGCCACAACTGGCAAATCGTCCATTTATGCGGTTGAAATCAAAACTCAAAACAAGGAAATTCAATATAAAACTATATTTATATAATATTGGTTGCGTCGCAGGAATTTCAGGGCTAGGCGCTGTCGCCGTGACGATGCGGGTTCGCTCCCAGCTAGAGGCACTATCATTTCCAACAAGGAGCAGGAAACGTCCGTACACTGGTGGACAGAGAGAAGGCTGCGAGACCTCACAGAAGAACTGCACTTTTTGCGAAAGAACTCTCACGATACAACATCGACATTGCAGCGCTGAGTGAAACAAGACTTGCTCAGTGAGCAGTCTAACAGATATACCTTTTTAGGAAAGAAAAGACCGAGGACGAGGACAGAATCCATGGAGTGGGTCTGGTCACTAAAAAAGTCTGTTAAAACAACTACCAGATTTGCACATCGGGTCTAACCAGCACAGAGGAGACAATCGAGCGTTTCTACGCCGAGCGTAGTTCGCTTCTCTGTTTTGTCCCAACCAGCGGCAAGCTTATCTTTAGGCGATTTCTACGCCCGCGTTGGCGATGACCACGGCCGGTTGGAGGGAATTCTCGGCGATGAACAGCAATGGTCTACTCCTGCTAAGCAAATGTTCGGAGTATGAGCTTATTATCACGAACACCGTATTCAGACAGGCAAACAATACAAGACATTCTGGATGCACCCCGATATGAACAGTGTTATTTGATAGATTATGTCATAGTGGGACAGAGAGATACCCGGGACGTGCGCATCACAAACGCCATGAGAGGATCCCAATGCTGAACAGACCACAGATTAATACGTGTGACTCTAAACATTTATATTGCTCTCCACTTCGCCAAGCGACCAAAGGTAAAAGAGAATCACATAAAGATGTTAGTCGATAAGTTCTCAGTGGCAACCAAACTGTTTGGTCTGTCAATCAGCCTGGGGTGTGAGACCAGAGTTCTCTTTCAACATGTACCTATGAGCACAATACAGCCGCCGTGCATTACCATGGAAGGTTCTCAACTGAAGAACCCAGGCTCTTTCAAATACCTAGATAGCACCATCTCCAGTGACGTCACCCTGACACAGATATCACATCCCTGATTCAATAAGCCAGCAAGGCAATGGGAAGACTACGCTCCTGAGTACATCAACGCAAAGACATACGCATGTCCACTTAGCTTAAAGTGTACAACGCAGTTGAGCTCTCCTCCTCGTTTACCCATGACGGGTGTAAGACACGGACTCTCTCGGGCATCTCAAGCAGCTGAAACAGTTTCTCCCTTCGCCGTATGCAGATACACTGACAAGACAAGAAGGCAAACTACAAAAGCAATGAGTACAAGGTGATTCAGACACAGCTACGCTCTACTGGCCACTTGATCTACGGTAAGCTGACGTCACGCAGCCGAAATCAGGACAGGCCAAAGAAAAGGTACAAGGACAATATAAAGTCGTACTGCATGTAGGCCAAAGTCCAGTCCAGACATCGCGAGGATGCCGCCTCAGACAAAAAAGCATGGAATGTCCTAACCAAAAGAGCGGTTACAAGTTTTGAAGCCGACCGATGCAAACGTCGCACGGCTACTTAACTCTCATTTTAGGTATTTACATTTAATGAGGAACGCTTGGTGTTTTATTAGTTTATCTCGGATGTCTTTAAATTTAATAAATCATGAACTTAATCTTTCTACAACAACACCTGACAGCTGCCCATCGAATAACAATGGTTTGACTTCTAGCGATGTTTATAGATGACTAATTGTTATTATTAATTAATGTTTTGTGATTTAATTGACAACAAAAATGGAGAAATTGATGAGCATGTATAGAATGATGTGAATAATTTATAGAATCACTTACTTCTTTCTTAAACCCCTTATTATAACATAGGGAAAGATAACTTTATTGTGACTGCAGATTTTCAAAAACATCGTATTTCTTTGCAATGATTAGAATGAATTAGAATGAAATTTGTTCGAAGAAAGAATTAGGCTTTTTCGATTTCCTAATTTTACTAAATTACATGTGGTAAAATAGATATTTTTTATTTTTGCTGAGTATACATGATGCGTTTCTTATATTTTTATCAATTTGTTCATTAAAAACAAACTTTACAGCAGAAATCCGATACTAGTAGTATTCATCTACCAGAGGTACTACCTAATATACTGTATCACATGCTTCTTGCATACATATTCGTGTAACACATGCTCCTTGTGTGTTTGACATTTGCATTATTTTTCAAGCTTGTTTCGGTAAACATGAAACATTCTCAGATTAGTCAAGAACTGAACAAGACATCGTAAATTTCTTAGATCTTTCGTAAATATATTAAATTCGGTTGCAAAATATGCACGCGATTTGATAAATGTTTTAACATTTTCAGTCACTGTTAATGTCCGCCATAAATTCAGCTGCTGACTGTTGCGTATTACGTCATCACTAAATGTGAATTTGGAATCAATATTGTATTTTGGATTTATCATTGATATTGGATATCAACATGCATAGTTGAACTGATAATTGAATGACATTATCGACATAGAGCTGACTGCTTATAATTGTACTGACAACTGAAAACTAATACTGATATAGAAGTGAATGCTTATTACTGAACTGATAACTGAATACAATATTAAACTAAATTTCGTTTGAAAATTGAATGCGCATCTATTTTCACTTATCCCTCTAGTGAGCTCAATTTAGATGCTCTGAAATTACGTCGCGGCCTGCCGTTTTAAGAATAGAAACGCTACCACATAGGAGACTTATAAACCAAGATCGTCACTATAAAGTTGGAACCATTGCGGTATACAGTTATTTCATGTAACTGGTCCTCAAATTTAAATTAGTGTTTATTAAGCAAAGTTTTAACTAAGTTTTATTTTATTCTCAGAGTCTATCATACAGGATAAATCTACGATTTATCTTAACACTCCAAGCGTGTCTGTCTAACTTTTCATTCGTTGTGTCTGGCTGTTTATCTGTCGTTCACTTTAGGATAGCTGATAACTAGTTAAAATGCTATTGCCTCTACCTGGGAGCGAACCTGAACCGCCAAGGAGACAGCGCCTAGCCCTGCATTTCCGTCAACGCAACCAATGGAGCTGGACGTGACAACCCCCAAAAAGTTGATCGGATAACCCTAATATCATCACTGCATAACATCGGTAACGGTAATTTAATATTAACAGTACTGACTATATGTACGGGGTGACTTTCTACGGCCGCCACTCTGCAGAAATATATATGTAAATTTCAAATGATATTGCCTCTTCCTGGAAGCGAACCCGCACCGCCACGGCGACAGCGCCTAGCCCTGCAATTCCGACAACGCAACCAATTGAGCTAGCCGGGACAACCCCCAAAAAGACAGGTTCAGCTTGGTACTGGAATACTAGAAGGTTAAAGCAGACTTACAGGGCAGACTTGCTGTTGGCTAGCTTGACAGGGTTGTCGGATCGGGCCAACTTGATTAAGGCTGACTTAACTGCCAGTTTGATTGTTGTCTTGTACTGTAGCCTACTGGACTTGCTTGACAGGGGATTATGCAACTGATTTCGCGTGATGGGTCCGACTTGATACCGGACAAGCTTACCCGATAAACCATACGGGTTATATTCTATTTGCAAGCAGTTTATATCCAGATCAGCCGGCACATCCGTACCGTCAGATCAGGATCTACATTTCATATTTCGGTCAGAAATAACCTAATGAATAAAAACGCGAGCAAGGTAGATCGTGATCAGACAAAACGAATATTATGCTAGCTGATCTAAATCTACACTGTTCGCACATGCGGTAACAACCATATCTCAAGGAGTAAAGTGTAAATGGGGTCACCTTGCTACGGGCCTATTGGATCACTATAATAGGTGGAATCATTGGCACCCGCTGAAAATGTTTCAAATAACGAAATTATAATTTGACGGATTAATTTTCAGAAAGAAGATCCTAATATATAAATGAACTTACACCGACATTTTTATCTCATTTCTGATATTAATAAGCAATTGACCTGTCAGAACTTAATCAAGTCGGTCTTCGTCTTTTAATTTATTGATGATAGTCATAGTACAATTTTTGTTATGAATAAGTTAACATGCATTTATATTGGTACATAACTACATATGTGCATCTAGATGTTGCCAATCTATTTAGATACTGCTACGAAAGAGACTTCATGTTATCTCTTTCGTTTGATTATCAAAATCACATTATTAGAGCGTACAAAACCTCGAGTTATCTGCATGTTCTGTTAAAATTGATAATACTTATTTTCCAATAATCAATGACCAACTAAATATACCCTATAGGTGAACCTCCCAGTCCCTTGTCTATAATGTTTTAGGTAATTTAAATTGGTTAAGCATTAACAAAAACAATCGTCTTGTAAATTCTATGTGTCACGTTACAAACTTGCTAATAACAATAATAAGGCAAAACGACAAAAAAATATTTGTGTTAAGTACGGGGTTCAAAGTGGGTTCAGTGGGGCTGCTCGAACCCCTCTTTGGGCAGCAATATTGAACTTTCATGGGGATTTTTGACAAAATGTGGAAATTATTATGTAACTATCCTACGACTGCCCTTAACGAACCCCCTTGCATCCAACCCTGCTGCTATATGGGATTGAAATCGAACTAAACTGGATTTTATATCAATTAATTCATTTTAAATCCTTTTTTATTATATCTTGAATTTATTCAAATGTCTCTATAGAACTTCTAAAGTAAAGGGTTTGCATTAAGTCAGCTATTTATTCAATTTTAAATCTTTCTAAATCTTTCTTCTTATCATCAATAAAGTTGAACAAGAAATCTTCCGATGAACGTAACATCTGACGCAAGGCGGTGAGCGCTAAAATGCTGACGTCAGTTCTGACGTCGATTTCCTTTTCGTAGTTTTTCACAGGAAGCACGTGACTTCTTGGAACGCCAAAAATGTCGGAATATATGTCGACGAGATTTCTGATTGCTTCGCTGCGGAATGTTAGTGTCACGTCGTCTTCCACATACTGGCATATTTTGTCAACTTTGGTGAGAAGAACTACTTGAGGTATTTCTAAAAAAAAGAATTTTAAAATGTAAAATATTCATATCGGACATTGCCAGATTACGAAAATACAGCCTAACTACATAGCCTAGCCAAAAAGTAAAGGAAAAAAGAGAGAGCATGTTTTTACTTTTATTAATGTCAGGGGACACCACAAACAAATTACGAAAATGAAAACCCTTTTTGTACCTGAAAAAGTCAGTAGGAAAACAATCGGCCACTTTGCGATTAAACCTAGGGTGCACCAGCTTTACACCTGTCCTTGAAGGTTCTTATATGAACAAACAAGCATAAGCTGGCTTTGAGAATGAACCTCAACCAACCCATCAACTCGACGATGTTTCACGCAAAGGAACACAAACATGTAAAACATAAGAAACTACTGCGTCATGCGAAAAAAGGCAGGTACTCAAAGAGTTCACCTTATTGTTTGGCCTGGCAAAGCCATAAGCAACTTTTCACGTTATAAGTCTGCAAGCTATCACATATTGCATTGACATGTGGAAGGTGGCTGAGCTGGACTTACTTCACAAGTGCGACTTGTTCGTGTTCTTGTCTTCAGAAACTTGCGGGACAAGGTAAGATTGATGCAATATAGAATCTGGTTTCAAACCATAGTGGAAAGTATGTTTCGAAAAAAAAACGTAGAAAACTTTGAAAGCCACCGAACACGACAAATATAAAAATATTGCATGCTTGGTTTGATTGAGTCTGTTCATTGGCAGTTATAAAAATGAATATTACTGCCCTTCATGGGCAGTAATGGATATGCATATTTCTGCCCACGCTGCCTAGCACCGGGATGAGCAATAATTATTTATAACACTGGTCAGTAAACAGTACAATTTTGATCCAACCTAAACGATGGTATGCATATGGCGGTGAACATGAAACTTTCAATGCGGTATTTACAGAGTCGGTAACACCGCATTTTTTTTTTAATTATGTGATGTCTTCTTTTTAAAAAAATTTTCTCTCATATATTTACACCACTCTTTTATATTATATAATTAAATTCTGAAAGTATTCTTTATATTTTAAATGCCTATTATGCTGACAGTTCTTAAACTGTATTTTTATAAATCTGAACGCAATGAAAGTAGTAAACCTTTCTGACGGACTGCCATCTGCAGAGATTTGATTTTCTCCAACATTTTATCTGACAGAACTGTGGCCGTGCTTCCATCAATGACAAAACATACACAGTGGATCTTACTGTCCAATGAAGTAGAAGAGAGAAATCCTTGAGTTTTTGGAGATATGGACGATGAGGTATTGAACTGTAAGAAAATGTGAGGTTCATTATAAATAATTTTTGGGGTAAAAAACAGAAGATTTTCTTCCAGTCAATATTCGAATTCAGTAAATTCAATTACTTGGGTTTCCTTGTACATGTACAATGCTCCGGGAATTTGGCAAGCGACTTTTACCAGTGTATTCTACTTCCAGAAGATAGTTTTGTTCAACGTAATCAATACCTTGATTCTTTCCTGTACCGCGAGTTTCATGGACTGGATTAGTGACTTGAAACAAGTGTTCCATTGCCAGTTGTGAGTTCAGTGCGACCAATACCTGCGTTCTCTTCAGTGTTTAAGTTACTTTTAACAGTGTGCTCCACTTACATACCCTGTAGCCATCTGGAACAGTTCCTTTCAGAAGATAGTCGAGTTTAGTACCATCAAAACCTTGGTCCTCTTCTTTACTCCGTGTTTCAGTGACAAGAATAGCAACATTAAACAGTGTGTTCCGCTAACCTTGGAACTTATAACAAACATGTCGGAAAATATGTCGACAAGATTGTCAATGCCATCAATACATTAGTTCTCTTCTACATACGAGTTTTAAACTTCATTAGCAACTTTAAACAGGGTGTGCCTCTTACCAAATAGCCACTTGGAACATTTCCTGCCACTTCTTTAAAAAGTATGTCCCATTTAATTTATAGCCATCTGGAACATTTCCTTCCGGTAGATAGTCGAGTTCAGTGCCATCAATACCTTGGTTCTCTTCTATACTTTAAGTTCTATGGATTGGATAAGCAGCTTTAAACAGCGTGTTCCACTTACCTTATAGCAATAACCTTATAGGAACATTTCGTTCCAGCAGATATTCGAGTTCAGAGCCATCAATACCTTGGTTCTCTTCTAAACATTGTGTTAAAGGAACTGAAATAGAAACACTAAACAGTGTGTTCCACTTACTTTGTAGCCATCTGGAACATTTCCTTCAAGCAGATAGTCCAGTTCAGTACAATCAATGCCTTGGTTCTCTTCTATACCTCTCGTGTCACAGAGGCTGAACTTCAGTGGCTGGGTCTGCGACGATCCTCGGACACAGTAAATGCGAAACTGAAATGATTTATTAGCTGATTATTAAAACATGACTCCTACTACAGATTATCTTTTTCCTTAATTGTTTGGGGTTTCTTAATTGAAATTGGTCATTTCACGAACCCCTCCTTTATCTGCTTTTTCGGCTGTGTTGGGAGGCTGTGTTTGCTGATTGTGGCTGCATATTAACTTTTATATTCAGAACAGAAATCGGCGTTAACACAGACAGGTTTTTTTTAAATATCTTGTATGCGAGTTTTTTCAGCGATACAAGTTATCCCGTTTTTAAATGTCTTGAATAGGGATAATTAGACATACACATTATATTACGTTTATATTAACTTATCCGACCTGATTGCATTTTTGGGCGAGTAAAATATTTTCCAGTGATTTATTCTCATTGAAGGAACAAAAAAGACGTTATCAATTTTGTAAAAACTGTTTGCTAATGAACAAAAAAATAATATAACTTGTCTGTATTATTTAAATCAACATTTACGGGAAGACAGGTACCGCAAACCTTGCACGTTACGCATTGCTCAGCACTACCGCAAACAGCTTGTCCTGTCACATGACCTCGGAAGACAGATGCAATTGTGTTGAAAAAACTAGACTTCCCGGCACCGACCGGACCAAGGAAAAGTATCCGAGAAGTCGTTGCGCCAGTAACTTGTGGAGGACAATAGTTCTCTATTTCAGCCTTCAGACCTTGCAGATTCTAAAAAAAAGTTTATAAAGATCTCAATACCCTATCGGACGTGTTACCAAATATTGTGTCTTCGAAACAATGACGTCAAACCTTGAAATGACGTCATAACATTGCAGACGAAATTGCTCATTGTGCATTTTATGGCAAAATAACTTATTTTTGGATAATGAAACATAAATTGTCTTAAACTTGTTTTTAGACATTGTATTTAATACTTAATAATTTTTTTTTTTAAAAACATGTAGTGTTAAAAAAAAATGTAGTTCCCCATCAAAATGGTATATAAATTAAAATCCGAACTTTCTTTAGATTTACATAAAGCTATCCTTGAGCGCCCTCTGAAAACGGTCCGAAATATTGAACATAAACCTTAAATATTTGAAATTTAATAAATAAGCATAAGGAGAACCAAAATCACTTATTTGTTGAAAAGGCATTGGCTTTGATAATATTGTCTAATCAGCTTTGTTTGCAAAACCGACCTAAGCAACATACCGTTATATTCCACTCTCCTATAGCCCCTATCTCCCTCCAAGGAGTAACCACTGTAGCATCTGAAAATACAAGTTGCAGGTGTAGCAATGCTTAAATATTGACATGCATTCTTAGTTGATGTCCTTAAACAAAAGCGTATAGGACATGTTATGTTAGATCATGTTATAACCATACAATTTTCGAAAAGACTTTAATAAGATTTTTTTAAAGTAATCACAGCCGTTGTCGCCTAATATATTTTTGTAATTTTAAGATTGAAATTAATTATAACACGAAACACATTAACTACAGGAGCTGGCAATACAATATTTGATAGACAAACACTAGAATTCTGTCCTTGTGTACGGGGTACTTTGGTTTTTATATCAAGTAAAATGATCCAGGAATAAGTAAGAAACAATAAAAACCCGAATCGAGAGATTTGTGTAGGCTGTCGACCATGGTTGTGCCACGTGACACTCCACCATGGTTTCCGCATTCTGGTTTTACCAACACACAGGTCAATCGAATATTCGACTGCCAGTTACAAACCTGAGACTGAGTAAACCTCCAAATCAGTAACTGTTGTCACATTTCCGGAAATCTGCTCCTTTGAAACACCCGCCATGTCATAACTACAACCAAATGAGGCTTCTCCATTTAAACTCCAGATATTGTTTTCCGGCGGTATGGATCCACGGAATGTACGCAAATCATAACCACTACCGAACGTGGGTCCGTAGCTTGAGTAGCAATAAATAGCGTAATCGGCGGATTTCACAGGGAACTTTGTGATGGCCTCCTTGCTTTTCAGGCGAAGACGAAACAGAAATGCGTCTTTGTCACTGTAGTATGATTTTGAGCCTGAAAAGAAAAACATCAATAAAAGCCATAACATAACAGATTATTTCTTTTGATGTTCCCAAATAATAACATAAAACATTGGGAGAACTTAAAAAATATTTTAGACAATCGTATTGTGTCAATAAAGTTCATGCAATGTCGAAAAAATGCTAAGAAGAAAGCAAGAGCTGTTGTTGTTCTTCTTGATGTTGTTGTTATTGATGTTGTTGTTTTCCGCCAGTAAACTTAAAATTAATTTTAGTAGAATAGCCATCTATTTATCAACAGTTTTAATTTATTAAGACAATGTTCGTCTTGAATTACCAAAAATGATGTTGTTCACTTTAGGTATCAAATAATACTTGGCACTACAATGTTCCCCGCGGAGGAAATTAATAGGGTTGAAAATGTCTAAAAATTGAAGCCAGCTTAAATAATCGTAACCACTCCACCCTCAAAATAAAAGCTGTTTGCATTTTTTTGTTGTTGTTGTTTTTTAAATATGGTAAAAGGTTTATGATTAAATAAAATAAAAGGCGACTACGGAAGTGTCTGATTTCAACACATTATGAGTTTTACATGCGCACCTTTTGCATAGCTGGCGTATTTTAAGGGCGTTTTGTCTCAATATTATCTAATAAGCGTCGTTATCAGTTGGCACGGGAGAGACTTTTTAGATGAACAATACTCTGTACTTGTAAATCAACTTAAGTCCACCGATGGTCCACTGGTGTAATTATCATACCACCCCGTGCACCTTTCCACCTGTCCCAGGGTAAAAAGTATTCCAGACAGAAACAAATGTCATGCATTTGCTTTTTATTATACAAAATCATAAATAAATTGCCATACAGTACTGTGAACGTTTTGGGTTACAAACGAAACGCACGATAGACGATATACGGACGCACGATACACGATAGACGGACGCACGATACACGATAGACGGACGCACTATACACGATAGACGCACTATACAAGATACTGCCGATACATATAATTTGTGTACGAGATTTCTAAAAATTGAAAATGCTATCAACATATCAATTGAATGGTTGCATTAAATCTTATAAATTTGCATATGCGAGAAACATATTCACGTTGCACTGTAAAATTAAAAGACGCACGATGCATGATATGCGTTATACGGACGCACGATACACGTTAGACGCACGCACGATACACGTTAGACGGATGCACGATACACGTTATACGTACGCACGATACACGTTAGACGCACGCACGATACACGTTAGACGAACGCACGATACACGATAGACGGACGCACGATAGACGCAAATTTTGTAACATTAAACGTTCACAGTACTGTATCTGTTGTTTTTTTTTTCATACCTTGTTATTTATCAGAGACAATGTCGTTTGTTTAAAATAAAAAAAAATACATTGTCTATGAAAATTCTTACATTTTAAACCAATATTTTCCGCACAATATATATATATGCATTTTAACAGAAAAGCAACATGCTTTTACGTAACTAGGATAATCCCACACATTTCATTTATCAATATCCAGTTGTTGTTGTTTTTTTTTTTCATTATTTTGTAGGACTGCTTAAATTTTCCATGGGACAGGGGCCGGGTCCCACCGGGGGCGCCAACGCATTTTCCTTCCACATGTGGTTATGTCGGTCTGGGGCCTCCGATCGAGGTGCGACTTTTCCATAGGTCACATAGTCACTGTGGCCATAGCTTTCAATTTTTAATTGTCGAATAAATAAAACAATGCGATGTAGCATGTTAAGCTTTTGCGGCAAAGATAAATATCATATTAATTTACGTGTATTAAAGTGCTAGAAACAAGAAATACGGAATGAATCTAAGTTCATAACGGGACAGCTTTTATCCAAAATCAAAATTTAGTGGTACAAAGCATAGACTATGACCTACAAAAATACACTGTATGGGAAAGAGTGTTTCCCCTCCGATCGATTGTGCCAATTGTGAACGGTGCGCAAGTAAAATTTAAAACATTGTGAAATCGGAACCTACCGAAATCGTCTATAATTCAGCACATTTTAATAATATTATACGCACTACTCCAACTTATCGCCGTGTAACCTCCGTAAACTGACCCCACGGTGTCGTAGATAACTGTCACAGTTGGTCCCTTGTTATTGCAATTGTTGTGAAATGTTGTCGCGTCAGCGCCATCTTGCGAGAAACTATACAACAGCTTAAAATTCTTGGGTCCTTCTTTGATGAAACGCCCTAAACCTGCTCTTTCTGTTTTGGACAATTTTCCTGCCATATTGCTGTATAACAAGGAAAACGGTTAAATACAATCCAAAGTGTGAGTCTTATAGAGTTGAAACGGAACCTCATTCAAATCAACTTACGAATTTAATTATCATTACATCACTTTACTTCCTATTCGGAAACCAAAATATACTCCCGTCAATAGAAAATTACCACTTTTGTCATTACCACCAGCTTTAATTAATTGATAAAACATGAAAGGCTCCGTATGAATTTTAACTTTACTTTTGACGGAATTTAAAACACTCACTATGATCAGGAACAAACTTCCGGTGTTGTCCCCCTTTAGCCTAGTCGTCTTTTAAAACATTTTCAGACTTTGACCAATTAAACAAGGTAAATCTTTGAAAACTTTCAGTTTCAGTTAAATAAAATTTTCCTTGACGCGATGAAAAAGTAAAACAGCATTTAACATGTTTCTAATTGGCTGTTACGCAAATTTGTCGGGATGATTTTATTGTTTCTATTAAATATTGAGCTTTAAAATTATGGCTGCAGAAAAAGCCTGATAAGAATTTAAGTTAACCGAAATTGCAAGAATGTACGACTTTGCCAATGCGATTAGTTTAAATTTCATCAATGTAAAAGCTATTGTAGAATCTAAAAGTGACAACTTTCTTTTGGCGGCCATTATATAACATATCATAATGTTACCTACATGTGCATGTTCTCGTGAGTGACTCAGAAAAGGAGTGGACTTCAACAAAGATGTATAGTACTTTATCGATAACTTGACAGTCACGTGACAGAATGATAAGTAAACAAAAAATAAGGGACTGAAATATTTTTTTAAATCTGATATATCGCCATATTTTCTTGACGAGAATCGCTCACTGGAAATGTATCTCATTCGCCAAGATCAGCCATAATATCACGTGACTATCTAAATATCCATAATCAGTTATACCTATTATGAACACTTAGTGGTTATTATTCAAATAGATGAAAAGGGAACTTTGAAAGCCACCGGGCACGACAAAAATGAGCGTGCATTGTTTTCCACAAAAAGAATAATTGCAAGGCACTCAACGATTGCGCAAAAAATACCATTTAATTGAAAAATACCTGCAATGTATATTGTTAAATAATACAAATCCTTTTCCTGAGATAGCTGCTAAATCTCAATGGTCTTTTTGGTAATTTAAGTGGATTCTGGCAATGTATATCCAACATACCCCAAAACTTTAATTTTAGGTAAAAAAGACCCTTCATGGGAGCCCAAGAAGCGAAAATTGCAGATCCAAATCAGACGGCACAGATGTGCCAGCTGATCTGGATCTGCACTGGCCGCGCATGCGATAAAACCCGTATGTATGAAGTAAAGAGTTAACAAAGCACTATTTACCTTCACTGGATCCTGAACGATCATTTAAAATAGTTGTCTTCGCTTCATCATCGTTTTCAACTTGTATAACATGCACTGTTTAAATCCATTCACTCACCGCTTTTCGCGAATTCGCTTTCCTCTTAGTACTTATCAAGAGATAATGACCAAGTTCGTTAGATAAAAAAAAACAGGATTTCTTTTAAAATACCTTATTTTTAACCGAACTCATCTTTAATATTTCTGAATACAAACTTAACCTACATGTGTGCAATTTAAAATGTTCGCTGACATAATAGTCCATTGATAAACATTTTACACCTGATTATGGATAAGTAGACAGTCACGTGATACTCTGTTTATATATCCAAGCATGATCGTATGACAGATATGGGCGAATTAAAATTGTATTGTCCAACAACATTGACCTGGCACTCTTGAATTTGACCCTGTAGTCGGTGTATTTCGTAAACTTAACGATCCTAATTTAAATCGATATGCTATGTATAACCAATTTTAATAAGCTACAAAATGTAAGAAGCCCACTTAGCGCAGTCGGTAAAAGTGTTTAAATTCGAGAATAAAGACGTAAACTCGTGGGTTCTAATTAATGTTTTAGCCACGTTTACACATTTTTTTTTAATTTTAATTTTAAAATTTCCATTCTTTTAAAACTCGTATAGACTGTTATTTTTCTGTGTAAACTACCGGTGTAGTGTGAAGTAATTTATAACTGAATAATTTGCGTGTATGGGCTAAAGTAAAAATGCATTTATAGCCTATACGGTTGCATAATGTCACAAATAAAATTGTAGAAAAACACTATTCAAAGGGTATTCTAAAACCAGATGTACGAGTAGTAAAACGATTTCAAATGATTTTTTTAAAAGTAAAAGAAAAATGTGTATTTTAAAAAAATAATGTTTGTAAGGATTCGAACCAGAGACCATCCGATCCGTAGTCCGGCATGTATACCAATACACCACAACTCACTGACGTTCGGAGTGAACAATTATGTTCTCTGTTTACATGTATGTACCAGTGTTTTTCCTATGACCTTTACGAAATTTAATGAGGTGCCAGGTCAATATTGTTGGACAATACCGGTGAGAGAACATTGCAATATCAAATTGTAAAACGTTTTGCAGATAAACAATATTTAAATTAACTTGTTTGTCGCGTGACTGTAAAGTTATCGATAACGGACTGTAGAAACCCTCAATTGGTTAATCTTACATGGTTCACGTTATCTCAAATACTCTGATCTTTGGGTTTATCTCACCGTTTAAGAGTGGTAACCTCTCAGGTTTTAGTCTCAATCATTCAGACGCTCTGATTTCGCAAAGGCGATCAGTACGTCTGACGACATTGTTCGTTAAAAAACCTGACACTTTAAGACGAGGCTCGTAAGGATATTAGTATGGAATGCCGTTGTTGTCTCGTAAAAACGGGTTTTTAGACTGTCGCCCTGCCGAAATCGAGAACACATCCTTCGACGACACGTACTTTTTTACTGTATTATTGCGCCCACAGGCGTGTTCAAGTATGCTGGGTTCTGTGGTTACCGCGAGATCTGATGAACAGTTTATAAAGACCTTGCAAGCACAATAATTAACTTATTGCAACCTTATAAATATTTTAGAATGAAATCATTTCAATAAGAAGATCATATTTTTTCTCTATATTTGGACCGTTTTGGATCAAAATTACGTCTGAAGTGAAAAACTTTGCCCCACAACATTTTTTTGTATTTCTTAAAATAACTTCAAAATTCTTTGGCATATCCTAATGGGTAACAGTTCGAACAATAAAGGTCCATGCTTTACTTTAAATTCAAAAGTTAGCGGAAATACAAAAAAGGGCCGTGTAGAACTATTGGTGTGCGTACATGATGACTGTTTACTAGAGGAAAGTCGGAAAGTTCTTGGATATTTTGATCGTTTAGTGTTGTAAATGTCACGGGCTCGGGTTCTATTCTCCCATGTTCTGCCGTGGGTTCTAACTGAGGATTCTATGTGTAGACAGTTTGAAAAGGAAAACAAAGGAAGACAGAGAAAAGTAAACGAGTTATCAAAGCGAAAATCATCCAACAGACGACTTGAATTTGATGGTTGTTCTAGTGATGAAACAGAAGGGAGTGATAGGAGTAATATGATAGAAAAAGAAAGAGAAAGGTTGACTACTCTAAATAGAAAGGAAGAAGAAGCAATAAATACACTGATTCAAAAGCAGAAACATTATAAGAAAGAAGAAAGAAGAAAGTCAAAGGAAGTCGATGCATTACTTCAGTCAATAAGTGCACTGGAGATATTAGATAAAGAACTTAAAAGGAAAAAGAAGCGAACAAAAGAGTTAATGAGAGAGATAGATACATCAATGGAGAAAAACACTCAATTAGATGAAACTTTGGAAAATTTGAGGAAGAGAGAAGCTACACTGCTTAAACGCATTGATGAAAACTCTAAGACTGGAGAAACAAGAGAGAAAAGGATACCGACAGAAGAAAGTGAAAAAGTGACTGCTGAAGTAAGAAGTAAAGATAAACCTTGTAAAGATAAGATGAAATTCCGTGAAGACACAGAGAGCGTTCACAATGCAGAGAAGAACGGAGACGTTGGGAAAGATAAAACTGTAATTACCCTGGAGAAGGCTCTTATTGGAAGACCATATCTTCCAGCCTTTGAAGGAAGGAATTATGACGACTGGAAGATGGAAGTTAATTGGTTATTAGCATCCAATATATATTCCGACTATGTCATCGCACAAGTTGTGAGGAATTCCTTAAAAGGGCATACCAGAAAGGTGTTAACATCGCTTTCTCCCCATACTTCAACCAAAGACATCATGGAAAAAATGGACGAGATATATGGTAACATAAAAGGGGGTGATAGTTTACTACAAGAATTCTTTTCTGCAAAACAATTAGATAAAGAATCAAGCTCAGATTGGGGAATTCGGCTTGAAAATATCTTACAAAGAGTTATCGATACTGGAGAAATCGTTCAGGCAAAGGGAGAAGAAATGTTGAGAAAGAAGTTTTGGAAAGGATTGAAGTCTGAAAAATTAAGGGAGGCATGTCGAAATGCGTACGAGTCTAAAGAAACTTTTACTGCTTTAAGAAGGAAAGCAAGAGAAGAAGAAGAAGATATAGAGCTTAGGAGGAAAGAAACAGAGAAGGAGTTTCAACGAACTGAACAGAAAAGTGAGAAACCCGCAATACATAAACCAATAAAGACTAACTCAGAGACTGAAGCCAAACTGGATAAAATTCTAGATAGAATCAAACAGCTTGAAGATGAGATGAGAAATTACAGTATGTTGCAACAGCAGAACTCTCAAAACTTTCTTCAGGATAAAACAACCAACCAAGGATGGAGAGGGCGAGGACGGTCAAGTTTTAGGAATAGAGGTGGAAGAGGAAGTAGAAATGAAACACCACAGAGTAAGGAAAGCACTGAAGAAAAGAGGAGTAAGGACCAACCAACTGACCCTGAAAATGATAAGACTTTAAACCAGTAGGTGTCTCCATCGCGGAGCAGATGAGAGAACACTTTGATAAAGGAAGCTCCAACAAAATTCTGTTTGATAGACTAGTTGGGACAAACAATGAAAGTGACATTGAAGTAAATGGAATTGTTACGAAAGGTCTTATAGATACCGGGTCTCAAATTACAACTGTAACTGAAGAATTTCATTCGAGTCTAACTCCAATGCCAGTTCTGAAGTCGTTAGAGGATTTTAATCTTGAAGTTTCCGTGGCAAATGGTGAAAAACTTCCTTATCTAGGGTATGTTGAACTTGAAGTGAAGGTGCCTGCATGGAATAGCCAGGTATTCTACACATTGGCTCTAGTCGTTCCTAAAACGATTGGTAATGTGCCAGTTATAATTGGGACAAACTTCCTGCGACAACTGAAGCAAGACCTAGATATCCTTGAAGTTTCTCCAAGTATTCCAGATGCATGGAATTTGGCCTTAAAGTCGATATCCTCGGAAAATGTCGGCGTTGTAAAGAGTACAAAAACATGTACCTTACAACCATTGGAGAGTAAAGTCATTACTGGGTTTGTTCGGAAAACTGGAATACACGAAACTGTGGTGACTGAACCCTCTCCGCAAGGATTTTCGTCAAAGGTTACCGTGTGTCCAAGAGTTGTGACTCTGGGAAATCCTGGAAAATCAAGTAGAGTCCCGGTACGTCTCTTTAATATGTCTGCAAAAGTCGTCACCATTCCTGAAAAAGCAAATCTTTGTGATCTGCATGAAGTAAAAGTTCTGAGATCTCCTGTAATCGGAAACGAAAACACCGCACCCATCCATCCGCAAAGCGCATCTGAAAAAGAAACAAAGGATAAAAAGGTGATTGAAGGCTTAAACTTATCCGATACAAAATTAACAGAAAATGAAAAGGAGGAAGCGTTTAACTTCTTAGCCAAATGGGAACATGTGTTTTCTAAAAACATCAAAGACCTTGGATCGTGCAATCTTTCAAAGCACAACATTGTATTGGAAAACGAAGAACCGTTTAAAGATCCCCATCGTCGAATTCCGCCAGCTTTATTCCAAGAGGTTCGTGAACACCTAAAGGAGATGCTAGAAGCAGGTGCGATACGTGAAAGCACGAGTCCCTTCTCTTCCAATGTTGTTATTGTTCGCAAGAAAGATGGTTCCATACGCTTTTGCGTTGATTACCGGAAACTTAATAATCGAACAAAGAAGGACGCTTATGCCATCCCTAGGATTGAAGATACACTTCATTTGCTGGCAGGATCGAAGTATTTTTCCAAGTTGGACCTTAGGAGTGGGTACTGGCAGATAGAGATTAATGAACCCGATAAACAGAAGACAGCTTTTCAAGCCGGAAACCTGGGATTTTACGAGTTTAATCGTATGCCGTTCGGATTATGTAATGCGCCGGCTACATTTCAGCGAGTTATGGAACGTTGCATGGGTGACCTTAATCTGAGAGACTGTTTGATTTATCTGGATGATGTGATAATATTTTCTACCTCATTTTCGGAACATTTAAAACGTCTCGATGCAGTTTTCACACGTCTAGAGGAGCACAATCTAAAATTGAAAGCATCAAAATGTGAATTTTTCAAATCCAAGGTCACGTATTTAGGTCATGTCGTCTCCGAGGATGGTATCGAAACGGATCCCGAAAAGATTGAAGCTGTAAAAACATGGCCTGTTCCATCATCAGTCAAGGAAGTTCGTGCTTTTCTCGGTTTCGTAGGCTATTACCGACGGTTCGTGAAGGGATTTGCCAGTATAGCTAGACCTTTGAACGACTTGTTAGTTGAAAATGAAGCCTCCGGTCCCAAGAAAGTGAAGTCCAGAAAGGCACCTTTTGTTTGGGGTGAAGCACAGCAGTGCGCATTTGAGCAACTTAAGGATGCAATCACTAACCCTCCTGTTTTAGCATATGTGGATTACTCGAAGCCTTTTGTGGTTCACACGGACGCATCAGGAACAGGCCTAGGGGCGATTCTTTACCAAGAGCAAGATGGCCTCCAAAGAGTAGTTGCTTACGCGAGTCGCAGTTTGAAACCAGCGGAAAAGAACTACCCAGCTCATAAGCTGGAGTTCTTGGCATTGAAATGGGCGTTGTGTGACAAGTTTCACGACTACTTATATGGGACAAGTTTTGATGTCGTTACGGACAACAACCCATTATTGTACGTGTTTACCACTGCTAAGCTCGATGCAACTGGACATCGCTGGATAGCAGAGCTGGCAAATTACAACTGTCGCATCCATTACCGCAGTGGGAAACTCAACACTGATGCGGATGGTCTCTCAAGGAGATTTACATATTCTGCTGGTGATGAAGAAATCCTGTTGTTTCCTGAAATCCTGAAAACAATGGAACCAACTAATGACCTCTGGTCAAAGACTGAGGATCATTTAATCTCCCATATGGTTGTGTCAGTTGTGGCGGAAACGCTTTCTCATAATGAGCCTATTGGAGAAACTGTTCTGATCCCGTCAAAGGATACAGCTACATCTATTTCGATTGGGGATGATGTGCCTGAAGATCTTATAACGGCGTCAGCCTTGAAAGGTTACGACTGGGTGAAGGCTCAGCAAACTGACATTGGTATCCACACTGTCATTGAAATGATGCAACAACCTAAGCTTCCATCTCTCAAAGAGGCCAAGTCATCTGAGGTCAACATGAATCTTTTTAGAGACATCGATAAGTTATTTTTGAAGGACCAAGTTCTCTATCGCAAAGGTTTCATCCGGGGTGAGACGTATAATCAGCTAGTGTTGCCAAAATCTTTAATTGACGTTGTCTTTCAAGCTTATCATTCCGATCTTGGACACCAAGGAAGAGATAGGACATTATCGCTGATTAAATCTCGGTTTTATTGGCCAGGAATAGACAACGATATACGTACTCTTGTACAGCAATGTGGTCGTTGTATCCGCAGAAAGACTGCACCACCAATAGCAGCAAAGTTGGTACCAATAACGACAAGCGCACCGATGGAACTAGTCTGTATAGACTATCTTACCGTGGATCGTTCCAAGGGCGGGTATGAAAATATCTTAGTCGTCTGTGACCACTTTACTCGCTATTCACTGGCGATCCCGACAAGGAATCAGACAGCCTCAACCACTGCAAAGGCCCTCTATGATAACGTGTTTGTCCACTACGGATTTCCTTCAAAGCTCCACAGTGACAGAGGTCAGAACTTTGAATCCAAAGTTATCCAAAAACTTTGTGATATTGTGGGCATGAAGAAGAGTCGGACAACACCGTATCATCCCATGGGCAACGGAAAGGTTGAACGGTTCAACCAAACGTTGATGAACATGATTGGTACCCTGGAAATGGAAAAGAAGTCCGATTGGAGAGCATATATTTCTACGCTCACTCACGCATACAATGCGACTGTAAATGACAGCACGGGTTTCTCTCCTTTTTACTTGATGTTTGGGCGACATCCGCGCTTGGCAGTGGATGCCTTTCTTGGATTGCCGGTGTCTGAAACCCAATCTTGTACTTCATCTGTTTACATAAAACAGTTAAAGGAAAAGCTTTCTAAGGCCTATGAAATAGCCCATAAAGAAGCTGCACGGAAAGGTTCCGCATACAAGAACATTTACGACAAGAAGGTCAGATTCGCTTCCATTCAACCGGGCGACCGTGTTCTTGTCCAGAATGTCGGACTTCGCGGAAGACAAAAACTAGCAGACATGTGGGAAGAGGATGTTTATGTCGTCCTACGACAACCCAATGTGGACATTCCCGTTTTTGAAGTGCAGAAAGAGCACTCGCCGACTTCAAGAGTGCGGACATTACATCGCAATCTTTTATTGCCATTCTTTTGTCTTCCGTCGCCGGTTAATACAGAAGACTTTACGACAACAGATGAAAAGTCCGGAGTCAATCAGTCTGTTAGTGCGGATAACAGCAGTGGGGAGTCGGATATTTCAGATCATCTGGAGTCTACAGTAAGACCTAGGAGAAATATTAAAGCTCCATCAAGATTGGCTTGCCATGATTTCCGCGAAGGCTTTAAATAAAGGGTTTTCTTCTGTTGGATTCACAGGAAATTAATTTTGAAAGTTCGTTGAAATGAATTGAAAAGGGAGTTAAAAGTGCAATAGACAATTTAATTTTAATTGAATTTGATGTAATTATTTTTTTGTGAAATTTTGTTCTGCACAGTTCTACTGAAATGAAGTGTTTAATACTTCGTGTAAAATTGACTGAAGGTATAGTGTACACTAATGTTGATTGATCCCGCTTAAGTGAAATGGAGTTTTGAATTAGAACTCGTGATACAAATCGGGTTGAATGACTGAAAGGGTAGATATTATTGACGGATTGTTCAATGCATTTGTTCATGTAATTATCCATATATGTCATGTTAATAAAACATCTTTATTTATACATGAGTTTGTATTGAATTAACAACGTTTATACATTCGTTGTTCGTTGAGATGATAATTGTGTATACACGGTTATAAACGGTGTTCTACCTTCAGTTTTGGTTTTAAAGGTACGTGCAGAATATTATAATGTCTATGGCAGAATGCAGAGACATTATTGGCTGATCAGCTTATAACAGTATGATAATTTGCCTGAAGACAATGTCGGGGACGACATTTTTACGAAGAGGGGGATAATGTCATAGGCTATCTAGGTAGTTTATATATATATTAGGTTAACAGGGTAGGAGTCTATTTATTTTATTAAACTAACCCTAGTTATCTAACTTGACCCCTTTACACTGTCAATAATACCGCCATTGTGCTATTGTGCTTGTTGCAAATTATTATAGAAATATATTGTTTCATATATTTCAGGTATGTTTCTGCATGTTTTTCCATTTTAACCATTCCATATTTACTATTTGTAAACTGTTTGTAATGTACATTTTGCCTATTTGTTATTTGATTGTTTTTAGCCACCGTTATCTAACTTGACCCCTTTACACTGTCAATAATACCGCCATTGTGCTATTGTGCTTGTTGCAAATTATTATAGAAATATATTGTTTCATATATTTCAGTTCAGTGTCATAAATATTAGTTCAGTTAGAACCCACGGCAGAACATGGGAGAATAGAACCCGAGCCCGTGACATAAAGTCTAGTTTTGACTTATATACACACTTGTTACTGACAAACAGATCCTCTGCTCTTAAAAGCGTGACGTGTAACGTTGTATTGGATGCTTTATGCCAAATTTTCAAAATGTTGTGGTGGCGAGCAATAGTTCGCGGTGTCAAAGCAGCGACGTTGTTCCGACGTTGTGCCGATGCGAAGTCACAAACTAAGCCACATGCAATAAATATTATTGCTTTTTTATAAAAACAATAAAATACATATTTTTCAGAGTGAATAAATGTTACATACAGAGGTACCTTTGTTACAGTTCCGAGTTAGAAAGTAATATTACAGTACTAGTAAATTTTCTTTGTTTCTTTTCTTTAAAAATTTTAGCGTCGAAGACAGTATATTCAGTGAAAACAGTTGCTTATGTTATTCGTCTTTCTTTCCTCATGCTTAATCCTCCACATTTGTTTGACAGTCTACCAAACTACCGATGTTTTAACCATATTAAAATGTGTTTTGACTGTCACATGACTGTCTAGTTAGCGATTGCGCACTATAATACCGACCTTTCAATTTGTACTAATTGATCACAACTTTGTCTTAATCAAACTATTAGGTGTCGCAGGTAAATCGTACAAAAATTTATTGCTTCTTCTTCGAACAACTGTCTCATGAAGAAAAAAACACGTTTAAACGAGGATATTTCATTATTTCATGATTGGCTCATTAAGCCTTGTGGCCATGCCAGGTGACATAGTCTCTGCTTTTGTCAAGTTTGCTCACGTGACTGTTCACGTGCACAATCTCCCATTTCTTCATCCAAGGTCCCTGTATAGTGATGTCGAAGTCATTGTCTTCCGCCTTCTGAAAATGTTAAAACAACCTTGTAAGAAAACAGCAGGGAAACGTTACTGTGATATTATTTTATTTCGCGTGGGTTTGATGTTCGCGTTATTCGAGCTAGAACAAGGGCAGTAATACAAATGGAAGCTCAATTTTACCACTTCTCATAATAATACTACTGCGTGAATCAATGACCGTGCCAAAATGTATTTTGTGGCTTTCACGCGAAAATGCACACCCTCGAAATGATGCCACCGTATTATAAAAACAGAAAATTAAATCTGTTTAAGGGCGTATGAGATATCTTCACAGAATAAATACATATCTTATAGTTTCATGGTAAAACTAGTTATGATAAAACCGCTCTGTTCTAACAGTACAACAAGCATTTCCGTGACATTCCCCAAAGTTACAAAATTAGTTGTGTTGTTCATGTCCCATTTTTCGGTAATAACCAGGATCATTTTATTATTCACAAACAGAATTTTCACGATTTGCTGTTTTGAGTGCAATATTAAAACTAGCACATTTTAGGATGTTAACATACTCAGACCAGCACAGTGAGGTATCTCGAACAACCTTTTGGGGCATCAATATAATTTAATTTTCATGGAGATTTTGGCCAGAAAGTTGCAAATTATCATGTTACTATCCTAAGAATGCCCCAAACGAACCCCCTTTCTGTAAAGCTTGCATCTGAACCTGTACTGCAGGGGCTTTGCCTACGAGTGAAATTTGAAAAAGCATATAAAGTAACCATAATTTTACCGGTATCACATCGGCCATGTCTTCGACAGATTTCTTTTGTAGCACGTGTCTGTCGATCCCCTCAAACTTGTCCCAGTCGACCACCAGGTTCGGATTGTCCTTAGTCCTCATCAGTACACTGTCTTTCATATTATAAAACCCATTCGGAAGGTTCGGATTTTGCCAGCGTAGGTCCATACTCCATCTCGTCTGCTTTGTAACGTTTGGGAGGCTGAAATATAACTGAACAACTGAAATCCTAACTTACGATTTCGCAACGTATAGTAAGTTAGCGATAACAGACAAATGATAGTGCCTCTAGCTGGGAGCGAACCCGCACCGTCACGGCGACAGTGCCTAGCCCTGCAATTCCTGCGACGCAACCAACTGAGCTAGCTTGGACAACCCCCCCCCCCCCCCCAAAAAAAAAAAAAACGTACATTTAAATATGGTTAACCGGCGAAAAGTATTAGAAATGTTATATCGCCATGCTCTTTTGAAGTATTGATCAAAAGAAAATATTTAATTCACCGCTATATGTCCTATAATATCTTTCATAGTTTTATAAACATTCTATACTGTCGTATCATTTACTACAAATTTCGATTTCAGTTAGATTTTGGCTTGCAACCAAAACATCAAACACGATGTGCGTCGACTGAAGTTCTGCGGGAAAGTATAATTGACAGAACGTTGTTCATTGTTAATCACGCATTCAAGTTGCTTCAGGTTTAAGCCACACCTTTTGTTATTGTTTCAACATCAGCAAGGGGAATTTACAAACAGCGACAAAAATTTCATTGACAGGAAAACTAATTTGGTAGTAAAATACAGCATCTTTTGATTGGAGCGGCAGTTCCAACAGTCGTCGCATAACAAAAACGTGGTCAGCGTCTTGTGAAGTGCTGCAGTGCAACAGGTGTTTACGGAGGTTGCTCTACTGGCTCAATATCTAATTGAAATAGAAATTTGTAGTTATTTGCAAGGATCATATTTCCCGCAAAGGCATAAATGCCACAATTGGTTTTTCGCGAAATTCTCTGAAAGTTCAATCAAAATAATTGACCGCCACAATCGTATTCGAAGTGTATATACGTAGATCTATATTTTAGCTAAGCGAATAGCGGACAGTAGAAACAGATATCATGTGTGTCTTACTTCAAATTTCGAATTCAATAAGATATTGACCCAGCGAGCAACCTGCGTAAGCACGTGTTGCACTTCACAAGACGCCGACCACGTTTTTTTTTGTCACGCGACGACTGTTAGAAATGCCGCTTCAATCAAAAGACGCTGTATTTTACTTCCAAACTGATTTTGATGTCAATCAAATTTTTGCCGTTGTTGATTCATTCCACTTGCGGATGTTGAAACAATAACAAAAGGTGTGACCTAAAGTAAAGAAACCTGAAAGTTGATTAACAATGAACAACGCTCTGTCAATTATACTTCCCGCGCTACTTCTCAACGAAAATATCAGTCGCGGCGCATCGTGTTTGATGATTCGGTTGCAAGCCAAAATCCAACTGAAATCGAAATTTGTAGTATTTTCTGTTACCTTCTGTGTGGGATCATGTTGTTAAGGAGCAACATTCCACCATATGGAACTCTGCACAGAACGCGGTCATTTTCCACATCGATATCTGCAAGTTTGAAGGGAGACTTAACCATTAATACGGTGCTTCTGGAATGAAGACAAAGACAAAAACCAGCAATTGTCACCAATCGCACATTTCTTCATGAATTGAAATATACTGTCCATTGTGGGTGTCGAACCTGTGCAGTAGGGAAACATTACCTAGCCATGTACCTCCGAGCACGCAGCCAGAAGAGCTAGCCGGGCCATCCCCAAGAAATCTTGGGGGCCAGCCCTGATAAACGCCATAACCATGACATGACATCGGTATCCGAGTACCTACAGTCAACCCTGTCTACAAAGACAACTCAGGGGAGAACCCAAAAGTGATCTTTAAAGGCAGATGGTCTTTGTTCACAGGTAAATTTGTTCTTTAAATCAGTCATTGGGACAAATAAAGTGTAGTATTTGAACACAGGTGGTCTTTGTTTACAGGAAGTCTTTAACACAGGTTTGACTGTACTTATAACTGTACTGAGTAAAAGTATGAGGTTGCTTATTTTCAACGGCCTACTATGAATTTAAGGTCATTTCAAGCATTGGTGTCAGCTGTTTGAAGACTCCTTTTTATGTTACGAGCCCTAAATATTGTTAGATTTCATACAAAAATCATTGCTCGTGTAATGAATATGAACATATAGATGATAATGTTTTGACCTGTGTAAGATAGAAATAGATTTCGCCCACTGAACTACAGAATTCGTCGTATTTTCAGGAGTGGCGAAACCACGATTGAAAATAACATAATTCCGGTGTTCACGAGTGAAATATAAATATATTTCTATCTTTCACTAGTCAAATGAAAACAATGGAATGCCTCTTTAATTTCACCGAGAATATTCTATTCTTCACTGGAAAGCATAAAATAAAAGTGTTTTATATAAATCAAACCTAGTTTTTTCTTCATTTCTTCTTCCTCTAACATGACGTACCATGTACCACCATGACAGCACTGATGTGTTGCCACCTTCCCGGTCTTGTGACCCTTGTTCATCACCTGTAATATACATATTGATCGAGTAATGGACTATTCCACCAAATGATCTTAAAACTAAATCTGGAGATCAGTCTAAAATCTCAAGCATCTGAATGGCTGAAACGGCGACCAGTCGCCATTTCAGCCAATTAGATGATTGAGATTCGAGACTGGTCTCCAGATTTAGTTTTATGATCTTGGGCCCTGAAGTCAATAAATAACTCCATACCGATAGCCATCCGGATTGTTTTCCGGGTATACAACCCTAGTTAGCTACTTGCTTTGAAAGTTCATTAAAAAGACTACATGTTTGAAAACTGTAAGACATTTATATGTTTTATTTATTTTCTGCTAAAGAAACGAAGAAGAAAAGAATTAAAATTGAGAATAATAGAACTATGGAATTCAGACTGCATGGTATGAAATGACTAGTTTAGATAATAAATTTGCGGACTGGGGCCGTTGTTAAGATTGCGAGAGTGCACGCTGGAGCCGTTTTTAAGATGCCAAGAGTGCAGGCTGGAAGCTGATGACTTGACAAGGCTGCCTGCAGGATAGCAGTGTTATGCCTTAATGATGTCCAGTCTAGAAACTGTTTGGAAGTTGTTGCTACAATTGGATTGGTGTGCATGCAGAAAGCCATTGTTAACATTATATGGTGTCTTTGCTTGTTGATTCCTTTTATATTTGAATGGCTATTTAGGATAGAGGCCACAATTCTCGTTATACTGGTGTACAATACAATACAACTGAATTCAAAAGACGTGTGTTTATACCAACGATGTAAGGTCGTTAATCTGTTATAGTTCGCTTGTGACAAAACATACACGGTAATGACCGGTCATTTAACTTAATTAAGAAAATGTATATTATAAGTATTGGTCGCTTACAGGAATTGAATTATTAGCAAATCCTAGCGATTGATCGAATGGCTCCATCAACCGATTGCTGGCATGAAATGTTTAATCTATAGCCTACCATACAGCGATCCATAGCTTACCTCCATACAACCGTTGAATTCGTTAGCATCAAGTAGGGGTATCCATGCCGTGGGCTGCAGGACTTTGTACGAGTTATTGTCAAGGTAACCAACATCTAAAAAAAGGAATACCAAAGTCTTAAATCGCAATATGATTCTGAATCGATGTTAGATAATAGACAAAAATGCATGTTTATTAGATGATAAAATAGACCAAGGTTCCAACTAAACAGTCAACAAGTACACTTCATTAAGTGATCCAAACTCACTATACAAATATTGCATTATGTACTGTGGTAGCATTTAATTTCGCGGGGACTAGTTTTTGCGCAAATCGCACAATTGGCATTTTCGCGCGGAAATAAATTCGCGCAGTTGTATTGCTCCTATAGGATATTATAATTATTTCGTTAATTTTCGTTGGGGTTTGATTTCGCGCACATCCCTTAACGCGAAATACGCGAAAATTAATCCAATGCGAAATATAATGATAGCACAGTACACAATACAGCAAAACTGGTGTAGCCATACCATGTGGTTTGTGACGTCATTTTAAGTATTACGGCAAAAAATGGTTTAACGTATACAATTATCAAACAATCACAAAAAAACTTAAAGGACTTTTATGTACAAATATAACTACAGTAACAAATTATCTGGTCTCACAAGGGATAATTTTAGGTTATTGCACACGTTTACTATATTATTTATTTTGTAAAGCCCATTTTCTGAGAACATTTAGTTGATTGAAAAATTATATACCTTGATGCCATGGCACCGTGGTAGCCTCGTTCTGGGGAGTCTTGGTTCTGAGGTTCCACACTGGGTGACCAGCTATGTCAGGCCCTAACAGCTGCTCAACAACATTCAACAACCGATCGTTCGTCCATAGATTTTTGAAAGCCTGCAATATCCAAAATCTATATAAATATGATTTATCGATTTTTCACAAATAAGTAGCGTTCTAGAAAAATGTCAATTCTGTATTTCTTAAATGATTTGTAATGTGTTGCACGATCCCGCCCCAACCACATTTTATTATTTCTGAATTTACAAAAACAAAATTTTCATGTCAATATGCTTCAAATTAGATGATTTACAAAATCGATTCATATTTGTCACATACAATTCACATTTGCTTTTATCAGGTCGTTTATTTTAATGGATACAGCAAGTATACTAACCTTGACGAAATAAATAACAACAGATTAGGGTACCATGCTAACAGATGTTGTTTTATTATTATTATTATTATTATTATTATTATTATTATTATTATTATTATCATTAGTATTATTATTAAATAACAATAATTTGTTGTTGCTGCTGCTGTTGCTATTGTAATTGTTGTTGCTTTTGTTGTTGCTGCTGCTGCTGTTGTTGATGCTGCTGCTTCTGCTGCTGTTGCTGCTGCTGTTGTTGTTGTTAGTGGTGGTGGTGATGATGTTGTTGTTGTTGTTGTTGTTGTTGTTGTTGTTGTTGTTGTTGTTGTTGTTGTTGTTCATCACTTTATTAAAGTTATAAAAAGAAAATATATGGTTAAAACGAGTTTTTCAAATTCTGAGGAAAAAGATTTAGCATCAATTACCTGTGGGAGTTTGCCGTATTTGTGCAATAGGACGTTGGCTCCAGGAAAATCCTCTTCAATTTTAATCAACCTTTCGAAGAATCCATAGCTTGTATATAAATCTAAAACAAAACAGATACTGCTATTAATGACACGTTTATCATTTTCAGAATAAAAAAGCGTAGAATCGGTACCTTCTTACGTGTATAATTATAATACTTCAGAATGCCGCATAGACAGGTGTGTACTGAGGTCCCAGTATAATTAGACATCCTCGAGAAAATGCGAGGTGAATAAATAAGTAGCTAAAACGGATATTTTTTTTTTGTTTTCTTTATTCGTTCTCCTAGCAGCGTAAAAGAAGTTTTAGCCACGTGAAATGTTTAGCCAGGTTAAAGACTGGATGAATAGAATATACAGTTATCTATTGTTCTCATAGCATCCTATCTATCAATTCGTGATCTGGAAAAAAACACAAGATATAATTCTAAGGTTACGTGGTTACACAATCACACTTCTCCCTTAGAACAGGTTATACCTTTTATTTTGCCCGCTTTAAAAAGTTTCTGAGCGAGCTGCTCAACAAGTTCGTTAATAGCTTCTCTGCAGGCGTCCAGGTCTTTCTTGTCGAAGAAATCTTCAACCAATACATAACCCTAAAATATTACAAGAATTCGACTGTACAGATCAATTCTACTAAAACGTAACGTATGTTTTAATGGATGCTGTGGTGTCATTTTAGGTCAGGGTGATCAAATTTTGCACAAAGGCATATAGGACATTTTCACGCGGGCATGAATTCGCGCATTCCTATTCTTCTCATTAAATATATTCAATGGTTGGATTTCTTTAGGGTTTCATTTCGCTCACTTGATCTAGCACGAAATACGCGAAATGTAAACCCTCGCGAAATATAATGACAATAATGTAATTAATGATTATTTGTTCTCAAAACAAAAAAAATGCACTGTCTTATCCTTGTACACGGCGTAACTCTTGGTCAAAAGTTCCCTATGTGTTACATCGTCCATCGTTGAAATTAAACCAAATTACAAATTCACAGTTTATAATTTAAATAACTATTGCAATTTCAATAGACCCACAAACATCCTAATTATACACATTAAACTGACTTACATTTTCAAAAAACTGCCTTATCATCGACTCCGGTAGTTGCCCTGGTTTCTTAACTTCCGGTTGTGGTGGCATAGCGCGAATATCGAACTTTTCCGGGTTGGCCTCATCGGTTACACCCGACACCACTTCGATCTCGGTAGCCATTTTTGCCTTAAACTAGGGTCATAAAATTAATAAGACTCGGTGATCTACATTTATCCGAGGTCACAAACGGTACGAAAGTATTCAGTTATCATGGCAGATAACGGGGGTTCAAAATTGTGTCCTTGAAATCAGTATGTCTAACTGTCTTTAGTGCATGATAAAAAAAAAAAAATTAAAAAAAAATCAATATTAAAGTCTTAAAATATTTATATCTCTATGAGAGCGCTTTATGAGGAAAATTATTTTTAAATACGCTTGTTGAAACTTATATACGTTATAATATGACATTGTGACATAAAAGCATTGACATTTTAATACCCATAACTTAACTCAAATTATATATATTTACAAGCTCTAGCTATCCAAAAAGCTTGTTCAGTAGTTAATCATATACATGTTCAAGGACAAAGCAGTGAGCTCTTAAGCAAAATCTTCTTTAACTTTCAGGTTTTGAATTAAGTGGAAAGAACATATAATTAACTCAAAAAATATATCAATCAAACGCTATTTTCGATCTATCTTAAGCTGATGGAAGATAAACAAACTTATAACAATCAGTTATGTTATTTATTACTCCTTTTGAATGCCATTGAGCACGATATTTTGGCTTAATCAAACTAAGCCTGCAACATTTGATATTCGAAATGCTCACTGGCGTTCAACGTTTCTTTTCCTTCGACTTAGTTATCACACTAGCGTTGTTTGTGCCATGTGGCGGCCGTAAAACGTCACCTCGTACAATCGGTGTTGTTATGAATTACGTTTTATATTTGTGAAAACATTGAGTTTCATTCATCACGGGGTTGGCCGGTGTGGACAGTAATAAGCATTTCAATTTCTGCTCATGGGCAGGCTCAGTTAAATAGAGCCAGCAATAATTTGATATTTGTCGTGTTTGTTGGCTTTCAAAGTTTCTTTTTTATCTATATATTTGAAAGTATCATATCTGAAAAGTTAGTTAATATTAAAATATCGTCTTTAACTTTCATATCATTTACAAACAGACTGTGGCTTCATAACACAAATTTAATATACTTTTTAACAACTATGCATGACCTGTACTGAAGTAGTTGTAGTAGTAACACTGGTATAGTTTTAACGGTGTAATAACACGAACTCAGATAGATCAAGTTTCTAACAGCACTTTTTTACCCGTACATCTATGATCACTAAAGTTCCAAAAATACATAAATTAAGTTTTCTAAACATGCGCAGTTATTTCGCACAAATGTAACTTTAGTAAACAATTTCCTCGTATCAAAAATTCCTCTAAATTCTTTCATAATAATTTTAACCTTACCCCAGCCTAAACGTTCCAATGTCGTTCCTTGCTTTTATACTAAATCTTAAATACATCTTATTCTAGGTCACACATGTCCGCGTCTTTTCTTGACAGATATAATTATTTCCTAGATAAATATGCTTTTGTGATATAAGATCACAAATGATATAAACATACTCTGTATATATTAATTCAATAATTATGTATTCAGTTACTTGACCCAACAATCAGAAGAACAATATAATCATAATCGTATAATAAAAAGAAATGACCAGTGACTCGTATATTTTTACAAGCTACCTGTCATACGTATGATCTCTCTGTATACAGGACTTTTCATCCTTATATAAGAGACGCCTATAAAAGGCCTCTTCCCAATCCAAAAATACACTATTTTTTTCCAAATTGTGGCAAAAACTCTTCCCAAAGTGCTAGGTAAAATGTCCAAAAATGGTTAAAACTCCTGGGAGGAGTCTCTGAAAATTGAAGTCTGGAAAAAAAGTGCATAATAAATTAGATTTAAATTAAAAATACCTATTACTATTCAATTTCATAAAGTAGAACCCATTTTTCAATTAATTTTGTTTTCCCAAAATAAACAATTATTGCGCATAAATTTCCCAATTGGAAAGGCCAGGACCTCTTCCCAATTTTCTGATGAAAAGCCCTATACAATATGTTCCAATAACATAGATAAAATTTACGTACGATAATATTTACGAACAATGCTATAAATGAAAAGAAACACATTTATCCATTACATTGTATATCCCTCTTGATTGTCTCATTTATGGCAAGACGGTTATAAGAGTACGAATCTAGGAAATATTGGTGTTACATTATGACGAACATAATACCAGGGTAATCCGCGCAACATTTTGGGTGGTTGTCACCGCTGGGTAAATAGGTAGTGTTCGGCTTTATATGGTCAGTCGCTGTCGTTGTACGGGTTCGAATTCTAGCATGGGCTTCTAATTATTGAAAAAGCATTAACGGTCATTTGACTTTATTCTTCGTGATTTTTTTAAATTAAACTTCATGTTTTCTTGTTTCAAAAAGTTGATTGAATTGTTTCCTATTTTGCATGTCAGTGACGTCCGTCCGTCAATCCGTCCACTCTTCCTTGCTTCCTATCTTTAATTCATCAATCCAACTTTTGTTATTTAAGAAGTATTGATTATGCATTTCTAACATGTTTCACAGAAAAAAATAAGTGATTTAGCATTTTACACAAGCTACACAATTCTATGGCTGAAATAATTGATCCATCTAACATCTACTGACATCGTGTAATTAAAAGCTATACCAACGGAAGTCAATACAATATTTTGGAAGTCTGAATTCTCTGTTCCAAAAACAATGAACTTAAAACTAGATTCGGGTCGTAACTAATCTTATATTAAAATCCTTGAAAAGATATAGTGGCGCTCAACCCGGGGCTTGGCGGGATGGACAGTAATATGCAAGTTCAAGTGCATCCTAGAACCTGGTTTAATCCCCCCAGCGGCAATATGTTTTGCCAGTGGCCGTTCCAGTATAGTAATTTCCAGACCCCTCTGGTTCTTTTTTGTCGTTTATTGTTTGTGTTGTCTTGTTTACAATAAATAGTTTTATAACCCAAGCTTACTCTTCCTCTCTGATTATTTGGCTATTTTGGGTAGGCTGCGTTTTCTGAGTATGCCTGATATGCCTTTTTCACTGTTGATTTGTCAATTTTAATGTCCAGGTTGAAATCTGACGATGGTTGCATATTGTAATTTTATGTCATAGTTTATGAAATAACTTCCTCATGATCAGTTAGTGCAACTCCTATTGAAATTTAAGTATACAATAATAAAAATAAAAACGAATTACCTTGTTCACAATAAGGAGAGACTAAGAACACAGAATACTGGCTAAGGGAGACAACCGGTAGATGTCAACCACTATGTGAAACCAGTCTCAGTCTCCTCTGGTAGTTTCGCTTTGTAGACCTGACACTCGTGTTGCAAAGTAAAACGTGGTAAACAAGCTCCTTAGAAGAATATAATTTAGAATATCCGACAAGTAATCATTTTAACTACTTAAACGGGAGAGTTTAAGTCCAATTTACGTAGTTGACGTCCTATTTACACAGTTAATAACATCAGGTTACGAGATAGTATATAAATAGACAGTCGATAATCTATTATTAACAACCAGTTCAAGGCTGCACAAAAGTTTAAAGTTAAGATCAGTGTACACTAAATAAAAGCTGCTTCCCGGTTGGTTAAAAAAAGTTCGGTCAGTTTACGGAAATCGCCGATCTCAAATTTTGCAACGATTTCTTCGATTGGCTGGTAGTCTAAAACGCCAGACAATCGGAAAAACAATTGCAAAAAATGACATGGTCGTATTCCGTGAACTGACCGAAGTCATTCGGAAGCATCATCAGGACGGGTAATCAAACTGCACCTTACCATGCATTTTGTAAACAAAAGTCCGCCATCTTGGATGAAAATTGGTAAGTTTTTTATTTTTACTCATTTAATAAATAACTCGTAAAATTGAGATATATCTAAGAACCTGCTACACATTTTTCCGAATCTTTTGGTACCTAGATGGAATATATACTCCAAGTGGAAAACAAGTTACCTCGGTCATGGAAACTGAATCGGCGAGAAATAAGCAAGACTTTTTAGGGTAAAGTACAGGGAAATTTGTCATTTTGTATGTTTTTCGCCAACAAAGGTAGTTTTGTCTGTAATCACACGAAAAATTGAATTCCATTTTAAATTTAATGTCCCAAGACAATTTTTTTTTTGTAAAAGAAAACACTATTTCGCAGCAAAATTAGCAAATATCCCATATGGTAAAGTGCAGTTCTGAAAAATAAATGATAAAGTGCAGTTGACTTTTTTCCTAAACTAAACATAAAATATCGCTGTAGTATTTCCCTGACTAATATGACCATATAAACACATGTCCGACACGTAATCAATTAAAGAAATAAAATGTAACATTTGGGAGACTCCTCAATATCAAATTCCGGCTTAAAACATGTATTGTTTTGATCCGCTCCTCTGAACTTTGGCTTGTTGAGTTGTCACCGGCCAACGAAAAAACTCCCGGCTTGCGTATTTTTTTTTCAATTTAATTCCTTGAGGTGGTACAAAAAATCGTTTGTGTCAAAATAAAAAGTAATATTGGCAGTAAAACAGCTGTTGCTTTTACGGCCGGTGCCTGATTGTAAAATTATTCTTAATTAAACTTAACCATTAGATATTATGGAAACCAACAGAGATAGTTACATATGTTGAAATTACCTGGAAATCGCTCATTCATCTAGTTGAAAACACATAATTGACAGTATTTATGTTCCATGTGTTTCAGATCATGAACAAATTATGTGAGCATTGTGGAGCGTCGTTCAATACACGTGCCGCAATGCGTGTTCATAGCAAGGCTATTCACCAGAAGGCTTATTCATACATGTGCTGCGGTCAAGGTTTTAGGGATAAAACAGAACTGAGAAAACCTAGGAAAATAATGTCCATTTTAAAGTATTAAACACACAAAAGTGAACGGCATATTGCCAAATCAAACATAGTGACAATGGGTTGTCGGATTCTTAATTATATATCAATGGGATCGAGTCCTGTAAGAAGCTTCGCTGACGATCATACTGTATTCACCTAGGAATGGTTAGTTCTTCCTGATTAAAAGTAAAAAAAAAGCATATACATGAATGTGTATTTTTAAAATTATATATTCGTTCCTCGCTACAAAGTTCCAAAGAGTTTGTGACCATTGCAACATAAAACAGACCTTGCTTTGCTCACGTCCTTAAATCGCATAGTTCGCTTATTAATAGACCTTTATATATAATATTATGCTGTAAGCATAAAACATAAAAAGATGTCGGAATTGTACCACAATTTTACTTCTTCTAGTACGCATACACAAATATTAAGTATTATAACAAAATATATAGGCCTATACATAATACTCGATTGATTTGTTAAAACCGTATACATTGTATTAGATCAGGTGGGCAACAATTACATCATTCAAAACATTGAGCAAAGAAAAAATGGTCTTTTATAGTTCATATTGTTAAGTTATTTGGTTTTTGAAAGAGGTGTGAGGTTATATTGCCGATCTAAGTGTCATTTTACATGAACCGCAGAAGTGGGATAACATGACACTCAGACCGTCAATGTATCCTCACATGTATATCTATTCAAGAAACCTAATAATTGTTTGATTATACTGTAAAACCTTCGAAAAATAGATGTTTAGAAAACATTGGTATTTAATAAATGGGACTCAAATTATTTTTAAACGGCTCTCTTTCCACTGAGCCTCAAAAGAACACGTATGACGTCATGTTTTCATCTACGTGACGTCTCTTCTAAATAGCTTAGATGGACTGCCGATTCGATATTTTTTAACAATTAAGAATAATTTAATCATTTTGCACATAAAACGTTCTCACAATCATTCTCTGTAAAAAAAATATAAGTACCCCTGAAAATACCACTGAGCAAATAAGGAGATTGACTTTATGCATTTCTTGCAATTCAAAACAATATGGCGGAATACAATAAAATATGGAAGGCCAGAAGGGGATAATAATGCACGTGCATTTCGTATTTACTGCCGATCAGTTAATACGGATTTGCGCCAACGACAAATTATCAACTTCAGCGAAGCTTTTTACAGGACTCGATCCCATTGATATCTATTTAAGAATCCGACAACCCATTGTCACTATGTTAGATTTTGCATTACGCGTTTCACTTTTGTTTGTTTAATACTTTAAAATGGGCATTATTTACCTATGTCTTCTCAGTTCTGTTTTATCCCTAAAACCTTTACCGCAGCACTTGTATGGATAAGCCTTCTGGTAAATAGCCTTGCTATGAACACGCACTGAGGCACTTGTATTGAACGACGCTCCACAATACTTACATATGATGTTCATGATCTGAAACACACGGAACCTAAATACTGTCAATTATGTGTTTTCAACTAGATGAAAGAGCGATTTCCAAGTTATTTCAACATAGGAAACTATCTGGGTTGGTCTCCTAAATATCTAATGGTTAAGTTTAATTAAGAATATTTTTACAATAAGGCAACGGCCGTAAAAGCAACAGCTGTTTTACTGCCAACATTACCTTTTTATTTTGACACAAACACTTTTTTATACCAGCTAAAATAATTAAATAAAAAATACGCAAGCCGGGAGTTTTCGTTGGCCGGTGACAACTGAACAAGCCAAAGTTCAGAGGAGCGGATCAAAACAATACATGTTTTAAGCCGGAATTTGATATTGAGGAGTCTCCCAAATGTTACATTTTATTTCTTTAATTGATTACGTGTCGGACATGTGTTTATATGGTCATATTAGTCAGGGAAATACGACGGCGATGTTTTATGTTTAGTTTAGGAAAAAAGTCAACTGCACTTTATCATTTATTTTTCAGAACTGCACTTTACCATATGGGATATTTGCTTGTTTTGCTGCGAAATAGTGTTTTCTTTGACAAAAAAATTGTCTTGGGACATGAAATTTAAAATGGAATTCAATTTTTCGTGTGATTACAGACAAAACTAGCTTTCTAAGCGAAAAACATACAAAATGACAAATTTCCCTGCACTTTACCCTAAAAATTCTTGCTCATTTCTCGCCGATTCAGTTTCCATGACCAAGGTAACTTGTTTGCCACTTGGAGTTTATATTCCATCGTGGTACCAAAAGATTCGGAAAAATGTGTAGCATGTTCTTAGGTATATCTCAATTTTACGAGATATTTATTAAATGAGTAAAAGTAAAAAACTTACAAATATTCATCCAAGATGGCGGACTTTTGTTTACAAAATGCATGGTAAGGTGCAGTTTGATTACCCGCCCTGATCATAACCGTCAAAGTAAATATTTGAGACGACGAAAACAAAAACAAAGAAGATTTCAGCGTTTGATCGAGGAAAGGAACATGTTACTGGTAGATAATGATGGAAAAATATGTATTTTATGTATGCGCCGTGTGAATATTTCATAGAAGCGGATAGACACTAGGTAATGCCGAAACCAAAATGGTTTTTTGCGATCACCTCATCGATGTCGACTAAAACATTTAGCAATGTTTGAGCCGATATGAAAAGCTCTAGCAAAAAATCGGTTTGAGGAAAATCCAATCGGATCACGCGACATGTTAGCATAATGCAAGACTCATCTTTTGCTGTATTGTGTAAGCTAGATTTGTTAGTATAAATGACACAATTTTTCAGTTCTTTGAGGTCACTGTCAGTGTATGGGACCCGCTACATGGGGACCTTTATTTATATATATCAAAAACAAAAACATGTTTTTCTTTATTGGAATTTTATTTTTTAACAATGATACGGACACCTGTGATTTCACAGATATAATGGGTAAATTCTAGATAGTTAAATTTGTGTATGCAGGCCCCTTTTACTGTATTTCGTAGCTATTAACTTTATAGAAATTTATTATAGTTTTTTACCCTCTATGCACTCACAAAATGAAACTTTTGAAAACTTACATAAAACTCCAGTGGCGTAGCTACTATCAGGCCCTATAGGCCCGGGCCTACAAGTTGGACAAGAAAATGATATTTACAAAAGTCCCAAAAATACAATAAAATCAGGAGGGGGTAGGAGATTGTGGCGTGTTCTAGCCGTTTGGTCGAACCACGTGTGTCTTTGGCGTTGATTAACCGTGCTTAGTAACGTTTGCATCGAATCAAATTCATAGTTAAACAATTGTGTTTAAATAATTTTTCTTGAACGCGTATTTTGCTATTTTTAATCTACAGTCGTTTCTGGCTTCTTTGGGGCTTCATCCACAAGACCCCCTTATTAACGGGCTCCTTGGAACCCCTTGTATGGGCCTACAACTAGAAAACAGCTGGCTACGCCCCCCTAACTCGTCCCTTTGTGGCTGTTATCTGTTCTACTTTGCCCATGTTTTTGCATACTACACTTTAATTAAATAATTTATAATTTAAAGTTTTTACAGGCTAAATTCAGACTTCACTTGTGAACGATTGAGGAAATAATAAATCTTTACTAGGATTGAACAGTACTGTTATATAATGTTAATAATCAAGTGAATTCATACTGGCCTTGTTTTTGGGCCGAAGGCCGAGGGCTAATACGACTATCAAAAACATTAAATTCACATGAAGACTTAACTGGGCCAATACAAGAATTGCTAGGCCAATATGAGAATAAATGGGCCAATATGAGATAGTTAATTAATAATCATTTACGTAAGTAGTGATTCAGTTTCTAGCAGAATCTTGCAGTAAGAGACAACAAGGAATTCAATAAACGATCTTTTTACAACATTTAAAGAAGGAACTTTGAACGTAACCGGGCCGAGAAATATGACCACATTGACAGAGCCTGTTCATAGTCAGAAAAGAAAATATATGTTACTTTCAACGCCGTAAACAGTAAGTTGAGAACAATTGAATAACTGAACATTAATACAAAGTATAAAATGAAAGAAAATCTTCCAAAAGGAAAGTCAGTTAGAACTCTATTTAAAATTTTCACTCTTTAATTACAAAGTCGTTACAAAGTAAACATTACAAAATTTAATAACAAAGTCATTACAAAGTAAACAATACACAATTTGAACCGTCACTAACGACTGTATGCATAACACGGAACATCTTGATTTATTCCATTACATAATCAGCGCCAACTCATTTAGAAACTGTGCAACACTTTAAAATTAGTGTTTATACTTTCGCTGGGATTTAAATTCGCGAATTAACCCTAGCGTGAAATATGCTATTTTTACCTCGCAAAAAATATTAATGATTATTAGCATTAATTGTTTTGGTTTTGGGAACAGGCTCGAATCATGTAGAAATACCAAGCGGCCGAGGAGGGGCTGGTTCAAATCTCAATGGGAGAGTACTGATATACAAGTTACCGCACATTACGACGCTTGTAAGAATTGCGTGCCTTGCTGATTGGGTAGTTTCGGTTTAAAAACGGTAACGCTCAACAGTGCTGCCTATTCACAATTCAGGGTGGAATACTTCAAAGTCACAGTTTATATTACGTAAACTTAATTATCCGCTTCCATTAACATTCAACAGCTACAAGTCTGAAGACTTAACTGGCGCCCAATGTCCTAAAACTTTGTTCTGTTCAAAATAATGTATACGAGTATATTATACATGTATTTCAGTGATATTGGCTGAGTATGTACTTTGTACACGTCTATGAATTAAAACTAATTTCTGTTCTGTTCTGTTCCTATCACATAATTTCTTGAGCATCAGATCGTCCAATAAAGTAAGCGGTTATTCTGTATGTCAGCTCATTCCCAACCTCTTCCTCTTCAAATTCACTGCATGACAGGTATTTGTCAATGGCCGCCTTGATATCAGACATGTCATCTGTACTTGATGACGGGTTCGCGGTTCGTTTTATTAGCGATTTCGCCCCTTGAACACCGCCTAAATGTTCAACAACGGTTTTCGTTTTTTCTTTGGGTACACCAAACATCGCTCCTATATCCATCATTGATTGCATGGCTTGTTCGTTCCCCTGCTGTCCAATAACTCTCTCTAAAAACCCGGCAGCAAGACGATGAACCGCATCGTTACAATGAACTGGGGAGCAATCACCATTCTCTGACCGAATCTTCATTTTCTTCTGTTCTTCAACAAAGCAATCGAACGTGTCAAAAATCGCCTCCTTAATAGGAACATAATCAGTTGCATTTGTTTTGCGATAATCATTTAAACATTGGTGAAGATCAATAATCGCGTCCTCGAGTCGGTCCATATTCAACATTTTACCACCGTCTTTAGTCATGCTTTGGATACATTTGATTTCATCTTGCGACAGCCGTATTTCTTCACGTCTGTTATAATCTTTATCACTGAATGGAAAATGCTTTATGTTATCAATGGGATTCCCTTTGATGGCGTAAAAACACTCTTGCAAAACCTCATTCTCTAAGTCGTCCATGCCCGCGAATAAATTGCTCTTCGCAAAATAATGTTCAAGATTCTTTTTCCTCAGACATTGCAAGAGGAAGTCCAAGACTGTTTTTACGGCCCCGATGACATTTTCCTCTCTCCACAGCGAACTGTCGTTCATTTCGCAAACCCAAAAGAAGGCTGTTTTAAGAAAATAGGACTTGAATATATTCTGCATCCCAAGTTCTTTTTGTCTGTTTACTATGGCACCTTTCAAGTATGATTTTAAGATAAGATATACCCTTCGCTGAATGTCCGAGAAACAATGTGCAAGCATCATTTCGGCCAGGTTGAAAGATAAACAGAATTCTGTCTCTTTGTTCGGCTTTACGGGGCATACTCTGGCAACAACAAACACATCAGTCCGCAAAATATCATATACTACATGCTTTGGAGGCCAGATCGTTTTTTCAACTCTTTGCCCCCAATCGACCAGACACTGGATCCTACCTTCTCCAACTGTTAGTATCCTTAAAGCAGGAACAATATCTTTTGTGGAAAAATTAGTGTATGTTGCCTTGACATTGTCAGCTTTAGCAAAGTCAGAACTTCTAACTTGTTGATTCGTATCATCTTCTTCCGGATTAATTTCTGATGTATTGCTCTCTTTGTCTTTTGTATTGCTCTCTTTGTCTTTTGTATTGCTCCCTTCGTGTATTGTATCGCTTTCTTCGTCCTTTTTATTGCTTCCTTCATCTTTTGTATTGCTCCCTTCGTCTTTTGTTTTGCTCTCTTCGCCTTTTCTATAACTAGAACTCTCCTCGCGTTTTGTGCTTCTTTCTTCAAGTTTTGTATTGCTCTGTATGTCTTTGCTCCCTTCGTGTTTTGTATTGCTTTCTTCGTCTTTTGTACAGCTCTTTTCGTCTTTTGTATTGCTCTTTTCGTTATCTAGCCGCTTTCTTTTCATGATGTTTTCAATGGTTTCAGCCATTAAGCCAAGTTGACTAGACACATCTCCTTTTGGTATTTTATTCATCTGTAATATTTTTAAGATTTTGGTTATCATTTTTGTATCTGAATCATTCCGCTCCACTACAGATAATCTCCGTTTTAAGTAGCTTTCAGATTTTGCGCTTCTTTCAAGCTTAATTCGTTTTGGCTGTAAGTCCATTCCTTCGACCTGAAGATTCTTGAACTCATTCAACGTTAAACCGACCTTCATAGAGAAACTAGTGGTTGTGTTAAACTTTACTCCATACTGTGTGTGTCTTGCAGTCGTCATGATAATAATCAGACTTCTAAGGAGTGTGAACAATTCAGGTCGAACTTCCTTTAAAGTATCAGCAGATAAGTAACGACCATCAATCAAATCTCCAACGATCTCTGGTGGAAGGTCATTTCCTCGAATTTTTACATAACATGGAAAATCTTCCCTTACTTCAATGTTGGAGACCGGAATCTCAAGTCTACCGGAGCAAAAAAGAATATCCGTATCACCATTTTGTTGCCTCTCTCTTAGCTTTAAGTTTTCACCAGTACTTCCGACCACATGTACCTTCTCTTTGTTAAAATGTTTCAAGAAGCAATTTGTGAGCGTGGCGTAGCGGCAATGACGTACATCATTTCTGCATAGTTTCGCATGTTCGTGTAATTTCGCCTCGTACTCCGACAACATATCGGCCTCGTGCTTCGACAACAATCCGGCCATTCCTGAGAACAAAAACGCTTGTTTTACAAAGGTGAAATAAGTATTTTAGTAATTTTCAAGAAACTCGTATCTCAGACAATACAGAAATACTGACAGACACACAGAGCGTGTATTTTCCCTCTATTTTTTTAATTTACGTAATCTT
>JAZAYU010000056.1:4350127-4454535 GCA_038501625.1 Corbicula japonica
CTCGACCGTTTTACGTTTTATTCGTGTTGAATTAGGTCCTTGTGTTCTGAATTCAACACACTTTTCAGCCCAGCGAGCGTCGTTGACGTCACTGCAGAAAACTGGCGTTGATAGCTAACTTTTAAGGTTAAATATCTAAACAACTCTTTGATTAATCGGAAAACGGTTTGCGGCTTCTTGCTGGAGTCATTGTTAATAAATACCATATTAAATTTCAAAAAGAAATTCAAAAATTCGCAGTGTCGCGTTCTACCTTATAAGTCCGGAAAACGGCAACTGAAGGAACAAGTAACCCCCCCCCCCCCCCCACCTTCTCGACCGTATACACATCCTGTATTAAAGTCTAACTATAGTCTGTGACCAACGACTGTCCGCCTACATGCCTACATGCTCGCTTAACCGATATAAGTCACATAGCAGCCTCTACAACTGCGTTGTAGGAACATGGCCAAGTACCTGGATGACTCATGCACAGACATGAACAACTGATAATCCTTCAAGTCCGACTGGATATGCAGGGACGGATCCAAAGGGTATCGGTATTCGGTGTTGGGATCTCCCGAATTCCTTTTGGGCAGCAGTATTAAATTTGTGTTGGGATTTTGGCAAGAAAGTTGAAATTATCATTAAACAACCCTTATATAGCCCCAGACGAACCCCCTTTCTCGAAAGTGCATCCGACCCTGATAGGAGCACCCGATATGTATTCAATTAAATACATTTGAGAAAAATTATATAGAACAGTGTTCGATTTGTATAATATGTGATAATTAACATTGAGTCTGTGTAAATTGAGTACAATATTTGCTAGCATTTGCTGTTCAAAGCAATAGACAATAAAAACTGTTTCCTTACAAAAACATTAAGTCATGAAAGAATATGTACTTGGCGGCCATCCATGCCGGAAAATTGTGGTGTATGAATGTCGAGATCTCAGCTTTCAACATAAATTATAAATTTAATGAAAGTTTCGCCCACGCACGATAGGCTGGCAGTTCAAGGAAATAAATCGTCTGACTCATCGAGACCGTGTCTACTCAGTGCTATCATTAGTGAAAAACTAACAGAACTTTACGTATGCAGAGTGCAAAACAATTAAAACTATATATGAATAAATAAGAAGTTACAACTATTTTGCACTCAGCTCACGAATTTCGAAATTTATGTTTAATGATAAAGAATATTAAATTTCCATTTAAGGAAAAACAGTTGCTCTGAAATAAGTTAATTTATTAAATTCATATTGTCAGCGGGAAATGATGAATCTGATTGTTTAAACAAAGAAGTTTTAAATTCCGTATGTGTTTTTTTTTTCTTCCGGTGCTTTTCGTTTAAGTTTGTACTCTCAGGCCTTACATATACCCGATAACGATGACTTCCTTAAATAAGGATCTTTATTTAGAAATCAGACAACACGCTATGAAGAGCGCTAGTCACGCGGACGAAACTATTATTAATTTAGAAGAACTGAAAACAAAGCAAATGTGGTGTGAAATTATTGCACAGTCAACGTACTAGTGAAAACTATTTAAAGCCAAAGTCAAAGTTTTTAAGGCAATACTAACAACATATCCTAAAATGCACTGATTAGTCGAAATTTTTGTCGATATTCGTTCCATTTCAGTCATATTATAGGGCATTATAAAATCATTATAGCAGCACAGTGAATATTAACCAAATCTGAGACTTTGAATTATTCTCCCTGATCTGTGAATATTATGCTTTGAAATTGACTTTCAAACAACATTGCACGAGTCATTGAGGTAATCCTTCTGCTTATAAGGCATTATATCTTAAATTTCCGCTTTTGGTCAATGCCTTTTGAGCATTTTCCCCATTTTCTACCATCTTGTCGCTTGTCGCTGGGGCAGTTACGGAAGCTGTTAAAAGTTACCCTTAAGAATGTGAAACAAATATTGAATGTTGACCTAATTTTTTGTGAGTGTTTTTCATAGGAGCACGGAGTCAAGATCGCGTCCGGTTGGACTTCCGTCGGTTTAATTTATTGAAGTCACGTGCCCAAAGTCCTTTCAAATATTGACGAATTTCTAAAAATTTCCCTCTCTTTCAAACAATCTTCCCTACCGATATCTTATTGATAGTTAAGTTTGCCAATTCACAATTCAGTGTGGAATAGGCCTACTTCAATGCAGGGTGGCTATACCACTTGACTTTTTTGTATGTCGTGCACATACAAAATCACTCGCTTCAGGTAGGTTTTCTCTTATTTCCCAGTAATAACTGGACCGAGAGCACCGTACACCTGTTAAAAAGCATTTTCATCGACATTTAACCTCCATTATCAATCAACTGTCGTTTTCTCAAACATTCAAATACAATTTTTTTAAGTGTAAATTTGTCTTTGAATGTTTAAGAAAAAAAGGCAATCTCACTAAAGTCAGATCTAACAAAATGTCACTAAAGTCAGATCTAACAAAATGTTAGATCTGATAACGGCCCGTAGATACCGTACCTTTAGCGGTTTTCCCCGATTACTATTTTTAGAAATTATTAACACAGGAAGCATGATATACAGCGCTCGCAAAATGATCTGAAGATGTTATCACATTAGAAATAATTGCAATACTACATAAACACAAAAAAATCAGCCAAATATGTCTTACGCAGGCTTTCAACACTTTTTATGGTTTAATATAGAATGTTTACTTTCACTTTCGCGATTTTGTAGGCGACATTCTGATTGGTTCAAAAAGGTTTGTGATAAAAGCACGTTTTAGCTACTCGTCGTCAGATCCTGATAGCGTAGCGGTTTTCAGGATATGATTTTAATCAGATTGAGAAAAAAGGCAGCCGATTGATAATGAAGGTTATCGTTGAAAATTCTTTTTAACAGGAGTACGGTGCTCTTTGTCTGATCGAAATCGGTCCAGTAATTACTGAGAAATAAACAAAAAACCTACCTGAAGCGAGTGATTTTGTGAGTGCACGACATACAAAAGTCTCGTGGTATCGCCGCCCTGAATGTCTCAGTTGTGGTTAATACTAGCACAACTATTTGTGCGCGACAATGACTTTTCTATATGATGATCGTCCTTCGCGCACAACCCAGTTACAATTCAAATCAATGCGGAACATGTTTCTTCTATTTCTATATGCCGCCGATCGGAATTTGAATCGCAACTTTGGCGGCTCCATAAAGCATCTTAAACCATATGTATCTTTAAAAAATTACATACCTGAAAAGCCACATTCAAGTAGAATCAATATAGGTAATCCTTTATAAATAACGGTTTCGTTTTTTTATGCCAAACTCGTTTAAACCTCCACCCATGTCAACAAATTTCGATTTCGGCGCTTAAAGTTTACCTGACTCAGGTTTATCGATAAATGACAGAATTTAAAACGGGTCGATTTCCACCACAGCTTTGATCGTAACTGCTTGAGACGTAAAGGACAGACATCTGTACAAAGTCAGTATGATAATGGGTCTGTGCTTGCAGTCGAATTATTGAGACTAGGTTAATACTAACTGAACTAGCAGCGACCTGCCAGTAATAACGGAAATCGGAGTAAAGTAGCATTTATAAATAGAACTATTTAGAGAAAACATTACAGACGATGTACAAACACTAATGAGCAATATTTTTTGCAGATTTTTGCAAAAGAATGTAAGGTTTCCACAAAAAAAAAATAAGCATGTTTTGCGTTTGAAACCGAGAGTAAACATGAATTAGTCTTTCTCAAATATCTTAAGAACACTGACATTATTTTGAAGAATAGCCACAACATATTATAGATTAAAATATATCATGTACAGGTAACATTGTCAATATCCTACTGTATAATATTTTTGTCATTGAATTTTAGAGTTCTGATGGAAACATGGTTTCTTTTGTTTAAGTAAGTGCTTCGTAATTATATCCAGCACTCATTCGGCGTGCAAATGTTAATACATCATAATTTAAATATATTTTTTCACTAAAATCTGGCAATACATATGTGTCCGATTTCTTTTTGAAATTCAACAATATGCATCTGCCCTGCGGTCTATTCATCTGGATCGCGACCGAAATAAAATTCGTTCAAATTTCGTCTTTTATACCACACCACGTGCTTTGTACATCCGCCATTTTGATACACTTGCGGCGTGGATATTTTGAAAGTTTCCGCATTCAGAAAAACGCATGTCTTCAACAAAGTGATATAGCATTCTGTTCACAAACAAAAACAATGAGTGAACTTGACCCAAACAAGCTTGATAAACTGAAAGTTGCAGAACTTCAGAAAGAACTGGGAGCGCGTGGATTGGACACGAAAGGGAAAAAGTCGTTGCTGATTGCCCGTTTGAAAAAGGCTCTTATCGGTAAAATTTAGCTTTGTAATTGAACATTATTCTTGTTATAGATATGCGTTAAACCTCATTCCTTGATTTATATGAAGTAAAGCATTTTATCCTACAGAATAAGTTCACTTCCAACACTGCAACACCCTCGCCAAATAATTTCTGCAGCAAGCTTTATCAGTGACGGATCCAGCGGGATTGCTCTCGCCTTAGTTTTGGTTATCATTAAATCATGGGGTATTTGTCCATAAAGTAACAAATAATCATGCTTCTACCCCCAAGACTCCCAAATGAACCCATTGTTGGGGAAATCTTGCAACCAATGCTGTAATGCAACAGTTAGCATAGGAACCAGAATCTTGCAGGCTCTTAAGATGCAATATAATTGTCATTTAAAGGTTTTATCGGTGAACGATCTTCATCTTTGTAAATTTTAGTGAAATATATTAAATAGCGGAAACTCATAATTGTTTTCTAGACCAGTATTATGTTCAAATTTTCAGTAAGAAAACACATTAAAGTTTTCCCAAAAAGGGGGTTCAAGCTACCCTAAAGAACCCTCTTCAAGGATCTGCCCCTGGCTGTTGGTACTAGAACAATGAAACTGGGAAAAAAACAACTAGGATTTTATTACTTAAACTTTGCATTAATTTCAGCTGGTGTTGACGAGAATGAGAAAATTCCAGATTCTGAGTTGTCTGTGAATTCAGAGTTTGACACATCAGGGGTAGACGAGAATTCACAAGACACCTCTCAGAGTCAGACTGAGGAGGATGAGCCCCATACTGATGAACCTGTGGAGGAATCACAACCACAGCCTGAGCCAACAGTTCAGCCAGAGGTAACCAAAGGGTATAAACTCTAGCACAAACTGAAAGAGGAGTTTCTATAATCTATTTAGCGTATTGTTCAGGCTTGGCTTTCATGGTTTTTTATCAATAGACACAGTCACTTAAAGACTTTTCAACAGAAAGTTTTATTAAATTTGACCGTAAAGCTTTTCTACAATTTTGCAAATCAAAATCATGACCATTACCATATAAAGTGCATTTTCAGGGCTTTTTCAGCCTTTCTCACGGGGCCGATATTCGTCCCCTTTCCCAATGCAAAATAGCGACCATTTTTCCCAATTTCAAGAAAAAAAATTCCCAATCTCGTAAATTTATTCCCCTTTTGAACCGAAACGCATTTTCCTTAAAAAATGATAAACGTTATTATTGCATCACACTATAATATCGAGACTTTTCAAGCGCGAATCGTTTGTTTATAGACAATCTGTGAAAACTTCTTTCCGTGAAAAATGTATGTACTGGTGTAAAAACCGGTATTTACCGTAACGCAAGTTGACGATGGAGCGCGGCGCCCATGATTCCAAATAACTTATATTATGGTCAAATTATGGTTTGAATATTAACAGAAATTATATTTTTATTTCGTTAACAAATGTTTTTTTTCGCGATAATCGTTCGACTGCGTACAAAACAGAAAGGATGAATCAAAAATGGTATGTGCAGTACCGGCTTTTATACTGACCCGCGAAAACTAGTGACGAAAATTTAAAAATGTCGTATAATAGTAAAAACTATGCAAAAAGCCCGCGAAAAAAGAGGCCACAGGTACTAAAAAACTAAACTCTCTGCGGAACAAAACATCAAATGTTTCAAAAGTCCTTTCCCAGTCAGTTGAAACTTGCCAAGTTTCTAAGGATCAGATGATGGCCATTCTACTGTATAAGTGATACATCTGTAAAGCTGTCAGAACAAACCCTGGAAGAGATTTGTAACATTTTCAGGGACACTAAAGCAAGGCAAATCAAGCTATAGTGCAGATAAATGAATGTTGAAATTTCCCAATTTGGTTTGATTTGTTGATACTTTTTTCCCAAATTTGACTATTTACTGCGCCAAAAATTCCCAATTTGGACAGGGGCCTTTTTCCCAAAAACCCCTGAAAAAGCCCTGATTTTATATGTAACTTTGTCATGCTCACAACAATGCTTATAAGAAACTGGGGCTCTAAAGTCAGTATGATGTACACTTGATACTTAGTAGAGTGTACGGAGAAGACCTCGATTATGTACTGTGCTTAACAAATGCTAGAATGGTGGTATTTATCAACACCTTCAAACGAAAATGTTTTAACACCATTGCAAACATTGCAATAATATGGAATTGTATGGTTTGCACTAAGGTGATAACATTTGTATTTTTCAGCCTTCTGTACCAGAACCAGAAAAAGAACAAGTAACAGAAGTAGTTCCTGAAGTACCTGAGACTGCGAGTCCAGTAAAGAAACCTCAGGAAACTGTCCCTCCAGAAATACAAGAGAAAGCAAGTCCTGCAAAGAAAACCAAGGAGCAAGCTACAGAAGAGAAACAGGAAACTGTTTCCCCAGCAAAAGTCAGCCCAGCAAAGAAAGCAAATGAACCAGTTACAGAAATAAGACAGGAACCAGTCACTCCAACAAAACAAGAGAAAGTCAGTCCAGCTAAGAAATCTATGGAACCAGCTACAGAAGAACAACCAGAAACTGTTTCACCAGCAAAACAAGAGAAAGTTAGCCCAGCAAAGAAAACCAAGGAACCAGAAACAGAAGAAAAACTTGAATCTCCCAAGAAAGCAAGTCCTGCCAAAAAAGTTAAGGAACCAGTGTCAATGGAAGTAGAAACATCTGAAGTGAAAGAGGAACCAGCCAGTGAAAGTGATAATCAGAAACCGGAAACAGCAGCTGAAGATGGGAAACAGCCAGAGGAGGAAATGGAGGTCAAAGAAGAGGTAAAAAAATAATGTTATTGGACAGGGTTGTTGTTAATGTTACAATCATGGTTGTTGGTATTAACCTTTTTGCTCATGATAATGGTTTATAACCTTTGTGCAGCCAGTAAAGAATAAAAATCAGTATCTACACTGTTTGCATATGGATAATGCCCATGTCAATGGAGTAAAATGTTAACTCGTTATTTTATTATTGATTGCACTCATTGAGATGTTACACTTGTATGAAAATAATAAAATCAAAATATTCTTTGGGATTTTAACACACAGCCCTAAAATACAGTTTAAAGTCAGCCACAAGCAAATTTATCAGGCCTTGATGAATTGTTTAAGGGTCACTCGCCTTGCAGGGCGAGTGATCCTAAAATTTTACTCGCCCTTAACAAAAAGTACTCGCCCTTGATGCTTTTCTATTTTGCAGACGCCATTTTCATATTATGCTGCTCGATTTAAACTAGATCTTTCATTATCAGAACAATGTTCTTTGACCAAGCCTCTGGTGCGCGATTATTAGTCGAGAAAAATCAGTCTAAATCGGCATAACCGGCTTAGTCAAATATAAATTGATAATAATAGTTTGTATAAATTTAATATATAATCTTCGAAATAGCCCGTATTTATATTTTATTAAAATTCTAACGCGCTCTGCTTCAATGAATTATTAATCGATTAACTCCATAATGATAGTAGCATTTGGCAATGTTTTATTCATACGCTATCGGCAGGTGGGCTTTCGTTATGACATCGGTTTCCGGTTTTCGTTTGACAGTTTATGCAGTCTGCAATTTGATAGTTTTACCGAATAACATTATTTATTAATGTTTAGAGAAGCAACATTTGGACTTGGAGAATCTTACTTGCCCTGCCGGGCGAGTTTGATCCACTTTTTACTCGTCGATGTGAACTTTACCTTGCAAATGCGAGCGGGCGAGTGGATTTATCGAGGCCTGTTTATGTAATTGAAAAACAACAACAACAACATTTACAACAATTCTAATGACACTTCTTTCTTCATGTAGTATTTTAACTTGCCTTTACCAGATTAATTGAATTGTTTATTTGTTTGGTCGCAATTCAAACCTTTAATGAAGTCTTTGAAATATGAATTAAGGATCATAGTTGATGGTGAAACAAGAATCCTAACCACTACTATACCGAACTAAATGCTGGGTTAACACAAGGCATGTTTTACAGGGTTCTGATGAGCAGCCAGTCAACGGTGAAGGTATGGAAGAGGAGTCTGAACACAAAGATGACGATCACAAACATGGTAAATTGTTGTCTTCTCAAACCTGTATAGTCCTGGTGCTTAAAAATGAGTACACATGAACTCACAAACTATAAACAAGTGAGAGAAAAGCAATTCTGAGGAATTATTGGCTAGTCTGAGGATTTTTGGACTAGTTATAGAAAAAGCTAGTCTGATCTATTGGCTAGTCAGGGATTTATAAGCTATCCAAGATCTGTTGATAAGTCACAGGGTCTATTGGCTAGTCAGAGGACTGTTTGGCTAATATGGGGGTCTTTTGGCTAGTTTGAGGATCTATTGGCTAGTCAGAGAATCTATAGGCTAGTCAAGATCTTGCCAGTTAGGCAGGGACTGAGGGAATCTACTGGTTAGTCCAAGGATCTGTAAACAAGTGTGAGGATTTATTGGCTGGTCAGAAGATCTATTGGTTAGTCTGGGGATCTTTTGACTGGTCGGGGGATGTATTGGCTAGTCTGGGGATCTATTGGCTAGTCAGGGATCTTTTGGCTAGTCTGGGGGTCTTTTGGCTAGTGAGGGATCTATTGGTTTGTCAGTGTATCAATTGGTTATCATTTAATTTCAGTATTTGCCCCTACTCACAGACAAAAGTAGACGCAAGGCAACGAATATATCAACAACCATGCATAATGTTCAACTTTCCCCTTAGAGAGCTCTTAATTTCATAGAAAATGGTGAACTAATAAAATAACTAACAAGGCTTCGCAGATTTGAATTGATGGGTTTGTTTTCTAGTTTTCTTGCCGTAATACTGTAAAATGATTTTACAAACCACATGATATGGCCTCACTGTTGCTTCTTGACAGCTTGACATTTGTTTAAAACTAATTTTATGTGAATGGAAATATGATCTTGAGTCATTATATTTGCTTAGATGAAGATTTGGTTATTGAACTGAATTGTAAAATGATTAATTATTGCTAGAAAAACAAATTATTGCCCTTTGTTTCAGAAAAAGGAGACAAACGAAAAAGGTCACATTCAAGATCACGGTCAAGATCTAGATCAGACTCGAGGTCAGGTTCAGAATCTAGGTCACGGTCAAGAAGCCATGACCGCCATAGGTCAAGAGACAGGGAACGAAGAGGTTCTCCAAAAGTTCGAAGACGACCGTAAGTCTTTGTTGAGATGCTAATGTCTGAGGCCAAATTAAAGACTGCTCTGCCTGTGGTGTCCAGGGCCCTAGATTATCAAATTAAACTGGAGACCAGTCTCAAATCTCAAGCATCTGATTGACTGAAATGCGGACTGGTCACCATTTCAGTCAATCATATGCTCAAGATTCGAGTCTGGTCTCCATTTTTAGTTTTATGATCTTGGGCTCTGTAAGCTCTGTATGTACAGACTAAAAAACAGGGCATACCTTGATTCATTATCTATTTTCCTGTACTTCTTTGTGGGCCTTCAGAGCGGACAGTGTCCCCTAAACGAGGCACTTTATTATTAAATAGATTTTATGCAATACTGGTTCAATCAGACAAGCAATTTGGAATTCATGACATACTAAGGGATTTTTTATTGACATTGACATTCAAATAAAATACTATGTTAAAGGTCTGTTCTTATAAATTAATATTTAAATTCCAATCACATAGATAACCTCTGTAAAACATATTTTAGATGAATTGACTGGAAAATATAATTTAGAATATTTGGAAGATAACAGCTCTGTATAACAAGCCAATATTTATTTCCTGTTTATGAGAAATATAAAGTTTATTTGGGTTACAAAATAGAGATAACTTACACAAACTGGTGTACTGAATTGAATACAAAAGCAGGATATGTCTATAAATGGTTATCAAATCATGTATCCAGCTTTGCTGGGAGAACTTATTAAAACATTGTTAACTTATTTGTTTTGTGGCTTGTTAATAAACAAGGGTGTTGACCTTTGTATATAATATTTTATCAGACATTCAACTATGTAGAGGTCACTGGAAAAGTTAAAAGTTACACCGGGTTAGTTGAGCACAAACACATTTAGGTTGTGATAATCTTATTAAAAGTTTACTGCTTTAGCATTATTTGAAGCAAATTCTCAATAAGTTTTGTTTAAAGACTCTCTGCCTTGGGTTTCAATCTGTGTAAAATAATTTTTTTTGAACATTGACTTTTAAGTTAGGTATATTTAAAGGAATGCTGTTTAATTTGTATGAAATACCAGAATGTTGTTCCAAGTTTTGAATATAGAAAATTAATGGGTGATAAAAAATCAGAAGTTATATCTAGTGCCAGGGGTCCTAAATTTTGTAAAAAGCATAATCTTTGAAATATGAACCTAGAGCTTGGATATTTATAGTACAGAGTATTGTCCAGTAGATGGTCAAATCCTACCCCAGTCAAAATTGACCCTCACCAGGGCATATTATTATTTAGATATATCCAAGAAAACAGTGAACCAAATAGGACCTTTTGGCCCTCTTGTTTAAAGATTGCAAAATATTTTTACTTTCCAAATAAGAAATCAGGCTCATCAAACAGAGCTTGCAGTATTTTCATATCTGTCATGTTCGGTAGCTTCCAAAGTCCCCATTCAATCTATTTGCATTTACAAGTTAGTGAGTTAGTGATTGTATAGACATATCAGCTGATCACATCAATATTAACATCATAATGTTGTTTATTGTAGAAGATCTCCAATTGAGCCTGAAAATGATGAATGGAAATCCTGGACACATGTTACCCTAGACAAATGTAAGATTACCCTTTCCTCCATACAAACATTTTAATGCATGTGCGAACAGTTTTCAGATGGGCCTTCTTATAAAGGACAAATATGCCACTTCCCATCTCAAAATTTTTACAAAATCATATAATTTTTCCCAAAAGATAGTGTTTTTATTCCTCTATTAGGGCCAATTTATGCTATTTTCATGTAAATTACTGGCAGCGTAGAAAAGCATTTTGAAGGAAAATATTGTTCGAACTTAATGTCTGGCTTACAATGTGCCTGAATGTAATTTGAGAAGCAAGACCTAACTTTCAATAGTAATCTAATGGGAGTACATTTTTGTTTACTTGCCATTTAAAAACGGGACACAAATTTTGATAGCTAATTTTAGTACATTTCTGTTGACTTGCCATTCCAGATAACAGTGAACTGTTCCTGAAGATTGCTGCAGATGGGTTGTCAGCTAAGCCGTGGTCAGATGAAGGGTTTGCCATGGTTTGGGCAGGTGCAAGAGGAACCTTTGGGGTGAAATCTGGGAAAGTGGCTTATGAAGTCAAGGTTAGAAGATTTTCAACAGACTTGATGTGCTATTGTTTCCTATTTGAATTAAATTTTATATAGTAATTGTCAAAATGGAAAAAATAGCTCTTCCCCAATTTGTCTCACAAGCTATTATAATAACATTAACTAGAGTGTAAAAAAAACTTGCAAAACTCTTAATTTCATGGTAACAGATTTACTGTTTTGACCAATCTGAAGTCCCAGACATCTGATTAGTTGAAATTAATTTTTGTACACAAATTGACATAATAACTAGCTTCTTTAACCCTTTCCTCCATATATATGCCTTTTAGCGCTTTTATGAACAATGTACATCCAGATCAAATCGCACATCCTTGACGTCCGATCAGAATCTACATCGGTTGCTTTTTGGTCAGAAATGATCTTAAAAAAACAAAAAGTGAAAAGTGCAGATCCTGAACAGAGAATAGAAATTCTGGCTGATCTGGATCTACCATTTTTAGCCCGCACCATGAAGGCCTTTATATAGAGAACGGGTTTAACTCAGTATTGTGATTTTAGGCTCTGAGGAATTCAGTAACAGTTTAAAGCTATTGTATTTCAGTTGACAGAATTTAACCCAGTACAGCATCTAGGACCAGATGAGGAGAATCCACATGTGCTGCGTGTTGGCTGGTCTACTGATGACAACAACCTTCTCCTAGGTATTGCTGAACGTTATAAAACTGAGCATGGAAACCAGTGTCAAATCTCAAGTATCTGATTGGCTGAAATAGCGACTGGTCGCCATTTCAGCCAATCATATGCTTGAGATTTTAGACTGGTTTCCATGCTCAGTTTTATAACCTACGGCACTGCTGAATTCTAGATTTTTTTACATATATTGTAAATTGAGATATTTTCGACTCACGATATTTTTGCCGTTAAGCCCAGAATGCTTTGGGTTTTTTAAGCCCCCACAAAGTGGAAGGCATATAGAGTTGCACTTGTCTGTACGTTCGAACGTCCTCCATATCTTGTGGCATCAACTCCTCTTAAACTATCAGGCGGATATCTTTCAAATTCACACAGATGATCAAGCAGGATGTGTAGATGGTTATAAAGAAAGGTTTTTATGCCCCCACAAAAGGGGAGGCATATAGAGTTGCACTTGTCCGTATGTACGGACGGGCGTACGTATGTACGTCCCCAAATCTTGTTGCATCAACTCCTCCTAAACTATAAGGCGGATTTCTTTCAAACTTGCACAGATGATCAAGCAGGATGTGTAGATGATCGTAAAAAAAGGATTTTTTTCTGCACCCCTTTTTACCAGAGTTTCCTTTCCGAATAACCCCTTACGTCAGACTTTAATCAGTGAGAGATTAATAGATATGAAATGATAGCTTAAATATTTTTCACAGTCTTGGGAAGGAAGAATGGTTATTTACAAAATATAGACTGTCTTGATCTATATAACTGAACTGTCAGTGACATGCTCAGATTCTTTAATCATGCTTGCATAGTAATGCAAAACCCCTGCGTTAAAAATCACCCAGATAATAAGACAACTGTTTCAGTATCTCTGTTTCAGTTATGTACAATTTACTACCCAAAATAAATACAACCATTAATAAGACATATTTGCCCAGTCCCAAAGCTGGACTTACTACTGGGCTTTCACTGTACATAGCTCTTTCCTCCATATACACACCTTTATTGCGTGGGCGACCAGTGTAGATCCAGATCACCGACACATCCGTGCTGTCTGATCAGGATCTGCACTGTTCACTTTTTTTATTCATAAGGTTATTTCTGACCAAAATGTCACCAGTGCAGATCCTGATAAGATGGCATGGATGTGCCGGCTGATCTGGATCTATGCTGGTCGCACATGCGTAAAAACACATATTTATGGAGGAAAGGGATAGTTTAATCATATTAAGAAGTAACACTGAATGTTGTAGGTGAGGAGGAGCTGTCGTTTGGGTATGGTGGTACAGGAAAGTCATCCACCAATCTCGTGTTTGAGGATTATGGAGAGAAGTTCACCCTGGAAGATGTCATCACAGCATATCTGGTGTGCATCACTATTTGTCCGCTTTCTTTCTGTAGTATTTAATATCTGTCTTAAACTAAATCTATGTACTGTGATATAAAGATGAAAAGAACTGACTCAATCTGTGTTTAGAGTAAAACAGAAGAAATTTTCTTTTGCCATTATTACTGATGGGACTTTTATTGTATACCAGTAATCGCAATCCTGTGACAACTGCGTTAATCCTTCATTAGTCCTTTAATCCTGATCTGGATCTACACTGGTCCTGTCTTGGTCAGAAATGACCCAATATCTTAAAGAGAACACTGTAAATCCTGCTCAGATGATACGATTGTTATGTGGTTCTACACTGTTTGACCATGGGATAAAAGTGATCTCTATGTAGATAAGAGTTAACGGCAAGTATGACCTTGAGTTAGCCTTTCTCTTTGGTAGAAAAACGTGGTTTAACTTTTATCTATTCAGGCTTGGAGTTGCAGCAGCTATTGACTTGACTTTGTTATGATTACCAGGACTGAAGGTGATAAACTTGAGTTTGGAAACCAGTCTCAAATCTCAAGCATCTGATTGGCTGAAATGGTGACTGGTCGCCATTTCAGCCAATCAGATGCTTGAGATTTGAGACTGGTTTCGATGCTCAGTTTTATAACCTTGGGCATTGATCTGCTGTTTCAGGACTTGGACTCTGAACCTGCTGTTATCTCATTTGCTAAAAATGGCAAACACCTTGGCAAGTGTTTTGAATTTGAGAAGTCCAAGCTTGGAGAGAAGGCCATGTTCCCACACATTCTCACAAAGAATGTCTGCTATGAGTGCAACTTTGGTAAAAAGGTAAGATTGATTTTAAATGGGAACTAGATAAATTTAGTTGCATTTAATTTGTGCTGAATGTATGCAGTTGATTTAGTATTTAGGGAAAATGTAAAATGTCTAATAAGCAGGGGCCTGAGATTTAAATAAAACTGCAAAAGGCTTGTAGCAAACAATTGTTTTTGCAGGAAGATCAGGAGATGTCAGCAATCAACCTTAATTTATTTCAAAAACTTAAAAATTCATTTGTGTAAATCCAGATTCTTGTGAATGATCACTATGGTAATCTTGAGGCAACAACAGTCTGTTTTTACTGAAGTTCGCTTCTACCTGATTATGAAGCTTTGCCATGTTATAGAAAACATAGACTTAAACATAGAATGGGGCTCGTATTTTACATATTTACGCATTCTTGAACTTTGCTTGGTAAAACTCTTTAGCCTGATTTATTTGTAATTGAGTCCCTGGCTTGTAGTAAAATCAGCAGATAGTGTGATAAAACCTGTATATATTGAGTAGGCTTAAGTAAATACCCTGCTTGCGGTATATTGATACACTGATTGCAACTTTGCAGGAGGAGCCATACTTCCCGCTGGAGGAAGGATACTCGTTCATTGACACTGTTCCTCTAGAGGCAAGAGTTAAAGGCACAGAACAGCCAGAAAAAGAAGATGATTGCGAGGTGTGTATATCTGTTTTCTTGCCACTTTTAATGTTAATCAATTAAGAACAGAGCTGAAAGACCCCGTGTCACTAAAATTGGTAAGGACATTGGTCTTATATGGGAAAAAACCAGTAACTGAAGAAACATTCAACCAAAAGACACTGAACTTGGAAAGAAGATAAGTAAGAAAGTGACCTGAGAGTGAAAAAAGTTGGAAAGTCAAGGTCACATTGACCTGGAAAAAAACACATGTTGAATTCTAATCGATTCGATAACTAAAGAATCATTTGATTGTGAGTCATTAATCTTTGTGTGTGGATTGTTGTTGTGTTTTGATCTCAAGCCTCTGATTTCAGATGATCATGATGGTCGGTCTGCCAGCGTCTGGGAAAACAACTTGGGTGGAGAAATATAACCAGCAACATCCCAATGCCAAGTTCAACATTCTAGGAACCAATAGTATCATTGATAAAATGAAGGTAAAGTATCATTGTAAGGGCAAGGAAATAAATTCATGTATGTCCATGATTTTGAAGAAGTGATTATAAAACTGGAGGATATTTCAGGAGGGTTAATCATTAATAGTGGTCTCATTATCTTCAAAGGTTAAAGGGGTTGAATGAACATAGAAGGGAAATTCTGTGCTCAAAACAAACAGAATTACAGCTCTGTTCTAGGAAATTAGCTGGGTGATAGTCAGTTTACTTGGGGAATGTTTGTCCCAGCCTCTTGTTGAGACTAGAGATAGTTTTTCTGTGTTGAGAATTTCTTTTTTCATTCGGTCATTTAGTATTTAACATTGTTCATTTGCCATGATGATTATTACATGTGATCCGGGCCGATGAGTTCCCTTGAACTTTGATCTGAAACACATGTACTGAGCTTAAAAATGAACTATAAGGCAGGTTAAAACCAGGACCTTGTATTTGAAGATTTGTGTCTTTCTAATAGTTTTTCAGACATGCAATAGCAGGGTGTCTTGTAAAATAGTTGTTGCTATGATGATTATTACATGTGATCCGGGCCGATGAGTTCCCTTGAACTTTGATCTGAAACACATGTTCTGAGCAATTTAGTTGTGTAAATGAATGCACATTTGTGTTATGGTTGTTCAAGCTGTGAAGATCTAGCTTTGTGTTGAAGAGAACATACCTAACATGTATTCAAATATGTTAAGTCAGCCATGCCAATTTCTGATTTTCACTATGTGTAACTTAAAGAGTCAAACCTATACTCAAGATTAGTTACAGAATTGAGAATTGGCTACACTGTATAGTAACTAGATTCTTTTGATAACGGCAATATACATTTAATACACAAATTAACACTTGCTGTCCCACCTGTTGTGAGAACTTTTGGCCCATAGGAGTTGTGGGGCACTTGTGTTTATTCCAGTGGAGAAATGGGTTAACAGATAGCCTTAAGTTGATAAAGAGGTATCCTGCTGAACTTTTGAACTTAAATTGAAGTTAAGATGTGGATAGCTTGCAGCAATGTGCTTACATTTTTTTCGAGTTGGGAGTTTCTGTACTTGGCTCAAAACTGAACTATATGGGCAGTTGAAGTTTTGAGTTGTTCCGAAAGGGTTTCAGACATAGAATAGCAGAGTGTTTTGTAAAATAGGTGTTGCTTTGATGATTTCTACATGTGATCCGGGCCGATGAGTTCCCTTGAACTTTGATCTGAAACACATGTACTGAGCAATTCAGTTGTGTAAATAAATGCACGTTAAAAATGCTAATTTAAGCAAAATAATGATGAAGCAATTTCCCTTACTGAGTAGTGTGATAAAAAAGAAAAGATTTAGCAGTGATGATTATTACATGTGATCCGGGCCGATGAGTTCCCTTGAACTGTGATCTGAAACACATGTTCTGAGCTTAAAACCTGCAAACAATAAGATCTTATAATATTAAAGGATGTCTTATGTTTTTGAAGATAACAGTTGATCCAATGTGATATTCGTCACAGCTTACTGGCTGTCAGGTGACATAAAATTTCAAGGGTAAGAAACTGGTGTGCCAAGGATTTATTTTCACCCTTTCTCCATATATTGCATGTGCAACCAATGAAGATCAAGATCAGCGGGCATATTTAGACCATCTAATCACGATCTACTCTGGTTGTATGGTGGGTGAGAATTAACCAAATTAAAATCATATCCTGAAAACCGCTACGCTATCAGGATCTGACGACGAGTAACGAAAACGTGCTTTTATCACAAACCTTTTGAACCAACCAGATTGTCGCCTACAAAATCGCGAAAGTGAAAGTAAACATTCTATATTAAACCATAAAAAGAGTTGAGAGCCTGCGTAAGACATACTTTGCTGAATTTTTTGTGTTTATGTAGTATTGCAATTATTTCTAATGTAATAACATCATCAGATCATTTTGCGAGCGCTGTATATCATGCTTCCTGTGTTGATAATTTCTAAAAATAGTAATCGGGGAAAACCGCTAAAGCTTATGTACGGTATCTACGGGCCGTCATCAGATCTAACATTTTGTTAGATCTGACTTTAGTGAGATTGGGTGAGAATTAACCAAAAGTGTCTAAAAGCAAACAGTATTTAACCTGGTCAGATGGCACACATCTTTCTTGTAGTTTTCCTATTTACATTATTTGTACATTGTACTGCAAAGGATCACAGTATTGAGTAAAATAGTAAGTTTATGGTAATTATGAACTCATAGAAATACAAAACTTTATAGAGTGATGATGATTATTACATGTGATCCGGGCCGATGAGTTCCCTTGAACTTTGATCTGAAACACATGTACTGAGCTCAAAAAATGAGGCAAAGGCAACATTATTGCATAAATTTGCAGCCTTACACGTTATTGAACTTTAGTTACAAGTTGTTGGCATTTTTTTGTATGTTTGTATGTATGCTGCAAACAGAGATAAAAAAGCATTGGACAAGAAATAATACTGGACGGCATTAGGGGGTAAGATGTAGTGATTTAAGATTTAATTGGTAATAAACAGGCCTCCTAGTGAAACCTTTGAAACCTTTAAATACCTTGAATTTCATCGCAAACCTTTAATACCTTTAAATAATCTGAAAAAAACATTTAAAATGGCCAAATACCTGTAATTTTCACTCAAAACCTATATTTTTGTTCAGACTGCTTGCTGTGCCAATTTTAAGCAAGTAATAATTGCACTTGCTTATTTCTTCCCCACATTAAGATACTGCTGGTGTATCAGTCATAATGTATATAATTTAGAGAGTATGAAACTTATATCAATTATGCCTATTTCTGATTATCTGTTTTTTCACAGTGTCGGTTTCCATATATAAATCAACTGTTTTTCATAAATAACCGAATATATTACGTTTTTTTCAACAAGATATTCAACATAAATTGCCTTTATTAACTGTTTATTTTTTTTTAATATTTTACCCTAAAAGGCCTTTATTTCCATAGATTGAAGCCTTTATAAAAACCTTTATTTTTGTTCAGGCCTGCTAGGAGGCCTGTAATAAAGGTTTTCAGTTGCAGAATAATCAAAGGAAGGTTTTATTGGAACTGTTATTGCTGTTATGCAAACTTTTGATGATTAGCAGTTAATGCAACAAACTGTTCTTTAGTTCTATAAAATACAAATGGTTCTGCAATGATGATTATTACATGTGATCCGGGCCGATGAGTTCCCTTGAACTTTGATCTGAAACACATGTACTGAGCTTGAAACCTGCATCTAGTATGTGTAATATATTAAATGTAGCTCTAAATAGTTATTATCTTAAGCAAATAGACAGTTGATTGCTGATAGTAAATGAAAGAAATCAAGGAATCCTATGCTGTGATGTTCTTTTGAGGGAAAATCACAAAAATTGTAAAAATTCTCTTGAGATACAATTTGTCTTGAGATGGTTCAGCTTCCAAAGCTCACTTGTCATATGAAACTTACACCTACCTCAAATCGAGAAAAATCGGGCAAGGTCATGTTCTTGGGGCCTGATATTTTCACTTCTCTGTTAAGAGTATATTGCTGGTAATGGCCAGAACCATCATGTCTGGTATATTCTAGGATATTTTAGCAACTTATTACAAATATCACAAAGTATATCTATTGACATTTGATGCTTTTTTTGAGCAGTACACTTTGATCAAGGCTGTTGCTGTGCCCTAGGCAAACGAAAGTAGTGGGTTGAACCATACACTCAATGGATATGCCTTATATCTTATATGCAACCAGTTTAGATCAAGGGCCCAAGATCATAAAACTGAGATTGGCGACCAGTCGCCATTTCAGCCAATCAGATGCTTGAGATTCTAGTCTGGTCTCCAGTTTTAGTTTTATGATCTTCGGCGCAGATCATCCTGCAAATGGGTGCTGTCTGAATAGGAACTACACCAGTCTGTTTTAGTTCCATTTTCTGACCAAAGGCAAATATTGCCTGATCAGAATTGATAGAGGCTGATATGGATTTTTACTGGTTGCATGCATCAGGGATATAAGCTATTTCCATGTTGTAAAGAGTTAATTGATTATACTTAGAGTGGTAGGCTACAAATATTTAGGATTGCATAAGCGAACAAAGAAGAAAGACAATGTCTCAAGATTATTCTGTTGTTTACAGGTGATGGGTCTACCCAGAAAAAAGAATTACGCAGGTCGTTGGGACGTCCTTATCGACAAGGCAACAAAATGTTTAAATCGTCTGTTTGAGATAGCCAGCAAGCGAAAGAGAAACTACATTCTTGATCAGGTATGGCAGTACTCCGATCTGTTAAGTGTATAACTGGCAAACATTTTATTTCAGTAAAACATATAATTAATTATGAAAATTTAAGACCGTGTAGAGAAACACAAAGTTCATTGAAGAAGAAGGAAGCACAAAAACCAACAAAATGTGAGCTTCGTTATGATCGACAAATCTAGTGTGTGCTTTATGGACATGCCAATCAACAAAACACTTAAATAAACTGGAGATAAAGGCGAGCAGTATGTAAGTATAAGTACAGGAAGAATTGTAAGGATTTTCTAAGGTAAGTGATTGATATATTAAACAGATGCACAAAGTTCAAAAGTTCAAGGTAAGTGACACAGGTAGGTATCTGTTGTATTTCAGGGAAAAGAAAGTTCTTTCAAGATATATACAGGTAAGATTCTGTTTAGATTGAGAAGTAATGGGTAGGGTGTTAGTGTTAAGCTCCAGTGTTGAGAAAGCTGTTTAACCTGTTACTCTATATAAATGTGTTTTATTACATTTGAGATTGGTATAGATCCAGATTGGCTTGCACATCCATGCATTCTGATCAGGATCTGTACAATTCTCTTTTAGATTAATTAGGTTATTTCTGACCCAAGAATAAAAGCAGTGTAGGTCCTGATCAGAAAGCATGGATTTGCTGGCTGATCTGGATCTACACTGTTTGCACATGCAATAAAACGTGTTTATATGGACTAAAAGTTTAGGAAAGGACAGAAATGTTTTGGATTGCTTCTGATGATAATTACCTTAAGGAATTAGTTAACACGATTGTAATTCATGAGATTTGTGTATTTTATGATGCTCTTAAAATATTTATATAGCCAGTACTATAATTAATAATTAAAACACAGCACACTATTTGATGTACAGACAACCATCTAGTCAAAGATCTGATATCTACGTGGAAAGTTGACAGCTACAGCTGTAGCCTTGATATATCTAACAGAGCTAATACATTTTTTCTTAGCCAAGAAACTACGATGGAATGAAGACACTGCGTCTACCAGCTTTACAACAACGGAGACTTATCTTGTACATTGCATTTTGCCAACTGTTGCTGAGTTACTTGTTTTGCTTGGAAGCAAATTAGCCAATAATATAGATATCAAGTCTGCTATTGCAAGTCCTGATTCATAATTTAAGTAGCCAGGAATATTGGTTAAGTGTGTCGCATAAGAATATATATTTGATGTGATTTGAAACAAATGTTTTATTTAGGTGTACTTTAATTGAAAATGATGAATTAAATTTAAGAGTTTAGGGTGGAAAGTTGTCAGCAAGACATACTGGTTATTTCATGCATCATGTTGTATACTGAAAATAAAACCTTATATTTGGTAGCTTAATTCTCTAGAAATATGGAGTCAACTACAACAGCAAATGTGGAAAACTTGACCTGCGCATCTCTGTAGCGTCTTTTTCAGAATGAGACTTATGCACGACCATGACACATGATTTTTAGAAATAATTCAATATTTAAGTAAAATGCAATGTTATATTTATTTAATTTTTGCAAAATATACTTTGTGTATTGGTCTTTGAAAATATTTCTTTGAAGAGAGGAGTTTTGAATTAAAAGCATGAAAATTGAAGATAAATTTGTATTGAAGAATTGCTGGGATTCTTACATATGGAATTGAAACTAGACATTGGTGTTGATTTACTTTTACTAGGGAGATATTTTCAATGACTATTAACATTGTTTTTATGATGTAACATTGTTTTTATGATGTTTTTATAAATGATTGTAAAATTTACTGGTAAAAATCATCAGAAGCATTCCCAAAGATTTCACATGTTCTATTGACAGGTGAGTATTTCTTGTTTGTTTTCTTTGATGGACCGAGTTCTACCCACCTAGCAACTTGTGAAGTTCACATTTGCACATCTGGCATTACAAAATGCTGTTTGTTGAAAACTGTACTTTGATATGTACATCTTGTTGCAATCTCGAATATAAATGAAAGTGGAATACCACTACTATAGAAATAGAAATTATTGATGATTTGCGAGTAATGCATTGGACAAAATGTATACAGTCATTTTCAGGCTTTGATGGGTAAGTACCTTGATCAGCCACATCTTGGAGATGTATTTGCCATGCATACCCTTCTAATGTTTTCCATTTTATTGGACTATTACAGATCTTTAATCTGGATTTCAGTATTGGCACTTTTGTGCTTGTATGAATAGATCAGATCACCTATATGGTGACTGTTACGTCATGGCAGGCGTAATAAGTCTGTTGGATTTCGGAGATTATTAAACCAAACCTTTGTTCTCTGCCATGATAGACCAATGTGTATGCCTCAGCAAGACGCCGTAAAATGCAGCCATTTGAAGGCTTCGAAAGGAGGGCTGTCGTCATAGTACCAACAGACGAAGAGTACAAAACCCGTTTAGAAGCGCAACAAAAAGTAGAAGGGAAAGAGGTGCCGGAGAGCGCCATTTATGAAATGAAAGGTAGGCGCGAGACACCACTTGTAGCTTCATTGATCTTCACAGTATGTTTCACTTAAAACAGTTTCATTCTGTTGATGTTTTATTGATTGTCGTCAACCATATTTTCTCTTGAAGTTAAGTTATTTATAGCAATTTGAAAATTACCTCTTCTCAAATGTATGCAATTTGGGTGTGGGATGAAATATTCATTGATTTCTGTGGAGAGAAAATATGGTTGAAACCCTCTTGTTCTTGCATGAACATCAGGGTGTGTCAGTTTGCTTTAATTTGTGTTATTTCTAATTGACTGCTATGATAACTTGCAGCAAACTTCACTGTGCCCGATGTGGGAATGTTGTTTGATGAGGTAGAGTTCACGGAACTCCAGCGCGAGGAGGCTGAGGCCCTGGTAGAAAAGTATCGGGAAGAAGGTCAGAAGAACCTCCCTCCCCCACCCCCATCTCCGCCCCCGGAGAAGAGATTCCGTGAGGAGAGAGGCAGCAGAGATAGAAGTAAGTTAACAAGACATTTACACATTAATTAATCCTTTCCTCCATATAAAGTAAGCCTTTTATGGCATGAGCAACAGTGTAAATGCTTATCAGCAGACACATCAATGCCTTCTGATCAGGATCTGCACTGTTTGCTTTCTGGTCAGATATAACCTAATAAATCAAAAAGTGAACATGGTATACCGAGCAAAAATGAAAACTTAACCCTTTTCTAAATTCAAAAATTTCGTTTTGTGATGCTTTATTTTTTTCTTAATTTATTTTGGGGTATTTGCACATATCTGGGCATTTAAGAAAGCGGAAAGATGTTATTTTTTCACAGAGGTCAAGGTTATCTCCTGTTTCCTAATTAATGATAAGATCGATATTTGTTAACAGTAACATCTTGAACAGATTATTTGACAGCCAAATTTAGAAGTTATTGGCATATACAGAAGGGAAAACACAATACTTATAGTTTACTGATGCAAAGAAATAAGATACAGTTACTTTAATATCTGGTTCTGTAAATTACCTCCCTTTGAATTAAAGAAGGAACAAAATCTGACCCTTAATTTTCTGCAACCAAATAACCTTTGTTCAATTTTTCTTTTTTAAATCGATAGGTATTGAACTGACAATTTTCAAGATAAACAAATTATTGAAAACATTCCTTTGAATTTTTGCATTTACTGGAAACATTAATGCAATCGGAGTTTCCCATGTTATTATGCTCCCCCCGAAATTCGGGGGAGCATATAGTTGTCGCTTTGTCCGTCCGTTCGTTCGTTCGTTCGTCCGTCCGTCCGTCATAATATTGTCCGGACAATTACACAAAAACTATGAGAGGTATCAAGACTAAACTTCATAGGTAGTTAGATCTCGTTGAGGAGCAGTGCAGTGCACAAGAACTATAACTCTTGCTTTATTCATTTTTGAGTTATTGCCCTTTGAAATTTCTCGTACTTTTTGTCCGGGGCATATCTCCCAAAGTCTAAGAGTTATGAAGTTGAAACTTCATAAGTAGATAGATCTCAATGAGGAGCAGTGCAGTGCACAAGAACCATAACTCTTGCTTTATTCATTTTTGAGTTATTGCCCTTTGAAATTTCTCATACTTACTTTTTGTCCGGGGCATATCTCACAAAGTATAAGAGTTATGAAGTTGAAACTTCATAAGTAGATAGATCTCAATGAGGAGCAGTGCAGTGCACAAGAACCATAACTCTTGCTTTATTCATTTTTGAGTTATTGCCCTTTGAAATTTCTCATACTTACTTTTTGTCCGGGGCATATTTCACAAAGTATAAGAGTTATGAAGTTGAAACTTCATAAGTAGATAGATCTCAATGAGGAGCAGTGCAGTGCATAAGAACCATAACTCTTGCTTTATTCATTTTTGAGTTATTGCCCTTTCAAATTTCTCATACTTTTTGTCTGGGGCATATCTCACAAAGTATAAGAGTTATGAAGTTGAACCTTCATAACTAGATAGATCTCAGGGAGGAGCAGTGCAGTGCACAAGAACCATAACTCTTGCTTTATTCATTTTTGAGTTATTGCCCTTTGAAATTTTTCATACTTCCTTTTTGTCCGGGGCATATCTCACAAAGTATAAGAGTTATGAAGTTGAAACTTCATAAGTAGATAGATCTCAATGATGAGCAGTGCAGTGCATAAGAACCATAACTCTTGCTTTTATTGATTTTTGATTTATTGCCCTTTGAAATTTCTCTTACTTATTTTTTGTCCAGGGCATATCACACAAAGTATAAGAGTTATGAACTTGAAACTTCATAAGTAGAATGAATTCGTTGAGGAGCAGTGCAGCACACAAGAACCATAACTCTTGCTTTATTCATTATAGAGTTAATGCCCTTTGAAATTTACCATACTTACTTTTTGTCCGGGGCATATCTCACAAAGTATAAGAGTTAGGAAGTTGAAACTTCATAAGTAGATAGATCTCAATGAGGAGCAGTGCAGTGCACAAGAACCATAAATCTTGCTTTATTGATTTTTTATTTATTTGCCTTTGAAATTTCTCTTACTTAGTTTTATCTGGTGCATATCTCACAAAGTATAAAAGTTTCTGAACTTGAAACTTCATAAGTAGAATGATCTCAATGAGGAGCAGTGCAATGCACAAGAACCATAACTCTTGCTTTATTCATTTTTGAGTTAGTGCCCTTTGAAATTTCTCATTTTTTTTGTCTTATTTTTGTACAATATTGTAAAATGCTTTCTGTTTGAATCGTAAAGGAAACTTTCAAATACAATATCTTTCTTACAAATTCTTCCTGTTCTAACAAAAAAGTATTTGTGACAAAGCGGCGTTGGGGAGCATAACCCGTCTCTGACGGCTCTTGTTTTGTCAAGTTTTCATTTTTGCTCAGTATAGATCCTGATCGAATGGCATGAATGTGCTGGCTGATCTGGATCAACACTGTTCACCCATGCTATGTAATATATATAGAGGAAAGGGTTGAAGCATCAGTGCTAAAGATCCATGCATATAGTGTATCAGAATATGAAAATCTTTGATGATCTGAGTGGAAATACCCTTGACTTGAGTTAGGAATGTTTTATGTTTTGTAAAAAATTCTTTTTAATATTTTCCTAATCAGCAAGGATGATCTGTGTGATTGAATCAGGAAAATGTTTTGATCTATTAATTGCTACCTGTCTAGCATCTGAACTGGCTTGTGAATCCAGCCCTGTATTGGAAAGAACATTACAAAAAAGTGGGGCTTTAGTTTGCCTTGAGAAGGTGACCAACAACATAAGATTTGACTGAAAATTGATAATACTTGGTTTAAACTTAATGTAAGGATTTATTTTCCAAGCTTAAAAGGTGGAAACACTTTATTTACAAGATCGAATTGAAGCAATACCCATATGGTCAGATTGTAAGTTACCATCCAGGCATTCAGTATTCAGGTGAAATTCAATACTGTTCGCTGAATATGCCCGGCCTTCAAGTAAATGTGAAATCATCAATTCATAATTGCAGTTTCATTATGTCTCCCCCCCTCTGGGGGAGACATATTGTTTTTGCCCTGTCCGTATGTCCGTCTGTCACACTTCGTTTCCGCTCAATAACTTGTGTACCCTTTGACCCAGAGCCTTCAAACTTTTGGGTGATAGCCCTTATTGAGTAGAAGAACCCTATTGATTTTGGGGTCAGTAGGTCAAAGGTCAAGGTCACAGTGACCCGAAGAGTGAAAACTGTTTTCGCTCAATAACTCGAGTACCCTTTGACCCAGAGCCTTCAAACTTCATAGGGTGATAGCCCTTATTGAGTAAAAGAACCCTATTGATTTTGGGGTCAGTAGGTCAAAGGTCAAGGTCACAGTGACCCGAAGAGTGAAAACCGTTTCCGCTCAATAACTCGAGTACCCTTTGACCCAGAGCCTTCAAACTTCATAAGGTGATAGCCCTTATTGAGTAGAAGAACCCTATTGATTTTGGGGTCAGTAGGTCAAAGGTCAAGGTCACAGTTACCCGAAGAGTGAAAACCGTTTCCGCTCAATAATCGAGTACCCTTTGACCCAGAGCCTTCAAACTTCATAGGGTGATAGCCCTTATTGAGTAGAAGAACCCTATTGATTTTGGGGTCAGTAGGTCAAAGGTCAAGGTCACAGTGACCCGAAGAGTGAAAACCGTTTCCGCTCAATAACTCGAGTACCCTTTGACCCAGAGCCTTTAAACTTCAAAGGGTGATAGCCCTTATTGAGTAGAAGAACCCTATTGATTTTGGGGTCAGTAGGTCAAAGGTCAAGGTCACAGGGGCCCGAAGAGTGAAAACCGTTTCCGCTCAATAACTCAAGTACCCTTTGACCCAGAGCCTTCAAACTTCATAGGGTGATAGCCCTTATTGAGTAGAAGAGCCCTATTGATTTTGGTGTCAGTAGGTCAAAGGTCAAGGTCACAGGGGCCCCAAGAGTGAAAACCGTTTCTGCTCAATTACTTGAGTACCCTTTGACCCAGGGACTTCAAACATCATAGGTTGTTAGCCCTTATTGAGTAGAAGAACCCTATTGATTAGGGGGTCAGTAGGTCAAAGGTCAAGGTCACAGGGGCCTGAAGAGTAAAAACCATTTCTGCTCAATAACTGGAGTACCGTTTGACCCAGAGCCTTCAAACTTCATAGGGTGCTAGCCCTTATTGATTAGAAGAACCCTATTGATTTGGGGTCAGTAGGTCAAAGGTCAAGGTCACAGGGGCCTGAAAAGTGAAAACCGTTTCCACTTAATAACAGGAGTTCTATTTTACCCAGAGCCTTCAAACTTCATACGATGGATGTCCTTATTGAGTAGAGGACTCCTATTGATTTTGGGGTCAGTAGGTCAAAGGTCAAGGTCGCAGGGGTCATGGAGCAGGGATCATGGCGCAGGGGGGGGGGAGACATGTGTTTTTCTCAAAAAACATTTAGTTTCTCTTGAAGTGTTTTAACTTAACCCTTAACCACATTGGTACACCTTAATAATGTATGCAAACAGTCTAGATCATTCAACACATCTGTGCTGTCTGATAAATCATAGTGTCTACACTGTTTGCTTTTAATCTATTAGATAATTTCTGATAAAGCCAGCAGTGTACTTCCTGATAAGACCGCATGTATGTGCCAGCTGATCTGGATCTACAGATGTGGCCATTGTGCTAAAAGGTGTATATATGGATTAAAGGGTTAATCATGAAGATAATGTGGAATTGTGGATAATACAGGGCTTTTTTCACAATTTTGGGAATATGACCCATACCCCTGGAATTGGGAAATTTATCGTCGTTTTGCCAGAAATTAGTAATTTTTTTAGCATCATTGGGGAATAAGAAGTGTTACTGTTATCTGCTGTTTTTTTAATCATTGCCATCCATATTTAATATTGTCAGTAATTCCTGGCTTAAAGAGCAAAAGATGCAGTGCTGATGCTGTTGTTTTTCATCAGAAATGTTTGTTTTGATTCAATTGGGAATTTTTCCTCTCAAATTGGGAAAAAGGTATATCTTTTGCCATTGGGAACATGACCGAATAACGGCTATTAAATCAACTGAAAAAAAGCCCTGTAATATAATTTCTTGTAAAACTCATTGTTTTTAATCCTCTTTAGGAGACAGTGGTAGAGACCGGGATCGCCGGGATAGCAGTGGTAGTCGCTGGAGTGGCGGCAGTGGTGATAGACGGGGCGGTGGTGGCGGCAGAGGTGGTGGCAGAGACCGCAATGATAGCAGAGAACGATTCGGTGGAGGTGGTGGCCGTGACAGCAGAAGAGGTGGTGGCGGAGGCGGTGATAGAGACAGATGGGGTGGTGGTGGCGGCGGCAGGGGAGGAGGAGGTGGTCGAGACAGATGGGGAGGTGGTGGCGGCGGAGGAGGTGGTCGTTGGGGAGAAGATAGAGGTGGCGGTGGTGGAGGACGATGGGGAGGAGGAGGCGGTGGTAAGTTTTTGACAAATACTCGGCACATGGCCATTTATTACACAAGGCAGCAATGACCAGCTTTATACTAGTGTGTAGTATACTTAAAACAACAATGGTTTATATAGTGAACCAGAAAGAACAGGAGATGCATAAACTGGTTGACATTTATAAAAAGTAATAACAATATAGTGTTAATTTTTTTTATGAATTTGCTGTGACAATTGACACATGTCGAAGGAATGGTTGGTTTGCAACAAGATGTTAATAAATCTTAATAATTATGTTCAAATGTGCACAAATTACAATAAAAGCATGTTTGATGGGCATGCCAATATTTTAGATGCATAATTTGGCATCAGATGATGCATTAAGGTTAGCTATATAATATTATGAAAGATGGTCCTTGAATTTTTTTGAACTTGTTAGTATCTTCTCCTTCATATATACAGGTTTTATCTTGTGTGCAACCGTTGTAGGTCCAGATCTTCTTGCACGTCCTTGCATTATGATGTGACTACAGAAATCATCAGACAAATCTAAAAAATAACAGTGCAGATCCTGATCACATGGAAAAATCTGGATCTTCCCTGTTTGGATATTGGCAATGTTATGTGGAGTAAAGTTAAGCTGGCCTTGATTTTTGTTGAATTGGAAATGTTATTATAGTTTGTAATGATAAAGCAGCAAGGTCATTGTTTCAGGTGGTCGTAATGACAGAAGTGGAGGTGGAGGTCGCATGGGTGGTGGTGGAGATAGGAGCAGAGAGCGCTGGGGTGGAGGCGGTGGTGGTGGGGGTAGAGATGATCGTGGTGGTGGCGGAAAGTTTGATAGACCTGACAGGGTATGTCTTAAAATCTTTTTACATTGGTTCTAAAATGTCTGATCAATCCTAACTTACAGTTTGAAAGTCGCGTTTCACAAAAATGCCCTACAAATGGTTTTGTTGAAGTTGAAAAATTTGTACAATTGAACTCTAGCTGTTTTAGTTGAGTTGCAGACTAAATATACATAAACTTTACTTGAATTGAGTGGAGTGACAATTTTATAATTTCTTTAAAATATTTCAAACAAATAATGAACTTCTCCAAGGTATTCTGTCTGATGATGGAATTCATCAACATGTTAATTGAAGCCTCTTGCTTGTAATGAAATCATAGCTGCTTAACCCTTTCCTCCATAGATACGCCTTTATTGCATGGGCGAACAGTGTATATCCAGATCAGCCGGCACATCCAGGCTGTCTTATCAGGATCTGCACTGTTCGCTTTTTGATTTGTTAGGTTATTTCTGACCAAAATGCGAACAGTGCAGATCCTGATCAAAAGGCTTAGATGTGCCGGCTGATCTGGATCTACACTGGTCACATTTGCATAAAAATGCATATATATGGAGGAAAGGGTAATTATAATAAATGTAAATTTTCAGAGAAGTGGAGGTGGTGGCTATGGTGACAGATCTCGTGGTGGCGGTGGTGGTCCTGGGTATGGTGGTGGTCACGGTGGTTATGGCGGTGGAGGGGGATACAACAAAGGAAACCAGGGAGGCGGGGGAGCTGGCGGTTATAATAAAGGTAAAAAAGATCGTGTAAATATTTACATCTGTCAATCACCTACTTATTATACCCCCGCTTAGAAGAAGAGGGGGGTATACTGTTTTACCCTTGTCCGTCCGTCCGTTACATAATTTCCGTCGCAGTTTTCTCAGCAACTATAACATGCAGCAGCCTGATTCTTTGCATATTGCTTCATCCTATAGTCCCATGTGGTGTAAAGCTATTTTATGCTCCTTGCTCATCTACTTCCTGTTTGTCGCATATTTTCAGATTTTGTTACTATATAGGTGCATTACATCAACCAAAGGGCATTTTTATTTTCCGTCGCAGTTTTCTAAGCAACTATAACATTCAGCAGGCTGATATTTTGCATATTGTTTTATACTATAGTCCCATATGGTGTTAAGCGATTTTATGCTCATTGCTCATCTACTTCCTGTTTACCGAATACTTACATTTTTACACATAATTGACATACTTGCACAATTTCCGTCGCAGTTTTCTTAGCAACTACAACATGTAGCAGCCTGATATTTTGCATAATGCTTTATCCTATAGTCCCATATGATGTAAAGCGATTTTATGCTCCTTGCTCATCTACTTCCTGTTTAACGAATACTTAGATTTTTACACATAGATGTCAAACTTGTACAATCCGTTGCAGTTTTCTAAGCAACTATAACATTCAGCAGCCTGATATTTTGCATATTGCTTTATACTTTAGTCCCATATGGTGTAAAGCTATTTAATGCTCCTTGCTCATCTACTTCCTGTTTACCGAATACTTACATTTCTACACATAATTGACATACTTGCACAATTTCCGTCGCAGTTTTCTAAGCAACTAAAACATGTAGCAGCCTGATATTTTGCATGTTGCTTTATCCTATAGTCCTATATGGTGTAAAGCGATTTTATGCTCCTTGCTCATCTACTTCCCGTTTACCAACTGTTTTTAGCTTTAGTTACTATACAGGTGCGCTATATATATTATAATCCAAAGGGTATCTTTTTTACTGTATAGGTGCATTACATAAACCAAAGGGTATCTAAGTTATTGAAAAATGCAAATTACATTTTGGATGTCATATTTCTCAAAGCGGGGGTATCGCATTAGCTCACAGATCTACTTGTTGTCCCTCTTTAACTATATGATATATTAAACTACATATATATGATAGAGGAAGATAGATGCTTTGGGAGTAAGAAAATGCCTCTTAACTGATGTGACGTTTATCACATATGCAGACAGTGTAGATCCCGATCAGCTGGCTCATCAATGCCATCTGATCAGGATCTGAAATGTTTTCTTTTAGATTCATTGGGTTTTTTCTGTCCAAAAAGTGAACAATGTTGATCCAGATCAGTCATTGATCTAGATCTACACTCGTCACCTATGTGATAAAGGGCATTTATTTTGAGTAAAGGGAGAAGTGCTACAGCTGATTGTTTACTGAGATACCAGAGATATCGTAGTATAATTATAAACATTTCATACACAGTCACAACTGTTGCTGCAGGTGGCCCTCCCAGTAACTTTGGAGGTAGTTACAACACTGGCAGTGGTGGTGGACAGGCCTTCGGTGCCCAGGGAGGTGCTGGGTACAACCAGGGCTGGGGACAGCAGCAGGGTCAGACAGCTGGCCAGCAGGGACAGCAGCAATCTGGCTGGGGACAGCAGGCAGGATCCTGGGGTAGTCAGCAACCAGGAGCTTGGGGAACTCAGGGATATGGGCAGGTATGAGGCTTGATGCAACACGTATAATACAAACTGATCTTTATTACAACCCCATAATGGGTGTTTCGGGTTTATGCTGGAGTCACTTTAGCAGTTGGTCTCCAAATACCATATGTAGCAAAAATGTTTTTAAAGAAACATGATTGAAATTTTGTATATTTTATTGGCATATAGCTAGATGCATTATGTGCCATTATTTCTAGAGTTGTTGTCAATATCTTGCCCTGCGTATCTCTGTATTTAATATTGAAATGGTTAGGTCAAACAGCTAATAGTTTTCAGTACTACATGTAGTATGTTGAAATGTTACTTTGTTATATAAATGCAGATACTGGATTGCCAATGATAATGTCAGTAAAGGGTTAAAATGTGTGATTTGGTCATTCAGATATCTTCACTGAAATTAATCGCGTTTTGTTGATAATTACCAATATGATTCCACTTATATATATTCCAATAATTTTTGCAATATGACATGTGAATACTGGGAGCTAAAGACTTGCCGAAGTATGATACCTTGTTATAATGAACTGTAGTCAAAGTCATTCCTCTAGACCTTTGGAATTGACATGCTTTACCTTGTCTTTAATTTTTTTTTTTCAGTGGGGTTATGGGCAGCAGCCAGCAACGCAAGCAGGTACTACTGACCCATCCCAGGCTCAAGCCTACAACCAGGCCTGGGGGGCTTATAACACCGGTACCTGGCCAGCTAACTACTACAATCAACAATACCAGCAGTGGTACGGTCAGCAGGCAGGGTATGGTGCACAGGCTGGCACGACTGGCACAGCGGCAACCACTGGTACAACTGGAACTACTGGCACAACGGGAACCGGTCAATCACAGTAGAAGAATCGTACAGCATAGAGCACATTAGGCATAGGAAATTGACATTATAAACTTACTGATTTGAAGTCAGTTAACTGAATGTTTTGTTGAGACTGTAGTTTGGGATGAGTTAAAAAAGTTAAAATTATTCTCTTAAGAAGAGGACAGTATCTTTGAAATTTACAGAGTTTTTTTCAGTAGAATAGATTAAATGTTAATTGATAAAAGTAAGAAACATAATTTCTACAAATCTTGAATGTTTCAGCTAAATTTTTAAGTGGAAATATAAAAAACTGCCTAAGTGAAGTTGAGAAATAAGTCAAGTTTTTATCACAGAAAAGTTATGTTCATCCAGATTTTAATTCTCATTTGTAAATAATTCACAACATTGTTAATAGCTGAAAGAGCATTAGTAGGGTTAAGTGTTAAAAATCGGTTTTCATCAAGAGGAGTTTGTTTAAAGGTACAAATCTCAAAAAGTATATATCATTGAAGATGGAATGAAAAGAAATATGAAAATAGTGCAACTATAAAGAAGCTTATAAAATGAGCATTGGATAGACTCGATCATGTTTTTCATTTCAATACATTTCATTTCATATAACTTGTTGTAAATGTTTTGATATTGTATAATAGTGCATCATAAATTACAGAAATAAAATGTCCACCAACAACTGCGTTATAGTTTATTTCCGAGGCAGAATAAACAGATCTACCATCTTTTCCTTTATTAAATTCATATAGAAATGCATATCTGAAGAGTTTATAGTGGTTTATTAGTTACTTAACAAGAATGCATGTTTCCAACAAGTTCATGCAAGATCTCTGACATCACCACATTTCACAAAAAAAAGGGCATTGGGAAACGAACGTTTCAGCTCATCTGGATCTGCACTGGTCACCCACAGAGAAAAAGGGTTAACTGCAGTTTCATAGTAGTTTATCATCACTGACCTTGACCAAAAACAACAGGGTCATGTACTCTCCAAGAGCAATCACCCTACAAAGTTTGGCAAATTTAGGTGAAATTGCTTCATTTTTATAGCATAAACCGATGGGATTTACACACAGGATTACTATTTGCCACCCTCGTGTTAATAAAACATCTTAGAAGGTAGAAGCAATGCACTAACCTAAGCTGGGAAACCATATTGGAAAGGAGTTTACATAATTGTTGCCCAGAATCAGCTTTATAATCATTGGTCATTATGATTCCCCCCTTAGGGGGAGACATTGTTCTTGCCCTGTCCGTCAGTCCGTCTGTCCATCCGTCACACTTCGTTTCCTCTCAGTAACTGGAGTACCATTTGACCCACAGCATTCAAACTTCACATGGTGATGGCCCTTATTGAGTAGAAGAACCCTATTGATTTTGGTGTCCAAGGTCACAGGGGCCCGAAGAGTGAAAACCGTTTCCGCTCAATAACTCAAGTACCCTTTGACCCAGAGCATTCAAACTTCATAGGGTGATAGCCCTTCTGGAGTAGAAGAACCCTATTGAATTGGGGGTCAAAGGTCACAGGGGCCTGAAGAGTGAAAACTGTTTCCGCTCAATAACAGGAGTTCTATTTCACCCAGAGCCTTCAAACTTCATACAATGGATGTCCTTATTGAGTAGAGGACTCCTATTGATTTTTGGGTCGGTAGGTCAAAGGTCACTGGGGCCCGAAGAATGAAAACCGTTTCCACTCAATAACTGGAGTACCGTTTGACCCAGAGCATTCAAACTTCATAGGGTGATAGCCCTTATTGAGTAGAAGAACCCTATTGATTTGGGGGTCAGTAGGTCACAGGGGCCCGAAGAGTGAAAACTGTTTCGGCTCAATAACAGGAGTGCTATTTCACCCAGAGCCTTCAAACTTCATACGATGGATGTCCTTATTGAGTAGAGAACTCCTATTGATTTTGGGGTCAGTAGGTCAAGGTCACAGGCACCCAAAGAGTGAAAACTGTATCCGGTCAATATCTGGAGTACCGCTTGACCCAGAGCATTCAAACTAAATAGGGTAATAGCCCTTATTGAGTAGAAGAACCCTATTGATTTTGGGGTCAGTAGGTCAAAGGTCAAGGTCACAGGGGCCCGAAGAGTGAAAGCCGTTTCCAATTGATAACAGGAGTTCTATTTCACCCAGAGCCTTCAAACATCATACGATGGATGTCCTTAATGAGTAAAGGACTCCTATTGATTTTGGGGTCAAAGGTCAAGGTCACAGGGGCCCGATGAGTGAAATGGTTTCCTCCCACTAACTGGAGTTCTATTTTACCTAGAGCCTTCAAACTTCTTAGGATGGTTGCTGTTATAGACTTGAAGAACCCTGTTGATTTTGGGGTATGTAGGCCAGAATTCAACATCACAGGGGCCCGTAGAGTGAATAACTTACTGCGTTATATTGATGACATTTGAGTATTAACTTACTGCATTATATTGATGACATTTTAGTTTTCAGTAAACACATACATAGATGATCATGTCATTTCCTTGGCCTTCCTTCAATAGGGCGCAGGCGGGAGACATGCATTTTTCACAAAAAACATCTAGTTTGTGTATGTAATGTTATATATCTAGTTACGATATCTTATATCCAGACATTAGTTCTTGCTTACTGGACATTCCCATACATATGATGGTGCAATATCACAGCTCTCACGGACTCTATTTAATTGACCTGGGTAAATACTTTGAATATCTGATTAATGTCTTTAAAATCCAGTGTGCAGTGACAAAACCAGCTTTAGCATCTTCCGGATTTAGGATTAATCAAGTTCTTAGATGTGCAAAGCCTTAAATTAAACCATGCTGAAACCATTGACCATTTTTACAATATATATGGGTTTTATTTTTATCGGATGTGCAACCAGTTTAAATCCAGATAAGGTGGTACTTCTGCCGTCTGATCTGAATCTACACTGGTCAACCAGACAGCAAGGATCTGCCATATCCCATGGAGTAAAGGGTAAATATGTATTAACAGACAAAAATTCATTCCAGAGATGCAGGCAACTCTTGTACCAGGGTATCACTTTGTGCAGTTTCAGTTTTTGCATGGTTTTCAACAAGGGTTCTTGCTTTTGCACAACCACATCATTTATGCATATCAAACCCACTTGAGATCCCACAGTAAATCTACAAGCAATCGAGATTGTGTTGCAGGGCTCTTTACAATAATAATGTGGTTTGCCTTTCAGGAGCGATGGTGTTGCCTTGAAGTCTATCCTGGGACCTACCGGTACAATTTTTTCCCTCGACTTGTGTCCATCTGGGTGCCCCCAAACTAGAAGTACATGTATATATCAAGACCTACATACATGTATATCTTTCCTTCACTCTTTAAATCAAATTCTATTATGGTCTATAATACAACAACGCTGATTATGAAAGAAAAAGAAGTTTAATTGCATCTTCAAAATAATTTCTTTGATCTTTTTGTTTTGACAAGAAAAACAAGATTTAACCATTTGATACACTATGTCAAAATCAAAAAGTTAAACAATTAAAATAATAAATTTGTTATTATTATTTATGTTTTAGGACTAGAGCCGATGAAGAGATTACAACAACTGACCTCACCAGAAATTAATAAAATAAAATAAACATCAAAATTCAACCTACAAGTTGCACATACTACATATATTTTTTTCGGGCCAAAAAAGTGTATATTTTAAATTTAACTGGATTTTTAGACTAGTTACCACTACGTTGCTCTTGTTAACCTGCAACAGAGTTACAGTATGAAATAAGGTCAATTTCTGTTCAGATATAACCTAATGAAGTTAAACATGAACAGCCTAGATCCTGATCAGACAGCACAGATATGCCAGCTAATCGTGATCTACACTGTTCACCAAAGTACAGCCATATCCCGTGAAGGAAAGGGTTAAGAGCAACGAAAAACTTCAACCACTATCACATTAAGAAAATATCACAGGCCAGCATGATCAACATGGCTTTAAACTATTAAATCAAGAAAATAACCTGTGAAATTATAAATAAAATCAAATCAAATTCTAAAAAAATCAAATATCATCAATGATATGAAAATATACATGCTTTCTTGAATATCCAATCCAAATAAAAGTCATCACTATCATCAAAAAAAGTACAGTAATACAACAAGAATTCAACCTTACCTAATACAATCCTTTACATCACAGATTCAGATCAGCATGTACATCCATTGCTGTCTGGTCAGGATCTGCTCTGTTTGCTTCTTTGTCAGAAATAACCTAATGAATCCAAAAGCAAACAGTAAAGATCCTGACCAGATGGCTTGGATGTGCCAGCTGATCTAGATCTACACCATCCACCAACTGTTAACAGCCACATACCATGGAGTGAATTGCTAAGAAATACATTGCAGGAAAAAAAATGATGCAGCTTTTAGAAACAGATCTAGTTGCAGTTTTAAAAGAAATTAATTATGATTAATGAAAATATACGCTTTCCGCATTGTTTGTAAATGAATATCCAAATATAAGTAATCAATATCACCAAAAAAAGTACAAATAAGCAACAAGAATTCAACCTTTTATCCAATATAAACAATATATCACATGTAAACCATATACAACCTTTCATCGGCCAATTCTGTGTCAGTATAGAAATCGGCCACACATCCTGACGTGCTTATTTAAAACCATGTCCTTTTTGTATTGTATTTCAACTCATTTACTAAATAAATGTAACCATAATGTAAACAACAAATAAGATCAAAATATTCAACACAAACAAAACTCATTCAGTATGAATTGCACAGATCAAAAATACTGTACACAAAATACGTATTAGTGACATAATAAATTTTTGAAATACCCGCCCCCTCCCCTCAAAAAAATATAATTATAATAAAAAATCACCAACATTTGTTTACGAGATGAAAAAAATTACCTAACTTCCATTTCCCCAAACATTTTTTTTATAAACCACCAATGTGGTAAGGCGAAGACTTAATATCAGTTTTTTATTTAATATAAAATAAATTTCTGTTATCAGCATATGATAGATATTATATCTTAAAATAAAACTTACTTCGTTGTTTTAAGCAAATCTAAAAATTCATAATACACAAAACAGAAAACAGCAGCTTCAAAAGTATTTGTTACAAAAAAAAAAAAAAAATACACAAACATAAACATGTGACAGATCTAATATTTTGAAGCAAAAGCTACACTACTAAATTGTGATAATAAACAGTTCAAATATAAGGTGGAATGAAAGTTTTTTCGAAGTCTATTAAACAACAGATCCATGCCAGCAGTGTAACCCGGTGTTTAATCGACAACAGCAGAGGTACACATCGTGTTAAGGCCACAGACTCCAGCTCCTCGGTACACAAGGTAGTAACCCTGTAAGTAGTCACAATTTAATGTACAAGTTTTTGTTTAGATCGTATATGATGCATATAAAATTGTATTCAAACTATTTTAAACTATTTTAAATTTTGTACAAAATGGAGTTTGCTCCCTTTGACTACAGAGTACAGTAATTACATTACACTGTTTTTTTATATTCATTTGGGTGGGAAGATGGGGGAAGGGAGGGGGAAGTGACATTGTAGAGACGAAAAAGCAGTCTGTCCAGTAGAATAAAGGGTTGAAGATTATAAAACTGAGATAAGAAACAAGTCTCAAATCTTAAGCATCTGAGTCTCCATTTCAGCCAATGAGATACTTGACTGGATTTCATTCTCAGTTTTATAATCTTGTTGCCAGATATCTGTCTTCACTTCTTAGTCAGAACTCAATAAAGGGATCTAAAAGCAATCAGTGTAGATCATGATCTGAAAGCACCGATGTACCAGCTGATCTAGATCTATACTATTTCTTTTTGGATTCATTAGGTTATTTCTGAGCAAGATACAACCAGTGTAGATCCTGATCAGACAGCAAGGATGCTGTTCATGTTATCTATGTCCAGGAAAGTATTTTAACACAAAAAAGTATCACTTTAGTCTATTTATTAACGTTTTTACTATAATTTTTCATTTTCACACCATGTGCAACAACGATACGATTACTATAATAACAGAATACGTTCACATTTTTTACCACTTAATCGAACTTAATCGAGTCAACTACTTTTCTCAGAGGACCTTTACAACAGATGCACCAGCTAATCCAGATGTACTGTTAGCCCACATGATAAAACCTGTGTCTATAGAGTAAAGAGTTAACCAAGGTGAACATACCTTCTCTCCCCAGTTTTCTCCCCAGCTGTTCTTCACTATCCAGTATGGCTTGCTGCCCTCTGTAAGAAGACAAGATTAACTGACATACATTATGTAACACAACAAGACATTATGGAACTCTTTTGAATTCAGTTAAGTGAACCCCCTGATTCAATTATGGTGTCAAAGAATTTTTTTGGACGGATTATCAGACAGCCTAGACCCAGATCAGATTGTGCTGATGCATAGGCTGATCTAGGTATACATTGATCACAATACATATATCCCCATTTTCACAACATGTCACATCCTTGTTACTGATCTATTTTTTCTCTGATTTGCTGACCGGTCTCAAAACAAGCATTTGTAAAGTTTAGAGCAAGCTAAATTTCAATCACTTCATTTGGTCGCCATTTCAGCCAATCAGATGCTTGAGATTTGAGACTGATCTCCAGATTTAGTTTTATGATCTTGGGCACAGTACTACAACAGTATGATGTATGGAGTGCCCCAGAATTTTTTACCTTTTTCACTCGGGTGGGATTTAAACAAATAACTTCCAGACCTAGTCTGAGGCCATTCTTTCTAATACAAAATAGACAGTATTATCAAAAAGGCCAACTGAATAGCAGTTTACCCATCTCCAACTACAACATCTTAATTCAACCCTTTCCTTCATAGACATACATTTATATATTGTGTGGGCGAACAGTGTAGATCCAGATCAGCTGGTACATCCATGCCGTCTGATCAGGATCTGCACTGTTCGCTTTTTGATTTATTAGGTTATTTCTGACCCAAATGCGACCAGTGCTGATCCTGATCAGACGGCAAGGATGTGCCAGCTGATCTGGATCTACACTGGTTGCACATGCGTAAAAATGCGTATATATGGAGGAAAGGATTAACATTATTTCAATAGTGGCAAATAATTTCCTGCTCCACTTACCTATACCATAACCAACAATCAGAACGCCATGATCCAGATCCTTGGGGTTACAGAAGATCTTCCAGGGGTGGGAAATACCGCCCATGTAAAACTGAAAGTAAAATAATGCCAAATCATTGCACATGAAGGAGTTCTACAGTTACTTTCTAATCAAGTACTGTGGTGTTTTTTTTTTTCATGCAGCTTAAGCTTAAGTTAATTTCCTGCTACGCAGTGTGTGTCAAATAAAAAACAAGCGAACAATAACCATATATCTTATTCCATGAAAATAATTTCCTGCGCAAATTTATTTAAATACAGTCGAATCGCGATAACTCGAAGTCCCAAGGGACCGACGATTTACTTCGAGTTATCGCGAACTTCGAGTTATCGCGACTTTGACTTTTCCAAAATACCATGCGAGTATTAAGAAAGTAACGACGTGCAATTATTACGACACCATACGGTAAGTACGTAACAAATGTTTGTCGTAAAGTTTGCTCAATAAAACAAGATAATTATGTTTTAAATTATTTTATTACTCAGTTTTTTTCATGATTATATATAAAAAGATCGACGTAGAAACAACATTTTAACAAATGTTAACAAATATCATTGTACCAACACGAGGCATACATGTATACAGTGCATCATCATTCAAATACACACAATAGCGTTACGACCTACATGCAGATATATTCGGAAAAATGTATTAATAATTTTATTATTTTTCGTTATGCCGTATGCGAACTGTCGTCTGCTGATTGATACAAGCTGTGGAATACGGAATTCAGAAAATTAAAGGACGTTTTATAGAAAGAAAAATTAACAACTCCAAATGTTTGTATGACACTAATTTGAGACAAATCACTCTTATTGTTTGCTTCACACTCATATCATTAAAATGACGTGCCACTAACAACTCTTGTTGACAAGTTGGCAATTAACAAAAGACTTCGAACAACCTCGCGGGAGGTGTGAAAAACCGTGTCAGTAAATGTACTTCGAGTTATCGCGATTAATTTGCTCTTATTTCCTATTCAAGGGACTTATTAATATGTTCGAGTTATCGCGAATTTCGAGTTATCGCGTTTCGAGTTATCGCAACTTTTTTTAGTTGAATATATAAGGAAAATTGACGGGACCGGCGGCCGACTTCGAGTTAAACCGTCATTTCGAGTTATCGCGTTTCGAGTTATCGCGATTCGACTGTAATAATAAAACTGGATAATCATAAAGTTGTATTTTTTAAAGCTTAATTTACTGCATTTCTCAAAACTACAATAATAATGACAGAAAACCATAAATATCACCTCACCTGCATGGCCATAGCATTGATTCCAATGGAGATTGGTCCGTTAGCAACCAACCAGGAGGCCATTTCTGAAACAGGACAGTAATCAGGTAAATTTCATAAGTTCTGACTAACTTCCTTTACACTGCCAATCTTGTAGAAAAAAAACCAACAAACATTTTAATATATTTCATGAAAAACCCATTTGACAAAATGTGTGTGCAATATATTAATTAATATTTGGTATTATAATAATTATTTAATGCATTCACATACCAATGGTTGAGTTTAATAAACTATGTTCTTTTCATCATCCATATTATGGCTATAAACACGCCCACACCAAATTCAGTTCACTACAGCCAAAAAATTTTCAAGCGACATCAGATTCAGAGTACTTTAACCCTTTCCTGTACAGATACACCTTTATTGCTAGGGCGAACAGTTTAGATCCAGGTCAGCCGGCACATCCCTGCCGATCTAAACTGTTCGCTTTTTTTATTCATTAGGTTATTTCAGACCAAAATGCGACCAGTGCAGATCCTGATCAGACGGCACGGATGTGCCGGCTGATCTGGATCTACACTGATCGCACATGCGTTAAAATGCGTATATATCAAGGAAAGGGTTAAAATGTAGCTTGGCTTTGTTTAACCCTTTAGTACATGGAACATGGCTGTTAACCCTTGGGTGAACAGTGTAGATCCAGTACAGCCAGAATATCCATGCAGTCTGATCAGGATCTATACTGTTTGCTGGAAAATTCATTAGGTTATTTCTGACCAAGAAGTGACCAGTGCAGATCCTGATAAGATGGCAAAAATGTGCTAGCTGACCCCAATATACACTTCTTGGGGTAGAGTGTCAGACTCCAGATCCGGAGACTGCAAGTTCGAAACACACCAGGGATGAGATTTGTCTGCAGTTTCTCCAATCCACATTCAGTCCGAGTTATGGTTGGCAACCCAGGAAGCAGTCATCAGGCATGATTAGTATAAGTTGGAATAACTTGTTTCACAATTGATGTAAAATAAATAAGTTTAAACCATTTGTAATAGCAAATCTCTACTGGTTGGCAAAAAAGGACAACATATTTACCATTTTCATCTGAAGATATGGACACAGAGTCGTTGATGTACACTTTGACCGCTGACTTCTTAAACTGACACTTTTCATCTTCACCTTTGTAAGCATAGTCTGCCTCCGTCTCCAAACCACCTGAAGTGTATCATAATATCACATGAAAGGCCAAAATTCTTACAACTAAGGCTCGAGACCAGTCTCAGTTATCAAGCATCTGATTGATTGAGACCAGTCTTCAAAAGGACTAATCAGTAACTAGAGTTTCGCAATATCACAGGAAGTCCCAAAATTCTTGCAAGTAATGCTGAAGACCTGTCTCAGTTCTCAAGCAATTGATAACAGTCTGCAATTCACCTGAATTTTATCACAATATCATATGCAGGTCTCAAGATCATAAATCTAAGATTGGAGACCTGTCTCATAACTTAATCATCTGATAGGATGATATTGATAATGGTCTCCAAACCAACTGAATTATATCACAATATTACATGCAGAATCAAAATTCTTACAACTTAACCTGGAGACCAGTCTCAGATCTCGAGCGTCTGATTGGTTAAAATTGAGAACAGTCTCCAAACCACCTGAATTTTATCACACTTTGACATGCAGGGACCATGATCATAAAAATAAAACTTGAGACCTGTCTTAAATCTCAAGCATCTGATTGGCTAAAATAGAGCAAGTTCTGGTTGCAACACAGGAAATCGTCATCCATCATGAATAATACATAAGCTTGTTGTTTTAGCACTAAGTGTAGTAGTTTGTGAAATGAATTAAAAGTGCTAAATTTATGTTGATGATAAAGCTAACTCACCTAGCCTTTCTATTTCTTTGTAAGCCTGTGATGGCAGACCTCCATTACACCCTTCATCTACTTTGTCACAGTCAACTAGCTCTGAAATCAAACAGGTAAAGATGGTTAAGATGGTGAATCACTTTATAAGCCTGTGACGGCAGACCTCCATTACACCCTTCATCTACCTTGTCACAGTTAACCAGCTCTGAAATCAAACAGGTAAAGATGGATAAGATGGTGAATCACTTTATAAGCCTGTGATGGCAGACCTCCATTACACCCTTCATCGACTTTGTCACAGTCAACTAGCTCTGAAATAGAACAGGTAAAAATAGTTAAAGAAAGTTACCATTAACCAAATCTTCTCTTTAATTAATCATTTACTCCATATATACAGGTTTTATCACACGTGCAACCAGACGTGTAGATCAAAATCAACTGGCACAAATGTGCCATCTGATCTGGATCTACACTTGTCACTTCTTGGTAAGAAATAACCTAATTAATGTAAGTCCATTGAGTTGAGTTTAAAATCCAAGTCATTAGTTTTAAGATATTTTGGACTGGTCTGGCTGTGACATTTCCCATCCGGTTACATTCAAAGACCAATTAGGGACCGTGGGAATAACAAATGTTTAGTTAAAAAAATTCTAGTCATAATAGAGGGAAAGCAGGATAGGTCAGTCAGGAAAGCACTAGTTATGTAAGAGGGTCCCAGTTTTGATTCTCAGTCTGGCATTTTTCTTATAAGACACTGAAGCATCTTGAGTCATGCTAATAATGAACCATAACGATAGTTCAAAACAGATATTAATATAACTACCATTGAAACAAGAAGGAGTTATACCATTTTTGCACTAAGGTACTTGCACACATATTCTCAGTCTTGACTTATAAGGCAATAACTTCCTTAAAGTAAAACTGATGAATGGCACTTGTCTTTTTATAGTTTATTGTGTGGTGAAACTAAAAAACAAGTTTAAGGGTATTGTAACATGCATAAGGAATCAAAGTAAGAACAACTTATCAATAGCAACATTACAGTAATTAGGAAGTTATAATAGAGCTGACTAAATAGGTTTCCCTAAGTGTAAGTGTTCTTCCTTTTACTGAGTCAACTTGCATCTTCAAAGATAAAACCTCTTCAAACGATAGGGTGATTTCCATTGTAACTACACATTTAACACGAATATCTAGAAGTTAATCATTTTTTCCATATACATGCTTTGTGGCATGGGCGAACAGTGTAGATCCAGATCAGCTGGCACATCCATTTCATCTGATAAGGATCTGCACTTTGGCTTTTTGAATTATTAGGGTACTGATGACCAAAAACCAACCAGTACAGATAATGATCAGATGGATGTGCTGGCGCTCTTGATCTACACTGTTTGCACACTTGTAAAAAGGCACATACCGTATATTCTCTATTAAATGCCCCTGGGGGCGTTACATTTTGCAAAGGGGGGGGAGGGGGGCGTTTAATAGAGACCAACTATTGACAAAATGTAGTTTTCAATAATTGTGTTATTTTTTAATGAATAACCGTAGGAAACAATTTTTTCATTTTCCTATAACTTATTTTTAAAAAACTTAACCTGAAATGAAATTTTTCACACTGAAATGATGAAATGTATTCATTTGGATTAATGCTGAGAGATTAAAGATTGTCATGTCATTGTAAGTCACTCGTTTTCTTTTGAAAAAAGACTGGGGGGGCGTTTATTAGGGGAGGGGCGTTTAATAGGGAATATACGGTATATGGAGTAAGGGTTAATTCTAATATGGTGTATCAGCAATAAGCTTTACAAATTTAATATCGCCATGTTTTCTTGATGATTACTGATCACTGGAAAATAAACGATAGACACTTTTTTCATGAATACCATATATCCCTAACTTTTTATTTAGTTTTTATTTTCAAACTCATTTTTTATATTGGAGGAATTATTTGCAACACCCCATGATTTGCCCAACATCGAGGTACTGTACACTAAGATGACTTGTTCCAATATCAATCTGTTATGTCAAAAGAAACTATTTTCATAAACATTGCAGTAATTAACAGAATTTTAATTTGGACATTTTTTCTGACCTTTTTGTTCTAAAATATTTTGACATTCAACTAGTTTTAATCCCAAAAATACCAAAGATTGTTTCTCATTTCAAAATTCTATTGACAGTGTGAGAAAAGAACAGATTTCACCTTATTTTATTGAGAACATTGTTTTTCTAGTAGAAAAGCATGACTGCAAGATTGACCTCCCTTTTGGACTCTTTAAAAAGAAGGTAATCAAGATTCTTATCTCTGTGACCTTTGATGACCTTTGTAAAGACTCTTCAATGAGGAAGTTAAGAATGTGGCATGACAATCTGCTGTCTTTACAGCAGATGGCCAGGTAAGTAGGGTGAAAATAAAGATAAGATTTAAGTAGGAATGTTAAACAAGTCAGCATTTCAAAAGAATTTTTCCAAGGACTATGAAGGAACCCACGTATGTGACAAACTGAAAGAGGCACATGAATTACAGGACATGTCAGGGGCTGATCCAGAAAAGTTCAGTGGGATTGTCGCACCCCTATTTGGGCAGAAAATTTTATTTTTCACAGGGAGTTTGGTCTGAAAGTTGGAATTTACCATGTAACTACCATAATAATAGCCCAAAATAAACCAGCTTCTGGAAATCCTGCATCTAATTCTCTACTCTAAACCCCCTTTCTGGAAATCTTGCAACCAACCCTGTACTTGAACCACCATTCCGGAAATCTTGCAACCAACCCTGTACTTGAACCACCATTCTGGAAATCTTGCAACCAACCCTGTACTTGAACCACCATTCTGGAAATCTTGCAACCAACCCTGTACTTGAACCACCATTCCGGAAATCTTGCAACCAACCCTGTACTTGAACCACCATTCTGGAAATCTTGCAACCAACCCTGTACTTGAACCACCATTCCGGAAATCTTGCAACCAACCCTGTACTTGAACCACCATTCTGGAAATCTTGCAACCAACCCTGTACTTGAACCACCATTCTGGAAATCTTGCAACCAACCCTGTACTTGAACCACCATTCTGGAAATCTTGCAACCAACCCTGTACTATGAACCCCTTTTCTCAAAATTTTGCATCCAACCCTGTACTATGAACCCCTATTCTGGAAATCTTGTATCCAACCCTGTAATTTGTCAACTAGAACCATCACAGAAGGGGAGAATGACCACAAACAGGATACTTGATCCTTGCAAACCAGATTTTTTTTTCACATGTATTCACAGGAGCTATAAAGTCATCTAACATGCCATTCCAAAACAAACCAAATGCAGTAATGTATTGAACCAAGTCATGCACTGTGACAAATTCCTACACTTTCGAATGAATAATAATTTTATACTTAATTTACTCCAAATATACATGTTTTAATAATTGTGCCATGGGTACAGATCAGCTGGAACATTTGTGCCATCTGATCTGGATCAGCTGGCATGTTCATGCCATCTGATCTGGATGTGCACTGGTCGCATCTTTGTCAGAAATAACCTAATTATCTAAAAGGGAACCGTGTAGATCCTGAGCAGACAGCCTTTCTGTGCCATCTGATTGGTATCTACACTGTTCACTTTTAGATTCATCAGTTTATTTCTGACCAATACTCGACAAGCGCAAAACCAGATCAGATGGCGTGGATGTGCCACCTGATCTGGATCTACACTGGTCACATAGGCATAAAAAACAAGTATATAAATTGTATAAAGTAAAGGGTTAATCTCAAAAGCATTGGAAAATGTTGGAATAAAAAAAATACAAGCTGTTCTGATGAGTGAACTTGTAACCAATTTTAGACAGGGTCACTTTATCAGACTGACAGGTCTTTCACATTGGTATGATGTCATACAACACATTCCAAACCCACCAAATGTCAGTGACTGAACAAATGTTCACAGAAAGTCATCACTGCTGACAACAGTAAAATAAAGAAACCTTGGTATGAGTTCAATTCCCAGTAGAAGCAATATTATTTGGAATTCAGAGCAGCGTTATTTATGCAGTGTGGCGGCCATAGAAAGTCTCCCCATACATATAATCAGTAACTTCTGATATTTTCTTGAGTTTTCCATTTAATTTTAGCAATTTTAATGCAATCTAATTATTAAAAATCCAACTCAATAGGTAACAGAAAACAGACAAAGAATCTTACAATTTTGGTTTTGATATGTATATTTTTCACAATTTATACAATTTCCTGTGGCTTAAATCACTGATTTAGAAATAAAGCTGCCTTTTTAGAAAACAAGTTTTCTTATTTAATAAGAATGCTTCTGGTAAAAAATACTTTGACAAAACAGTGTTATGCTATATAACTGAAGGATATTGGATAATAAATATAAATTTATTGAATTTTTCCCTAAAAAAACATCGGGGCATTTATTAGGAGAGGGTCACTTAAAAGGAATGTTGAAGTATGTTATTTTCCTTGCTCATGAAACAACAGGAGTTATTTACCTTGTTCAGACAGAGAGAGGAGGGTCTTCCTCTTTATGGCCCACTGTCCCTCAATGTTTCCTGTTGTTGAGAAGGCCCAGCAACTTCCACAACTTCCCTATAATCATAATAATTTACCATATGTATGGGTTTTATTTTGTGTATGACCGGTGTGGATTTAGATCATTAGGCATAGGCTTCTGTGTGTGCACAATCATAACATGATGCATCTTAATTTGCCTACCTGGGAAAATCAGGACATGTATATTATTGTGTGCAGAAAAATAATACAACATTTACTGATTGAATTAAATTTGGTCCCAAAGATGGACTCTCTGAATACTATTTTATACAGAGTTTGAAGTGTAGTTCAAATCAATGTCAAAATCAATGACTTTGACAACAGTGAAGCTCAATGTAATTTTTGGCACGTCATGGTCTTTTAATATAAAATTTAAAAAAAAGATTTCAATGTGATAATTCCTTGTAACACCTAACCATTTCTGCACCATTTCTGCATCTTCTGGCCAAAGAAATTAATGTGGTTCTTTGTAATACTTTACCTGGTTTTTGACAGGAGTTACTGCCCCATGATCTCTCCAGTCAAAGGAGTCAGGAATGGATCCCTTTGGTATATCAGCTTTCTTCATCCACTGATTGGCTGTGATGTCCCATTTCTTTCCAACATACTGCTTGAACTCTTCCTCTGTGATAAAAACAAAATACGGAGATTGTTATGGTGCACAATGAGTGCCTTAATGGCAGGTTTTTTTAATAATACTGGATGTTGGTTTTATTTGTGGGGCAAAGCTTTTGCGATTTTATGTCAGAAGTTTGATTCGCTGTTTCTTTAAACCATTTTTGAAAAACAGATTTTACCCAAACACCAACTGGCATATCTCCTAAAAATAATTGAGGGTTTGAATAAAAATCATAGGCTGTTTAGCCTGGCAAATATTACCTGCTGAAAATTTAAACTTATTCTGCCAGCCAGCACAACTGATTAAAACATTATTTTACCTCAAATTATTCCTGTACATGTCAGCCTAGGTGCTCTATATAACCACAGGTTTGACTAAACAATCAAGAAGTATTTATCAAATAACTTACTTGTTAGATCAGCAAACTTGGTTGCACCATATTTTGCCGTGCCCTGTTCTGTCTCCTGCAGTTTCCTGGCAATGCGCATGTTGTCACAGAACGTCACATACCTCTTCTCCTCCTCTGTAATACAGGACAACAATACAATGCACTCATTCAGGGCTCTCACTTGACTTGCAAATCAGGAAGAAGATTTTGTCATAATTTTACTGAATTATGAAGAAGTTTGCAGTCAACAGCATTCTTTCCCTATATAGACTATAAAAATTAGTTCTCCCATAGCTCAAAGAAGGGAGGTCTGGTCACTTTTGGGAGACCACTTCTCCCTAGTCCGCCTCTAGTGAGAGCCCTGTGATTATAGTCCCTAGATCTTGAACAGGAGTATGATGCTGCAGCACTACATTCATTATATCATATACCCTATGAATTTAAAGCATTCTGATTGGTCGAGAGCTCCGTACTCGCGAGTCCGAAAAAAGTGATAACTACCCCGGGAATTAATAACTACCTTTGCTATCATCATCATCATCATCATCGTTATCATCATCATCATCATCAATCATGCTTTAAATTCATAGGGTATATGATATAACAAGTAAATACTAATGTTGAGGTCGAAATGTAGTTTTGCGGACCTGGGTAGTGTGATATCGACCTCGGACTTCGTCCTCGGTCGATATCACACTATCCAGGTCCGCAAAACTACATATCGACCTCAACATTAGTATTTATTTGTATAGTATTGCACACAGGTCCACAATAAATGACATCGATTACAGTCAAACCTGTCTTCAAAGACCAATCCTGGGAAAAATGAAAGAGGTCTTTGAAAGTGGATGTCTTTGTTCACAGGTGACTTTGTTCCTTAAATCATTAAGTGGAAATATGGTCTTTATCCACAGGTGGTCTTTATCACAGGTTTATCTGTAGTCCTCAGATCTTGAATAAAAGCAAGAATATACTACATTGATGTCCCTAGATCTTGGAAAGGGCCACAATACACTACATTCATTATTGTCTCTAGACCTCATATCTGGCACTCTGACATTTATAGCCCCTAGATCTTGGACAGGACCACAAAAAACTACATTAATTATAGTCTACAGATCACATACAATCATGTTAGCCGACAGCATTATTTAAAGTGAATAAGGTATTGAGTTGTTAATAAACATACATACCCTTGTTGGTCCCGTACAGCTTGCCGAATTTTTGTTTGAATTCAACAAACATTCCTTTGTGGCAATAGTCATGGTCATCTCCACCTATGATGGACTTGTTCTGGCTTGTATGGAACTTCAAATCATGGTCATCACCTCCCAGCAACTTCTTTCCATGGTCAACCAAGTCATGGCCATCGCCTCCCAGTAACTTCTTGCCATGGTCAACCAAGTCATGGCCATCACCTCCCAACACTTGCTTTCCATGGTCAACCAAGTCATGACCATCGCCTCCCAGCAACTTCTTGCCATGGTCAACCAAGTCATGGCCATCACCTCCCAACACTTGCTTTCCATGGTCAACCAAGTCATGACCATCACCTCCAAGCAACTTCTTACCATGGTCAACCAAGTCATGACCATCACCTCCAAGCAACTTCTTACCATGGTCAACCAAGTCATGACCATCACCTCCCAGCAACTTTCCATGGTCAACCAAGTCATGGCCATCACCTCCCAAAACTTGCTTTATTTTATTAATGTCCACCAAATTAACTCCTGCCACCACTTTCTTTCCAGCATCAGCCACGTTCAAATCTCCTCCAAACTTCTTCAGAACATGATCAATCAGATCATGACCGTCACCGCCAAGCATCTTCTGACCATGATTAATGAGGTCATGTCCATCTTGACCTATCATGTCCTTAACATGGTTCACAAGGTCATGGTCATCACCGCCTCCTAGCAACTGCTTTCCTTGGTCTATCCAATCAGCTCCATTCTGACCAAACTTCTGGTTTAGCCGATCAATCAGGAAATTGACGTCACGTTTCTTTCGTAGGATAGAAACATTTGGAGTTTCAAATTTTCCAACTGCTCCAAATACACGACTCTTTCCCTTCTGAATTGTGGGTGTAATTACTTCATCAACTTTATTTTTTACCTGCAAAATGAAATTATTTTAATAAGTTTTAACCCTTTTCTCCATATATACTGATTTTATCGCTGGTGAAACCAGTGTTAATCCAGACCATATCTCTGCCATCTGATCTGGATCTACACAAGATGGGACGACAGCCATAACTCATAGAGTAAAGGGTTCAAAAACCCTTTAATAACAGAGAAATTAAGAACTTGATGAGTAAAAAGAGACCTTATTTAGGCATTCTATATGCAAAATACCGCTCACTTGTATGTCCTACATACTTTGTTTTGCCCCATTAAAATCAGGACACGACTTAAAAGGGAAAATCTGGGAGCAGCACTTTTTTGCTTGATATATATAATTTTGGTAAAGAAATCAATAAACACAAAACAATCAGGTCTTTCTAACGCCTAGCTTTAATATAGCCAGTGTATTTAATCCAACTGTACCTATGGGAAAATTCTGAAGGACAGGTTAGAACCAAAAGGTAATGAAATACAAAACTAACGTGTCTATTTCATACCTGAACAAGTCCACTACTGACTGTTTTCAATACATTATCTTGAACAGGCACATCTGTTTTCTGTGGGGCATCAACATTCTCCTTGTTCTGAAAAAGGAGTAAAAACAATTCAATTGTTGTAGTCAAAACATGCCATGAATTCATGAACCCTTCACATATTTTGTGTCTTTATGGTGTGGATCATCTGCGTCATCTTTTCAGAATCTGCACCGTTTGCTTTTAAGTTTATTTATAAGTATCATGCATGAGTGTGAGGTGAAGATGGAAAAATCTGTCACCGAGGGTTAACTGTTTTGCGGGAACGAGGCTCTGCCGAGTTCCCGCCAAAACAGTTCACCCGAGGTGACAGATTTTTCTATCTTTACCGAATGTCTCATGCATGATACTTTTTCTTGCATACCTTTTATTATTTATAACATTTCTATGTATGTATACAAACTTTTTTATTTTCCTTATGCTGAAATATTGACATTAACGCTAACCTTTTTTATAAATGACGTCAATAACTTGAATATATGACGTCACTCACGTGACTCATTCTACACGGGGGGGTGTAGGATCGAAATTTCCTACACGGGTGAAATCACCGGATGACCTGATCTGGTATGCAAGAAAAGTTATTTCTGACCAAGAAGTGAATAGATCTAGTTTAGATCTTGATCTACAGATGTGCCAAAAGTGACCAATGTAGATCTAGATCAGACAGCCAGGATGTGCATGATGATCTTGATCTACACTTGTCACACATGCGATTAAACTTAAAATTTTGTATGTAAAAGGTAAAGAAAGCACTGATCATGGCCCAAGACCAGTTTTAAATCTCAAGCATCTGATTGGCTGAAATGGCAACTAGACAATCAGATGCTTGAGATTTGAGACTGTATCCTGATTTAGTTTAACCCTTTACTCTATATACACACATTTATGGTATGGGCATCGGCACGAATGTGCCGGCTGACCTGGATCTACACAGACTCAGTCTGGTCGCACATTTAGAAAACATGAATAAGATTTTACAAACTGACAGAATATAATAATTGTTTACCCTTTACCCAAAATATATACCTTATAATTGTGACCAGTGTGATCCAGATTTTTGCCATCACATCTGATCATGATCTCCACTAGTCATCTCTTGGGCAGAAAAAAAACATGAATCTAAAAGCAAACAGTGTAGATCCTGATCAGATGGCACAGATGTGCCAGCTGATCAGGATCAACACCGTTCACCATGGAATAATAGCCATATCAATTGGAGAAATTGATCAACAACTACTTGCTTTACAGTAACCATGTGTGACCAGTGTAAACCCAGATCAGCTGGCACAGAAATACCATCTGATCTGGATCTGCATTGGTTGTATTTTGGTCAGAAACAACCTAATGAATCAAAAAGCTAAGAGTGCAGATCCTGATAAGACGACAAGGATGTGCCAGCTGATCTGGACCTTAGTAATGCTGTTGTAAATGTAAACGAGCATAATATTGTGGTAAACAATACTGGAGACCTAACTAAGATAAACATCATTATGCTTTTGTTACATTAATGTACATTTCATGGCATGTGGTTTTGTATTACTCATCATAAACTATTTTCAGTCATTTTTTGTAATATTATTATTCAGGATGTAGATTGATAATGCAAGATTTTGGTGTTTTTTTTGTTGTTTAACTCTTTTTTCAATACATACAGGTTACATACAGGTTTTATTGCATGTGCGAAAAGTGTAGATCCAGATCAGCTGGCACATTTGTGCTGTGTGATTGGGACCTACAGTTTTCTTTTTTGATTTTTTAAGGTTATTTCTGATCGAAAAGCAAACAGTGTAGATCCTGATAAGATGACATATATACCAGCTGATCTGGATCTACACTGTTCACGCATGCCATAAAACCCATATTAATATATAGATTAAACGGTTTCAGTGTTTTCAGTCAATTTTAGAATCAAATGTTATTGTTCAAGAAGTAGATTGAAAATGCAAAATTTGTGTTTGTTTTTTTGTTGTGTAATGCAGATAACATATAAGCTATTGAATGCATCGCATCTTTGAAAATGTCTGTTAGTTTTACAGGTTCTTCATGATAGGTGTAGATCCTGATCAAATTGTATACTTGCACAGTGTGAAAAGAAATTAACTGTTTTCTAGATGCATAAGGAATTCTTCTTCGACTTAATCTTTATAATATTTAACATTCCCCACCCCCACTATGATATTGCATAATCATATAAAATTTTATCATATTTTATATCACTTTAAATTTAATAAATTTGCAACAAATTTGATACTTTGGAAATTTGTGACAGTATTATTTTATAGTTCTTCTCATCTAGAAAATAGAAAGGAATTCTTTTGAAATAAATCGCTGAGGAATTTGATTTTTAATAGCTCCTGATTGGCTACAAATGTAGGGCAACTTCTGAAAGTTTCGAAAATATATCAAGCACAGTAAACCATTTCAAATGGTGAAATGAAGTGTCTGAAAGGATGGGTTTCTTTTGCAATCCGGCCAATCACTTCATTTATAGACAATTTATCAGGCAATGAATCATTCTTCTTTTCCAAATCTTATCTTGTGATTTTAGTCAAAAAGAATTTGCTGAAGTGTGGTCTTGAGAATTGACACTTGTTTATCTCTGTCCCAAGTGGAATTTTAAGCTTATCAGTTCATACATGCAGCATGGTACATCATGTGTGTTGGTTTCAAGTCTTTGTATTAAGGACACATGTTCAACATGTGTAGTTCAATTGTTCTGTGTCTGACCATACACTGCTGTTGTTTAACCCATTATATAAGCATTTTTATGCATGTGCCACCAGTGTAGATCCAGATGGGTGAACAGTTTAGATCCAGATCAGCCGGCACATCCATGCCGTCTGATCAGGATCTGCACTGGTCTCATTTTGGCCAGAAATAACCTAATGAATAAAAAAGCGAACAGTTTAGATCCTGATCAGATGGCATGGATGTCCCAGCTGATCTGGATCTAAACTGTTTGCCCATGCAATAAAGGTGTATCTATGGCGTAAGGGTTAAAATTAACTCTCTGCTCCATACACATGTATAAGGTTTTATCGCATGTGCAAACAGTGTAGATCCAGATTGACTGGCACATCCATACCATCTGATCAGAATCTATTCTGTTTACTTCTTGGTCAGAATTACCTAATGAATCTAAAGCAAATAGTGCAGATCCTGATCAGATAGCACAGATGTGCAAGCTGATCTAGATTTACACTTCTTGCCCATAGAATTAAAATGCATATATATGGAGTAAAGGGTTAAGGACACTATCAACATGTTTAGTTCAAATTTTCTAGGATGTATTTGACCATGTACTAATGTTTTTCAAAATTAAATGACCAGGACCATTACATATGAAAGCCACTTTTTATTGCTGTGGTATCATTTAATTTCGCTTTGATGAAATTTTGCTTGGGGGCAAAAAAATGACAATCACACGGACATAAATGCCTAGTAGTAATATTCCCATATGATAAGCTTAAACATGGTTTTATTTGCGGAGGCTTAAAGGGAGATGTGCAGGGTCGAGCAGGTGTACTCGGTAAAATCGTAAACAGATCGATCTATGTAACACTTACGTGTACTTTTCACTAAACTACATTTCAAACCCTCCAGGAGGAAGTTTTTGGTTAATTTTACCATTTTACCGGACCTGAAAACAATCCGCTGAAGAAATCCCTATACAAAAATAGATTCTACATTTAGCGATCATTCTATATTTAGCTCATCGCTGAGCTTACTATTCGTGGTGGCCCATGCATTTTGAAACAAATGGCAATGTTGATAGTCGGTAAGGTACACCGAATGCATATTTTGGTTGAAGTGATCACGTGACAATTCCAAAATCCACCGCGGCTTTATGCGGGAAATACAAAAATAGCTAACATATGCGCGTCGCATAGGATAGGAAACACCATTTATATATCTTTTTAATAAAATATTGGTTTGAAATATTTCGGTTGTAAATCAATATTTGAGTTTCAAATAATGATATTCAACTGATTAATAACCCTTTTCGCAAATCTTTTCATTTATAAATCCTGCACATCTCCCTTTAATTTCAGTAAAATCCATAGAGCCAAACATTTGACAACTAGAATTATCACTGAAAGTGATTAAATACCCCCACATGTATGCTTGATAATTGAACTGGGAATGCTTCGAATCAATGGCATAATGTGCCCCACTTTCAATCCAAAGTGTCGTCTTCACAGTAGCCACATATTCAGCAAGTTTCATCACAATATCTCATTTCTTCTAAATTATTGAGCAGAAATGGTTTAAATATGTTAGTAACAGTGGCCTGTAACTAACTTTTATCTAAGAACTGTGTGCCAAACATTGTTTATGAGAAATCATCCAGAAACCATTTTTTCTATTTTTAGTAACAGTGACCTTGAACCCATCAGGCCCAATTTCAATACCAAGTTTCGTCTTCACAGACACTACCTATATAGCAATTTTCATCACAATATCTCATTCTGAACGAAAGTTATTGAGCATACAGTTTATTTTCTATTTTTAGTAACAGTGACCTTGACCCCACAGGCCTTGAATCCCAAAAGTCATCTTCACAAAAACCATCAATACACCAAATTTCATTTAAGAATCTCATTCCAAGCTATAGTTACTGAGTGGAAACGAAGTTTTGAAGTTTAAATAACAGTGACCTTGACCTTGAACCCACAGGCCGCAAAGTCAAACCTAATCTTTATCTTGTTATGTTACATCTGTGTCCCAAAAAATAATTAAATCTATGAAGTATTTCATGAGTTATAGTCCAGAAACAATTTTTCTTTTTTAAGTTACGGTGACCTTGACACTGACCCCTCAGGCCCCAAAGTCGAACTCGACCTGTATCTTCTGATATTACATATATGTACCAAAAAAGGATTTAATCTGTGAAGTTTTCATGAGTTATTATCTGGAAACCCTTTTTCTATTTTTAGTAATACTGACCTTGACATTGACCCCACCAGCCCCAAAGTCGAACTTGACCTGTATCTTGTGATGTTACATCTATTTACCAAACAAGGATTAAATCTGTGAAGTGTTTCATGAGTTATCATCTGGAAACCATTTTTCTATTTTTAGTAACAGTGACCTTGACACTGATCCCACCAGCCCCAAAATCGAACTTGATCTGTATCTTATGACGATATATCTGTGTACCAAAAATTATTTAATTCTGTCAAGCCTTTCATGAGTTATCATCTGGAAACGAAGAATCCGACCGACCGACCGACAGACCGACAGACCGACCGACCGACAAGCTCACTCCTATATACCCCCTCAAACTTCGTTTGTGGGGGTATAATTAAACCACTGTGCAATAAAATAAACTGGATGCTTGCCTTATTTTAGGTCTGGTTCATTTAACTTAATGTGAACCTTATATTAGCTCAGATCTATTTAACACAATGTGAGCCTTATATTAGCTCTGGTCTATTTAAATCAATATCAGCCTTATATATGCTCAGGTCTATTTAACTTTATGTGAGCCTTATATTAGCTCAGGTCTATTTAACTCAGTGAGCCTTATATTAGCTAAGGTCTATTTAACTCAAAGTGAGCCTTATATTACCTCAGGTCTATTTAACTCAATGTGAGCCTTATATTAGCTCATCTCTATTGAACTCAAAGTGAGCCTTATATTAGCTCAGGTCTATTTAACTCAAGTTGAGCCTTATATTAGCTCATGTCTATTTAACTCAAAGTGAGCCTTATATTAGCTCTGGTCTATATAACTCAATGTGAGCCTTATATTAGATTAGGTCTATTTAACTCAATTTGAGCCTTATATTAGCTCAGGTCTATTTAACTTAATGTGAGCCTTATATTAGCTCAGGTCTATTTAACTCAATGTGAGCCTTATATTTGCTCAGGTCCATTTAACTCAATGTGAGCCTTATAATTATGAGCTCAGGTCTATTTAACTCAATGTGAGCCTTATATTAGCTCAGGTCTATTTAACTCAATGTGAGCCTTATATTAGCTCAGGTCCATTTAACTCAATGTGAGCCTTATATTAGCTCATGTCTATTTAACTTAATGTGAACCTTATTTAGCTTTATTTGTCTAATTAACTCAGTGTGCCTCAGCAGAGAAGAACATAAATCAATCTGAGTATTTTGTTTATGACAATATCTCAGCTCAGATCTATATGGCTTGCTGAGGGCCTTAGCTTTAATCAGTATAGCTCAACGCAAGCATTAGCTTTGGTTTAGATAGCTCACTATGAGAATAAAATAAGGTCTATACAGCTTACTCTGTTTTATTCTTTGGCAATGATTGCACATTGTGAGCAGTAGCTTGCCGAGAGCTTTAGCTTTGGTTAATACAGCTTGCTGTAAGCTTAAGCTTTGGTTAATATAGCATGCTGTGAGCATTAGCATTGGTTAATACAGCTTGCTGTGAGCATTAGCTTTGGTTAATACAGCTTGCTGTGAGCTTAAGCTTTGGTTAATTTAGCATGCTGTGAGCATTAGCTTTGGTTAATACAGCTTGCTGTGAGCATTAGCTTTGGTTAATATAGCTTGCTGTGAGCATTAGCTTTGGTTAATATAGCTTGCTGTGAGCATTAGCTTTGGTTAATACACCATGCTGTGAGCATTAGCTTTGGTTAATACATGTACAGCTTGCTGTGGGCATTAGGTTTAGTTAATATAGCTTGCTGTCAGCATTAGTTATGGTCACTATAATAGCTCTATGTGAGTATTAGCACTGGTGAATTCTGCTTATGTAAAAACAAGCAAATTCGTTGAATTTATATCCCCCGCCGAATACTGGTTGTTACTAACATAACAGCTGAAGACATAGGGCTTTATTTCGATATTTATCATGGATGTCAAAAAAGGTGAAAAAAAACTTCAGATATAAAAAAAAAACAGAATAAAAAAATAAGACTAAAAGTCTTCAAAGTGTTGAAATGAAGAATGCAGTAGTAAAAATATAGCGCTTTATTTAATATAAATCCATGCAGAAGTTGCATAGAAGTGGCATGGAAACGAATACTTATCTATATGCATAGTGCATAACTTATCAAAGGGCCATAACTGTGTTAAACGGTCAGACCAGAACAAGACAAAAATATGGGCATCTTGTCTTGGTATTGATGGTTTCCATAGATTCCTGCCGAGAAATAGCAAGGAAATAAATACTGCTCTACATGCAAAATTCATAATTTATCAAAGGGCCATAACTCTGTGTTAAAGGATCTGACTGAAACAAGATGACAATATGCGCGTCTCCTTTTTGTATTGATGGTTCCCAGAAAGTTTCATTAAAATACACCCAGTAGTTGCAGAGAAATTCTGCTCTATATGCATAATACATTAGTTATCAAAGGGCAATAACTCTGTCCAGAACAAGATGACAAAATGTGCATCTCATCTCAGTATTGATGTTTCCCAGAAAGTTTCATTTCAATCCATCAAGAACTTGCAAAGAAATAGAGCGGAAACAAATACTTCTCTATATGCATCATACATAAGTTATCAAAGGGCAATAACTCTGTGTTACAGTCCAACTGGAACAAGATAACAATATACACATCTGTTATGGTTCTCAGAAAGATTAATTGAAATCCATCCAGTAGTTGCAGAGAAATAGGGGAAATGAATACTGCTCTATAATATGCATAATGCATTAGTTATCAAAGGGCCATAACCCTGTGTTAAATAGTCTGACGAGAACAAGAGGGTGATATGCGCATTTCCTCTTGGTATACCGTAGATGGTTTCCAGAAAGTGTTTCATTGAAATCCATCCAAAAGTTGCACGGAAACAAATACTGCTCTATATGCATAATGCATAAGTTATCAAAGAGCCATAACTCTGTGATAAACAGTCTGACCGGAACAAGACAATGATATGTGCAGCTCTTCTTGGTATTGATGGTTTCAAGAAAGTTTCATTGAATTCCATTCAGTAGTTGCAGAGAAATAGCTGGGAAATGAATACTGCTCTATATGCATAATGCATAAGTTATCAAAGAGCCGTAACCCTGTGTTTAACGGTCTGACCAGAACAAGACGATGATATGCGCATCTCCTCTTGGTATTGATGGTTCTCAGAAAGATTTATTGAAATCCATCCAGTAGTTGCAGAGAAATAGCGCAGAAATGAATACTACTCTATATGCATAAAACATAAGTTATCAAAGGGCAATAACTTTGTGTTAAACAGTCTGACTGGAACAAGACGATGACATGCGCATCTCTTCTTGGTATTGATGGTTTTCAGAAAGTTTCATTGAAATACATTCAGTAGTTGCAGAGAAATAGCAAGGAAATGAATACTGCTCTATATGCATAATGCATAAGTTATCAAAGGGCCGTAACTCTGTGTTCAACAGTCTGACTGGAACAAGACGACAACATGCGCATCTCCTCTCGGTATTGATGGTTCTCAGAAAGATTCATTGAAATCCATCTGGCAGTTGCAGAGAAATGGCACAGAAATGAATACTGCACTATATGCATAATGCATAAGTTATCAAAGGGCAATAACCCTGTGTTAAATAGTCTGATGTCAACAAGACGACGATATGCGCATCTCCTCTTGGTAAAGATGGTTTTCAGCAAGTTTCATTGAAATCCATACGGTAGTTGCAGAGATATAGCGCGGAAACAAACACTGCTCTATATACATAATGCATAGTTTATCAAAGGGCCATTACTCTGTGTTAAATGGTCTAACCGGAACAAGACGACGATATGCGCATCTCCTCTTGGTACTGATGGTTGCCACCAAGTTTCATTGAAATCCATACAGTAGTTGCAGAGAAATAGCGCGGAAACGAATACTGCTCTATATACATAATGCATAGGTTATCAAAGGGCCATAACTCTGTGTTAAATGGTCTGACCGGAACAAGACAACGATATGCGCATCTCCTCTTGGTACTGATGGTTGCCACCAAGTTTCGTTGAAATCCATCCAGTGGTTGCGGAGAAATAGCGCGGAAACGAAATTCGGACGGACAGCGTGACGACGTGACACCGTGACGGACGGACAACGCCAAAACAATATCCCCCTCCCGATTTCATCGGCGGGGGATAATAAGCTCAGGTCAGCAAAACTTGCTGTACGTCTTTAGACAAGGTCTTAGAAAACCTAAGCTCATGTAAATATTAGGCTTAGCTAACATTTACATAACTCACATTGTGTCTTCAGCTCATGCAAATATAACTCCAACCAACATACAGTCCAATTCAATTTAACAACACATAACAACCAACACAAAATCTGATTCAATTCAACAACACATAACCTAGAAGGAAATACTGTTAGCTTTATTCATGCAATTTTATGCAAAATACAGCAGAAACAATACAAAACACAGAAATTAGTCCAAGTATCAATAATTACAGGAAAGATGTAACAATTACAGGCAAGATGTTAGTAGTAAGTCTTCTTTTAGTTGTAGAAAACATGCATGTGGTAGTTGTTAGTAGTTGCTTCTGATGATATTGTGCTGTGCTACTTTAAACCTGTGTGCAGAAAGTAAGTCAGTATCAAGCAATACAAAGTTTGAGTGGTAGGAATCAAAGTCAAAATGAGAATCTACATGTGATAATATTCTATGAGCACTAGTTTATGCGTATTTTTCTAAAAAAAATTGATCTAAATGTGTGAAATATGTGAAATTGTCCAGTATACGGTGGTATCATTATATTTTGCGGTGGTTTAATTTTCGTGTATTTCGAGCTAGGGTAAGTGCGCGAAATTGAACCCTAGCGAAAGCAAACCAGTGCATATCTAGTCGTATGAGAATAATACAAGTGCGCTAATTTAAGCCCTTGCGAAAATGTCACTTATGTCATTTGTGCAAAATTTGATCCCCACGAAATTAAATGATACAACAGTATAAGTTTAAAAAAGTGTAGTATTAACTAACCCTACTCCTCTGGGTATGGCTATTAAAGTTATATCCCATTTGTGACAGTGTTGATCCAGATGAGCTGGCATACATGTACATGTGTATATGATGCATGCCACGGGAAAAGGTACCTTCGGGCAGATGACGTCATTATTGAAACGAGGTCATAAAGTTGAGCAGACGACATTAATTCTTATGTAATTCTTATGTAATTCGCGGTAAAAATACCATTTATTGTCAAAATGTGTAACAAAATCACTGTTTTGTTATGAGAAAGTAGTAGAAATTTGAAAGTTCTTTCTAAATATAGTAACAACAAAAATGACACAAAAAATAACCGAAGGTACCTTTTCCCGTGGCGTGGCTCATGTTTGCACTTAAGTCAGAAATAACCCAATCAATCTTTAACCCTTTCCTGTATAGATACACCTTTATTGCTAGGGCGAACAGTTTAGATCCAGATCAGCCAGCACATCCGTGCCGTCTGATCAGGATCTAAACTGTTCACTTTTTGATTCATTAGGTTATTTCTGACCAAAATGCGACCAGTGCAGATCCTGATCAGACGGCAGGAATGTGCCGGCTGATCTAGATCTACACTGGTCGCACACGCGTAAAAATGCGTATATATCCAGGAAAGGGTTAAACTACTGCTGATCCTGATCAGACTGCATCAATGAGCAGGCTGATCTAGATCTTTACTGCAGTGCACATGACATAATAATTTGTCACCTTAGTGCAATAACAGTTTAAGTACCATTGAAATATGAAGGAGATATACCGTTATTGCACTAAGGTTATTATTACTTGTATACATAAGGGTAAAGGCTCAATATTCTTTACTTCATATACAGGGGTTTTTATCGCATGTATATCCAGTGTAGATCCAGATCAGCCAGCAAATCTCCATGTTATAATATATGTTAACCCTTTCCTGTATAGATACATCTTTTTTGCTAGGGCGAACAGTTTAGATCCAGATCAGCCGGCACATCCGTGCCGTCTGATCAGGATCTAAACTGTTCGCTTTTTGATTCATCAGGTTATTTCTGACCAAAATGCGACCAGTGGAGATCCTGATCAGACGGCACGGATGTGCCGGCTGATCTGGATCTACACTGGTCGCACATGTGTAAAAATGTGTATCTGTACAGGAAAGGGTTAAAAGATAAATATAATTGTGTGAAAATGTCATTTGCATCTTATGCACAATAACTTGTACATGTATGGAAAATTAAATGAAACCACAGAAATGACATTTACTAGTATACAAAATGGTTATGCATGTGTACATAAGTAGATAAAGTGTTGCGACACCTGGAAGTTCAAGGTTTTTATCTCATACATTAGAGACTTTCACTAGGACTACTAAAGATCAATAGTAATAAGGTAATAATAAAAGTAGAAATGGTAACCATAAACTACATTATACTGTGGTATTAGTTTAAACCTGGTGACTAATTTTTTGCACAAAACCTGCAACAGATTTGCACAAGTTACTGGCACTCTTGGCGCAAACTCAATTATTCTATTAAGACACACTGTTAAATCAGGGTCTTAGTTTGTCTCTCAGGGTTTTAATTTTAACCACCCCCAGAATGTAGTAAACATATCTTCAACCCAAAATAAGGAAAGTACCCCGCATTAAATGCCACAAATGACCTATTACAGTTGCTAAAAAATCATTTTTATTTTAAAGTATATGATTAAAGTCGATTTTACATTTCTGAAAACAAATCATCAAACTTGATTTCTATTCTCTATAGTTTTGGCCAATGAATCTTTGATAATCAAAGTAACACTCAGTCCATAGACAAAATTGTCCAATCCGCGACAGGCTTTTCTATTTACTGACCTCTGACCTGTAGATCCACAAGGTTTTTATCTGCATACATTTGATGCAGTTTGAGTCACTGGATTTCAAACTCAAAGATCAATAGTAATAACGTAATGATTAAAGCAGAAATGGTAACGACATAAAACTTAAATTATACTGTGGTATTATTAATAATTTCCTGGTGACAAATTTTTGCACAAAACCTGACAATGACAAATTAGTGGGGGCATGAATTGGCACGTTAACTCAATGTATTAATATAATATTAGACAAACTGTTAAAACAACTGGTTTCGAGTAAAAACTTAGAAATCTGGGTTTAATTTTGTACAAACATAAATTCCCTGTAGAGAAATACCCAAAAATATGACCCCACATGTTAAATTGAAAGATTTCCATGATTGTAGGCAGATTGCTAGTAGTAGTGTTTTTGTAAAGTATACCAAGCCAGTATTTACTTGGAATTTGAACAAAGTTTAATCAGAAAGCTTGAGTTTCGAGCCTACATCGTTCATGATACTGGTGCCAGGATTTACATTTATGGATTGGATACTTCTGACATGCAGGACGTTGATGTGCATTTGGAAGTATCTAGATATACACTGGGTTTCCTAAAGAATGTGAACATGAAGCCAAGGGCTTTGTTACAGCGTACTTTAAACAATCCAAAATCGTATCATAAAGGCTATGTATTTGCAGGATACCTATTGCAAATTACAATGTATTACGTTACACTGTTTACCATTTCATGAAACTTCTGTGATTGATTCTTAATAAAAGTCCTGGTAATAAGGAGTGCTTCATCGTAGAGGACGAAGTTGACAGTGTAAATATTAGACAGGTGAATTACTTGATAATGCTTAAAACAACTTTACTCAGTCCACAGATATGACTTCCTGCAACCTGTGTAGATACCCAGATAACCCTGCATGGCACATCTGTGCCATCTGTTCGAATATACAGCCGGTCACTCATGTATAAGCCGCACCCCCTAAACCTGATGGAACAGATGAAAATGGCTGTAGATGCAATGTATAAGCATGGCCAAACCTGTGTATGTAGCCAGCACCCCTACAACTTTTTAAAAGCCCATGCCATAATTCTGGAGAAAAGTGCAGCTTAAATATTCAGACAATGTAATATCTATGCATATTTACTGACCAGCTATTAAGAATTTGAGTAGAGAAGGTATAGGTAGGTGCTATGACCACGATGTGATGGTGCAGGAAGATGGTGATACTGGGGAATGTGCTTAGGACCATGAAGGAATAGTGAAGCCAGTTGCGTAACAGGTTAAATAGATGCAAAAATTGTTGTTATTGTATTTGCAGGATATACTGACATAATTTAAATGCATGTTCTCTATGTAATTCATATGCATGTTAAACTTCTGTGATTGTATTTTTAATAAAAGTCTCTAATCCAGGAGTGCTTCATAATGTACTGGATAATTATGCAGTGAAATCGAAGGTTAACTTAATAATGCTTGTTTACTCCATTATACACGTTTTAATGTATGTACAACCAGTGTAGATACAGATCTGCTGGCATATCTGTGCCATCTGATCAGGAACTACACTGGTCCCTTTGTGTCAGAAATGAACATAATGAATCTAAAAGAAAACAGTGTGCCATTTGATCAGGAACTACACTGGTCCTCTTGGTACAGAAATAAATCATAATGAATCTAAAAGTACAAACAGTGTGCCATCATGTTATGTTCAGGAACCTACACTGGTCCCTTAATTATGTATGTAGTCAATTTTTAAATAACTATAATGATATCTTTGGAGAACAGGATCAAACAGTGTGCCATCTGGTATATAGATGGTATCAAAAATGTCAAACCATACTTAGTACAAAGTAATATTAATCCTTTACAAGAGCCTTAAAAACAATACTTTTTTCATTTTGGCATTGGCCATATTTTAACATACTGTGGTATCATTTTATTAAGCGATGGCTTAATTTTCGCTTATTTCACGGTTGGACCAGTGCATTAATTTAAAACCTAAGCTAAAATTTAACCATATTGTTCCACTTACTTACACAAACGTGGTTAATTTTTTTTTACAACTGGTTTTGCGCGAGTTTACGTCCGCGCCAAACCGTCTTTTTCGGCGATTGTGCAAAATTTTGTGCCAGCAAAATTAAATGATACCAGTCACTGATATCCCATGCGAGATCAGTGTAGATCTGAAGCATGATTATCCATGCAGTCTGATCAGGATCTACTCAATCAATTTTTAGCAGTGTTTTTTTTATGCCAAATATTTGGAGAAATAGGGCCCCATTCCCCCCTCAAAATAGTATATATTTTTCCCCCAAATCCATAAAAAATTCCCCCTTTGCTGGAGTCTGTTAAGCACTGTTCGATAAAGAAGATGATAAATCTGAATTTTGGATATGTTTAATGGATACCCCACTGATGGACAATACAGTGACAAGAATAATTGATAAATTTGCAGAAAGAAAATAACATTTCACTGTAGGCCACTGACTTTCTTTGAATTAAAAGATCAGTGAATACTTTGGTATGTTGTGTTTGACAGGCTGCAAGTATCTTCCAAATATTCCCCCTTTCCTTTGTTCGCGTCGCAATTTTCCCCCTCCAAAGGGCTGCGACCCCCTTCCCCCAAAAGAAAAAAAAAACACTGTTTAGATACAATAGGATATGTCTGACATGGTAGCTAACATCCTGATCAGAGTGCATGGATGTAATATTATGCATCACTTCATCATGTATGTTGCCCTGCTGCTGGGAACAGAAATAGGTGTTTGGATCATGGTGAGAAAAGCATGGAAATCAATCTTGATGGAAACCAGCAGAAAATTCCAACACCTAACAAGCATGGATACCACCACAATAATGTTCAGTGCGTATAGCCAGTATTGTACTGCAGTTATAACCGAGTTCCAAAGTGTAATAGAAAATCTATTTATTTCTTTATTCCTAACAGACCAAATCTAATTTCAATAAGAACAGAAATGCCAGAAAAAATAATCAAGCAAACGATAAAAATATTCATCATATGAAAATGACAAAAGAAAATTAAGTTTGCCAAGAGGTATATACAGTGTCACTAAAATGTGATCCAACATCACAAATTGGTACTTATGGCCGCTTTAACTCTGAAATATGATTCTATCACAGTTCTATATTAAGGTGAATTTTCACCCTGTATTTTATATAATTAGTTTTATTGCATGTGCCTACAGATTAGATCCAGATCTGCCCGCACATCCTTGCAGTCTGATCAGGGTTTACACTGTTCACTATTTAGTCGGTGAAGTATTCTTATGGCATCTTGAAAACAGTTTTGATCCTTTCTGGACCATGCAAGTGTGAAATTTTATCAAACTTAACGTTTATCAAAAAGCCACTTAGCCCCATTTGTCACAGTGGGTTACAATAACTGTTCACACCAGGTTCACACTATTCAGCAGATGTACAGATAACGCCAAAGCCAAACAAATACAGTAGCAGCCCCTAGCCGACCATGAAAGAGACAGGCAATACATAATGTCCATATACCCAAAAAAATGCCTATCAGTATATACTGCCACCCATAATGATTGACATTCTGCAGGGTTTAAAATTAGCATATTTCTATAAAGGGAGGTAATTGAAACTGCTAACTACACTGAGTGAACAGTATACTCACCAGTGAAACATCAGAGAGGTCAAAGGTTCCATCAAGGTGCTTGTAGCACTGAGCTTTCCAGGTGGACTGCAAAAGACCATCAAACACATGATTGAACTATCTTTGGAAAATGTTTTCACTTCATGTATCAAGCAGAAGTCTGTACATTCAAATGGAATATTACAGTTTTTGCGGTCTGTAGGTTTACATGTATTCCATTGGAATTGTGTGTGGAAACAATATCATGTGGTTTCCACACAATAAGAAATTCAAATTTAAACTTCAGCAAAAACACACCAATTAATAATAATGTCTTAATGGAAAACTCCAATCATGTAATTTATATACATGTAGGCACAAAATATCGTTTACAACTTTTTTGCAAAAATTCGTTACTGTGAAATTAGATGATACCCCAGTAATTTTTTCTATACTTACTTGTGCCATCACGCTGTTGGCATCAACTGGGCAGTCAGTTGAGGTCTTACCAAACATGGCCTGGTTGTTCATGCATGTGGACTTTTGTGTCTGGAATGTCACGGCGTAGTTCATACCAGCAACAACCTGAATTCAAAACATCTCCTTACAATGGTGTGTTGAATACAATTGTGTGTTGAATTGAAATTTCCAGTACAGAAAGTGCAGGGATTGGCTTAGGTTGTAAGGAAATGGAGAGGTTTTTCCAATTTTATGGAGAAGTCCACCAGGATTGTGACTTTCTGTATGAAACATTGGGAAACCTCTCTTGGCTGATCAGAGCAAGAAATTCTGGACATTTGGGAGACTATTTCTACATATTTTTTTAGTCATTTCTAAATAATTTTTCCTGAAGCATGGTAGTTTATTAATTCACAACATACCAAAAAACAAAATGTCACATTGGGTCAGTAATAAGACTTTCAACCAATTCTAAAGGGTGTCTCATCTAGAGAAAAATGTGCAGCCAGACTTGGACTTAAACCTATGACTCCCTCACGTGACAACCCTGCTGGTATGTCTTATGACACTAGCAACTGTTTAAGTAGCCTCTGGAATTCCAGTGCAAATTTCCAAGTTTTTTGGGGGAATTTGTCATTCCTGTGCTTTTCGGAATCTACACTCTTCTTTTCTTAGTAAAAATAACCTAATTAATAAAAAAAGTGACAGTGTAAATGCTTATCAGATGGCCCGCAGCCCAGGATCTACACTGTTTGTACGACATGGATAATAGCTATATCCCATGGAATAAATAGCAAATCACCTGTTGTTTGGCACTGATCACATGTGAGTCAACCATTCTGAAAAGGCTGTTGGACATGGCATTGATGCTGTCCAGGGCCTTGCTGATGCACTGCCCAACTTCTGGCACATCTTTGTCAATATTGCTCCAGCCACCTAGAAGAACTCCACCTCCAAGCTGACGTCTTGTTTTGCTGCACGTGTTGGATGTGATCTGTTGCATGTTGGTCCATGATTGCTCCCACACAACGATGGTACATGTGTTCTGTAGAAGAATATAGATAATTAGACTTTTATTTAGAAACATTCAAGATCAAAGTATTGCATGACATCACAGGTAAAATGCAAATATTGCTTCACAATACAGGTGAATTGCAATATTGCATGACATAACAGGTGAAATGCAAATATTGTGTATTACATGATATCACAGGTGAAATGCAAACACTGCATGACATCACAGGTGAAATGCAAGTATTGCATGAAATGACACTTAAAATATAAATATTGCATGACATCACAGGTGAAATGCAAATATTGTGAAATGCAAATACATGTATTCAATTTTCAATGATTATAATTGGAAATTTCACAATTATTCAAAATTGGAAAAATAATTAACAACTGTATGGCAGACAATTAGCTGGGGTAAAATGCATCGCCCTCGGGATCCATTCAATGGGTGTTTACGGTATATTCTTCTTTGGTTTAAATTATTTATTTAAACATGTACACATTGTATTACACCTTTAAATATTGTTTAATAACAAAAACCTATAAAAAATGTATACATACATCTCCAATCTGTAGAGTGTATCGGATGTTAATTCCAGCAACAACCTGTGTAAAAGAAAATAACTTCTTTAATATCCTAGAAAAATTAATGTGGGAGATAACAATGTGAGCTCAATATATTTTTTTTATTATCATGTGGTTTTATTGTAAGTGCTTTCACTAAGGTGAACAGTGTAAGACAGTACCCAATTGTCATTAATCATTTGCACCATGGGATATAGCTGTTACCTATTGGTGAACAGTATAGATCCTGATTAACCAGCCAGCACATCTGATTCCGTGCCTCATGATCAGGATCTACACTGTTCACTTTTATGTTTATTAAGTTATTTCTGACCAAGTAGTGAACTGCATAGATTCAGATCAGGCCCCGTGATTATAAAACTGTTTTCATGCTCGACTCAATTTGAGCATGAAAATTTGATGGCTTCATTTCTGTTCATTATATAAAATAAAACATTTTAAACAGAAAATATGACAAAATTGCTTTCAGCAACAACTGTTGAACAGATAGTCACTCCTTATTTATGAAGACTGTTAATGTTCAAGACATTTTAAGTTTGAGCACAGAATTGAGTTGAGCATGAAAAAAGTTTTATAATCACGTGGCCAGATAGCATGGGTGTGCCAGTTGATCTGGATCTACTCTGCTCACCAATGCCATAAGTCATAAATATGTACATGTATAAAGAGTTACGAGTATAGTCATAAAATCTTTTTTGGTAAAAACAAAGTTTGGGTACCTGAGTTTCAACCTTGGTAACTCTGTATTGCTCTAGAGTCAGAGATCCAGCGCTCACTAAACCAGCAAGCTTGTCTATGTAATTCTGGATCTCGGTTGCATTGGTCTGAGTGAAGTAACCGCCAACCATTCCTAGCTGACGCTTGTGTAAACATTGGTTTTCAGTGACCTTTAGGGTTGAAGTCCACACTTGGTTAAATACAACAAGGTGGCAAGTGTGCTGAAATGTTGAAAAATAATTATGAAATACATTTAGCAAAATAATTTTTCCATGTAAGAAAGTCTCTAAAATTGTAAACCTCTTGATTTTTAGTGTTGATAGGGAATGCTACCTTAATGTTCTGCAGAAAACCCATACTCTATGTCCAACTATTGTCCTTTTCCTTACATTTTACAACATACATGTAGCATTTCTCGAGGACTGGGCCTTTACCATTCTATATAAGGTCTGGTGAAAATCTCCATAATATATTAAAAAGTTTTTAAAAAGTCTTTCTCATCTTTTTTGTTTTCAAAAGTCTTTAAATTAAAGACATTAAATTGTTGGTCTTATTATGGAGGGGATCTTAGTATCAGGGTGGTTTTTATTAGGGGGTTATTGATAAAGAAAATACCGTCATTGTCTGAATATAAGCCGCACTTTTTTCCCAGAATTCGTCGGTAAAAAGTTTGGGGTGCGGCTAATACACAGAGGTTTGGCTGCTTATACATTTTGTTAAGTCATTTTTATCTGTTTCATCAGGTTTGGGGGTGGTGCGGCTTATACAGAAGTGTGGCTTATATTCGAACAATGACGGTATTTAAAGCAAGCTCAATGGGTGGGGCAGATTCTGTCGAGGCCCACTATGGCATGATCATCTTACCATCTAATTTGTAGTCTTACTTTGTTTAGAAAAATATCTGTCCTCTTTATTTATTTAGCTCTAGCAGTGTTTCCTTTTGTGATAAAATCTATCAGAACAACTTTGGACCAGCATGGCTTGACAATAATATCTGCCTAGTCCAGGACTACCTCGAATTGCTCTAATCTGAGTACATGTACATGTGAAATAGATATATGTTACATATCTATAACATAAATATGACAGTTTTTAAGCTGGTTTGAAATCCCAGTAATTTTCATGTTTCAAGTCTGTGTAGCTTAAACATGTAAAAAAAAGATGTCTAAACTTGTGTTGTTGTAATTCTTTAGATATTTTTGGTCACACAATTGTGAAAAAGTATCTTTTTGTCATTTTATAATGTCATTTCAGGTAGATGAGCTAGCCCATGTACAAGGTGTTGGAACATTTGAAAATGTCCCTTTGCATTTTCTTCTGTGCATGGGCAAGAGGGTTTATCAAGCCCTTATGAGGATCATCTAAGGATCATTCCTATGTTATTGCAATCAGAGCCAGCCCTTATCAGGAACAAGTTTCACAGAAGTAGAGTTTAAACGGTCACATGGTGAGTTTAAATGCTTTTATATTTTTAGCTCTAGTGGCCACCTTGGCCAGCAGAGAGGAACCATTTGAGTAACTTTGGTATAGGAAAATAAAAATATCCTATCCTGTGATTTAGTGATCCCAAAAATTTGGCATAGGTAATAAACTAAATGTTATGTACCATAGCTGATTTTCACCAAAGTGGCACATCCATCAGTTGGTTAGAGAATTTGAAAGAAAGAAGGGGCAACACCATTTGCATATACATGTATATTGATGTCATTAGTTTTGAAGAAGAATAATTATTTAACAAAAATATTTTAAAATATACTTACACCACTGCATGACATTGTGTATCTTATGTTTTCCCCAGCAACAATCTGTAAATGAAATTTTCTACAGTAAAAGCTGATAAGAAGATCTTATTTTTCAGACTCCTGATCAATTTTACTCTCAAACTGGCACTTTTATGCACCAAATGTTTGACTAGCTGCTGAAACTCGAGGGCATTTGTATCTTTTTGAAAAAATGACCAAAATTATAAGTCGAAAATGAGGGAGTTTGGAAATTGTAGGAGTCAAAGGGTCTCTGAGGTGGTATGTACACTACGATCACCATCTGATAGCAGTGTTCATCCCCTATCTTCCACAAAACTACCATTATTTTGCTGTTATAAAAAATCTAGTATTTAAAGGTAAGGGACAACTTCTCCACCATAATAGCTGGAAGACAACAGCCACATAACACCCAATATTGGCACACAGGGTCTGATGCACAAAACCCAATATTGGCATAAAAAGGGTCTGATGCACAACACAAAAAAGTATTGGCAATAAAGGGTCTTATTCACAACACCCAATATTGCCAATAAAGAGTCAAATTAGAATTATGTTGGTTGACTGATTGACTGAAAATTTCCAATATGCTGTTTTCAATTGACATCCCTTATTTATTTTGCACAGGTACATTGTTTGCTTATATACGACAACATTTATATCAGTTAAGGAAGAAAAAAGTGGTAATTAAAAAGCCATATATAGACAGGGTGCAATAAGCAATAAAAAGTGCTTGACTTTTGAAAATGAAATCAGGGAAATTAACTATTATTGCATTTGGACTATTGCAAATGAAATGATGAAGGAAATTAACTATTATCACGTAAATTAAAGCACAATTTGAGTCATCAATAACACTTAAATTGCAAAGAAATTTTTCTTTGTTTAAAATAAAAATGTATTTTGATAATCACACTGTGTGCAAAAAAACCTACTTTAGGCCAGAGAAAGAAATATTTTAGATTCTCATCTCGCCCCTGTCCAACACCCGCCCCAAAAACATTTATTGGTAAAAAAATCGAAACATATTCTGTTCCGTACAGAACGGGTTTTAGCCCATCCTGAAATATCTTCTTTAGGTATTTAGTTTATAAAAAATAAAAATTTAAGTGCCCAGCTGCCCCTTTTTTCCCCAACATCTGGATGAGAATCTAATAATTTATTTTCTCTGGCCTTATCTGATGCTTTTGTTAAATTCCCATGAAAATTTAATATCCTACTTACTCCGTGATCCCCGACTCTTATTTACAAAATCTGCGCATATGCAGTGAAAAATGTCTTCATCTTTTTCAGTCCATAAAATTACCTTGCAGATTGATGGGTGATCATGGATCGATGAGTACGGAGGATATTGCTGTCCAAAAGGGGATTCGTGCAACCCCTCTGAACCCTCTCTTGACCCACCCCTGCCAATGTATTATTTGAAAGAATTTGTGTCACAGTCAATGTAAACGAACTTTTTTAAAACAAATATACCTGTTTCTCAATCTTTTGAATTGTGCAGCTTGAGTCTAAAGTTAACATTCCGTTTGTTTGTAATCCATTGAGCAGATCTTTGGCAGATTGAACTTGTGCGGGATCTGTAACTTCGTTGAATCCACCTGGTAAACATAGGCCAACGGCCATTAAACTCGCTAACAAAAACGTTCTTATCATTACTACCTTCTAAATTCTGCGAAAATTAACGAAAGTCGAAATGACTGAATTATCTATTTTTTCTGTTTTTATTTCCGTATCTCATCAATTGGCGACCTCTGTAAATAAAATCTTTTATGGGACGTAACTCCTGAAAATGTATGTACTGTACTGTGGTACTAGTGCATACCTCCAATAGAATCTGACGTGCCTTTTGCCATACTAGAATAAAAATTCTATGTAGCGTTTACGGAGAAAATTAATACAGTACCTCAAAAGTAATATAATAAGACAGTGTGTCTTTAAACAGGGGTGGATCCAGAGGGGTTCAGAATTGTTGCTTCTACGATCTTCAAAGACAATGATATAACATCACTGATTGGATGTATGGGGTGAATTTTTACAGCCGCTACACGGCACTAACAACGCTATTGTGATATTGAAATAGATGAAAAATGAACTTTGAAAGCCACAAAGCAACCCTTATATGAAAGTATCGCAGGCGCGGTTTGATACAGCCAGTTCAGGAACAGTAATGCAAATGCATAACGGTGTCAGAATTAAGCTCACTCCGCCCAGCCCTGGGTTGATGCCGACTCAATATTTTACAAGTATTTTGAATACTTTGATCCATCCCAAACTCTAGTGTGATTATGACGGTGAACATGGAACTTTCAATTTATGTTCAACAAATGATCTTATATACTTCAAAACTATAATGTATGTGTACTGTCAGGGTTTCCCCAAGGATTTCAGATTACACTGTACTGTAACAATTAAATTTAATGAGGAATAGCAGCAGAAAGAACAGTGCACGAACGGTAACTCCTGACATCAAAATTAAGAGTTATAACGTTTCCCAAGTACCTTAATCTACCACTATTTAATGACGACGACTTCAAGTTGGTCAATGAACTATTGTTATAAAACTTGGACACTTTATCAGGGTAATCTGTCTCAATGTATAAGAAATTCGACAAAATCGTCCTGGATACAAAAGTTCAAGCACTTGCACCTTATTATTGGTCGCAAACCCAAAATTATTAATAGCCAGGTGATTCAAATCTAAATATATTCATTGATCAGTGATGTGAAAGCTTTCACTTTTCTTCTGAACCTTTGCCCAAATGTTCTGCAACCGATTAGAAACCATATTAAACGCTATATTTATTCTTATAAAAATTGAAAATGGTATTTTCTCAATTAAGAATCTTTTTATCTCTCTGACGTTTTTACATTTACATGAAAATGTAAACAAAGCCGGTTCAAATTTTCGTTAATTGTTTGTGGTTTTGAAATTGAAAACAATTTTAAGCCATCGTTTCCTCTCTGTTTTTGGCTCACTCTGGAAACTTTTTTCTGAATGTGGCTTTCCCTGACGTGCATATTTCACGTTGTTTTATTCAAAAAGAATTTAAGCTAGAATGAATTCATTTACAAATGTTTGAATTTAATTTGATTTTAATTTTAATTTATCCAGCCACCTAGCAGAATTCTACCTGCAAGCTGACGTCTTGTTTTGCTGCATGTGTTGGTTGTAATCTGTCGCATGTTGGTCCATGATTGCTCCCACACAATGATGGTACATGTGCTCTGTAGACGAATATAGATTATTACACTAGTCTTGTATTTCGAAACATATAAGAGCAAACATATTGCATCACATGTCAAGTGTGAATAGGCAATAAAAAATAATTATGTGCACAACAAGTTTATAGTGTATTTTCAACAACTGCAGACCCACCTCCTACAAAATTCACTTTTCCTTCATTACTTGGGAATTTCACCGATGATTAAAAGAGAAAAAATACTAAATTAACAGCTAAATAACAGACAATTTGCCAGAGTAAAGGTTCAGTAAAATACATCACTCTTAGGATTAATTAAATAGGGGTATATGGTATATTTTTCTTTGGGTTTATTTGTTTTTTATAACATGTATGCACCGTATCACACATTAAAATATTGTTTAATAACAAAACCATCGGAAATAAATGTATACATACATCTCCGATCTGTAGAGTGTATCGGATGTTAATTCCAGAAACAACCTAAAAGAAAATTTTAATTGTTTTTATATCCTCAAATTATTAATTTGGGAGATAAAAATGTGTGCGAAATAATAATTATATGTTTTACATTATCATGTAGTTTAATTGTAAATGCTGTAACTAAGGCAAACAGGTATGTAAAACAGCATGAAGTTCCCATTGTAATTAACCCTTCGCTCAATGTGATATAGCAGTTATCCATGTTTATCCAGCACATTCCTGCCATGCGATCAGGAAATGCACTGTTCATTTTATTGTTTATTAGGTTATTTCTGACCAAGCAGTGAACACTGTAGATCCAGGTTAGATGGCATGAATGATTCCGTTGATCTGGATTTACTCCGTTCACCCATGCATGCGATAGAAGTCGAATCTAAATAGTAAAGGGTTTATTCATAAAATCTAATGTTGTAAAAACAAAGTTTGGGTACCTGAGTTTCAACCTTGGTAACTCTGTATTGCTCTAGAGTCAGATTTCCAGCGCTCACTAAACCAGCAAGCTTTTCTGTGTACTTCTGGATCTCCGCTGCGTCGGTTTGGGTGTGGAAACCGCCAACCATCAACTGACGCTTGTTTACACATTGGTTTTCAGTGACCTTTAACGTTGAGGTCCACACTTGGTTAAATACAACGAGGTGACAAGTGTGCTGAAATGATAAGAAAAAAATACGAGGTAAAAAATTTAATTAATCCTTTTATGAAAGTTTTGGAAATCTGACACTTTATGGTATGTAGTATTGAAAAAAAAAAGAAATCCTAAATATTCTGCAGAAAACACATACTTATGTCAGACTATTGTCCTATTGCTTATATGAACTGATTCGACCTGAAAACCAGGCGTATATTGAGACCTGGGTTGTGATCACTCAGAATTTCTGCATTTGGTCCTGAAAAATCTCCATAGTTCATAAAAAGACCATTTTTTTCTGAAAGTATGTCTCAATTTTTGTTTTAAAATGTCTTAAATTGTTTTTTATATGCATGCATTAAGTTGTATTAATTATTCAGCCGTGATTTTAATATTTTAAAAGTATTTAATATAATGTGCAATGCGATTAGCTTCTTACGTTTTACATGTGTGTGTGCTTTTGCATTCAAAATTGTTAAGCTAATGGGTGAGTAGGAGTTATTTAACCAAGACAACATGTACTTGTTTGTTGATATGAGAACCTGTTGGGGCAAGTGTGAGGCTGGTGCACCCTAGAACCTGGTTTAAACCCCCAGTGGCAAATCGCTTTGCCACTGACCGTTCCAAGGCGGTAACCCCAACGGTTCTCTGTCGTTTGTGGCGTCTTATTTTATTTGACATACTTGCTTTCTTTTTCTCTCTTTTCTTTCGCTGCCTGGGGAGGCTGTGTTTTGTGAGCGTGACGATTCATGATATTCATAATTCCATTTTTTAGAAAAGTACAGAACCCTGGTGTGATACAGGACAACACAAGCATAAATCCTGTTAGGTTATTAATAATTTTGAGCTTCGGGTCTTTCGCATCAACCTGATAATAACCCCATGAACATTTCAAACAGGATTCAGATGACGTCTGGTTTACAAAAGCTATTGAAATCCCTAATATCCTTAAATTTGGCATAGCGACATGTGATGGATGATAGCCATTTTTCACCTTTGAGGTGCTTACCACCAGTTTGTTAAACAATTATGAAGAAATAAGGGGCACTTTCCCTTGAAATCTGGGTTTAACTAGTGTAAAATATACTTACACCACTGCATGACATTGTGTATCTTATGTTTTCTCCAGCAACAATCTGTAAAAGAAAATTTCAACTATAATAACAGAATAATAACTGAAAGTTATATCTTATTTTACAGATTTTTGATCAATTTTATTTTCAAACTGGCACTAATATGATCCAAAATGAGGAAATTGGGAAATTTTAGGAGTTAAAGGGTCATCTCCCAGGTCAAATGTAACCCCTGTACACTAAGATCACCAATTAGTAGTGGTGTTCAGCCCCTATCTTCCACAAAACTATGTACTATTCGCAGCTACAAATCTTAAATCTGCAGGAAGGGACAACTTCTGTGATAATCCCTGGTTTTTAAAAGCTCTCTGTTCTCCACATCATAGTGCGAAGACAATAGCAGCACAACACTCAATATTGGTTATAAAGAGTCTGATTAGAATTATGCTGGTTGACTAATTGACCCAGAGCATTTCCAATATGCTGTTTTTATTGGTGTTCCTTATTTATTCTGCACACAAATTTTTTGCTTCTATTTGACAACGTTTATATCAGTTAAGGAAGGAAACAGTGAAAATTTATTAAACAAGAAGAATTAAAACAAATGGCTGTCATAAGCAAAACAAAGTGCTAGACTGTTGAAAATGAAATTGCCAGGGAAATTAAAGCACAATTTGAGTAAACAGTCTTCAATTGCAAAAAATGGCGTTTCTTTGTTTGAATATCTACTTTGATCATCATACTATGTGCAAAAACTACTTTATGCGATGCTTTTGTTAAATTCCCATGTAAATCAAATATTGCTTCTCAAAAAGTAGAATCGAGCAACCCCAGTAAACACCTAACGTCAGAACGACGTTGGATTTAGGTTGGACGTCAGCGACCTAAATCCAACATGAATCCAATGCGACGTCGTAGGGACATCGCGAAATAATGTCTGGAAGAAGTCAATTAAAGGTAAGATATTTGATTTTCTTAATCCGCTAGGTGTCTGTTGAAATTTTTTTCAAATAACTAATATTTACGTCATATGTTTCCATATTATCTATACACATATACAATTAAAAAACTTAAGAAATTAATTTATTTCTAAATTTGAATGATTTGCTTTGCAATGGAAGGGATATTCTCTAAACCTCTGCAATGGAATTAAAATGTAAACAATCCGCACCAATTAAAACAAAGAAACAAAGAACAAAGACAAACTCGCCAAGCAAACGCAGAAGCGGCGGAAAAAGAAGATTATTTTATATTTGTAAGAGAAGAAGGATAAGCAAGTATGTTTTCGAATTCATAATTTGTGTGTTTTTTAAACTTTCAAATTTTTTAAATTTTGTTGAGATTCATGCCCACTGCATGTGTAAGACACTTGGAGTTGTTATAATACGTTTCGTCCCAAAAATCTCGATACTTGACAGAGCTCATAAAACGCATTTATTTTAGAATAGAAATTTAGTACGAAGAGAGATTTTGAGATGAATTTCAAAAACATCCTGCAGGTATTTGATTGAATAGTGTTATTACACTGATGGTTATAAAAGGAAGGGGGGAGAGATTGTTTTGGGTCGAATTTTCCGTCGAATTCTGGTCGAAAGGGTTGGATTTTGGTCGGAATCCAACGTCAGTTCGACGTCGAAAAATGACGTCTAAAAACCTTCATTTCCAACCAAAATCCAACGTTGATCCTACTTCGTAATTCGACGTCAATCCAACATCTTTTCGATGTCAAATGTTCCTGGGACCCCATTGAACCCCTTATGGACTCCGACTTTCCTGTTCCTATATTTTTTTTGTCAGAAACAGCTTCAGTAACGGACAAAGTAAATGAATTTTTAAACAAATATACCTGTTTCTCAATCTTTTGAATTGTGCAGCTCGAGTCCAAAGTTAACATCCCGTTTGTTTGTAATCCACTGAGCAGATCTTTGGCAGATTGAACTTGTGTGGGATCTGTAACTTCATTAAATCCACCTGGTAAACATAGGCCAACGGCCATTAAACTCGCTAACAAAAACGTTCTTATCATGACTACCTTCTAAACTCTGCGAAAATGAACGAAAGTCGAAATGACAATATTATCTATTTTTTCCGTTTTTATTTCCGTATCTTATCTATTGGCGACCTCTGTAAATAAAATCTTTTATGGGACGTAACTCCTCAAAATGAATGTACTGTAAATCTGTCGTGCCTGAAAACTAATTCTATGTCGCGTTTAGGGAGAAAATTAATACATTCCCTTAAAAGGAATATATTAAGACAGTATGTCTATAGACAGGGCTGAACCCAGAGGGGGTTAAGAAGATTGCTTCTACGAGCTTCAAGGGACATTAATAATAACATCACTGATTTAATGTATGGGGGGGGGGGGGAATTTTTACAGCCGCTACACGGGACCAACAACGCTTAATTGTGATATTGAAAGAGATGAAAAGTGAACTTTGAAAGCCACCAAGCAACCCTTATATGAATTAAAAGTATCGCAGGCTCAGTTTGATATACAGCCAGTTCATGAACAGTAAATGCATAACGTTGTCATCAGTCACGCCGCCTAGCCCTGGGTTGATTCCGACTCAATATTTTACAAGTAAATGTAATTGATTCATCCCAATCTATAGTGTGCTTATGACGGCGAACATGGGACTTTCAATATATTTTCAACAAATGATCTTATATATCTCAAAACTAAGAATGTATGTGTACTGCCAAGGTTTCCCACCAGGATTTCAGGATTACACTTGTCGCGAAACGAATCTAGTCACTATTTGGGGAGAGTATGAGTAAGCGGCCCGGGTAGCCTTTGGTAGAGCATTCGCCCAGTAAGCGAGGGGTCCCTTGTTTAAATCCCGGTCTGGCTGCACATTCTTTCTCGTCCTGTGTCATTCACCTCAAAACGGGCGACCGCGACAGCATTGCTTGTCTATATGGGAAGTACCCTCTGGAATTCCTGGACGAATTTCCAAGTTGTGGGGGCGGGGGTGGGGGATGGGGTGGGGGAATGTCGCGGTACGAATCTAGTCACTATCTGGGGAAAAGATGTGTACGCCACCCGGGTACTGCTCAGTCGGGAAAGCAGTCGCCTTGTAAGCGGGGTCCCGTGTTCGAGTCTCGATCTTGCTCACCCCGTGACACACTGTACTGTAACAATTAAACTAAATGAGGAATAGCATCACCAAAACAGTACACTTCAAGCAGCAAGAATGGTAACTTATAAAACTTGAACACTTTATCAGAGTAGTCTTTCTCAATGCATGAGAAATTCAACAAGATCGCCCTGGTTACAAAATTCCAAGCCCTAGCACCTAATTATTGGTCGCAATCCCACAATTACTGGTATAAACGAAAAAAATCGGGTATAAACACAAATAGCTAGATGATTCAAATCTAAACATATTCATCGATCAGTGAAGTGACAGCTTTCAGTTTTCTTCTGAACCTTTGCCCAAATGTTCTGCAACCGATTATTAACCAGCATTTAACACTATATTTGGTATCAAGACTTTTCAGTCCATAAACATCTATATAATTTTATTTCATTTATAACTCAGATACATAATTTAATCATCCTGTTAATTTAATTTGTTTATAAAAATATTATCACATTAAAACTTTATTCCGCAATTTTCAGACCGGTTCGACTGGTGCCTGTTTGGCTCTTTATCATGACTCAATCAATCCGATATATTTATATGCCAGGCTTTCGTTTATTCAATTTATCCGACAGTCACTATATTAATTCTTATTTAAAATGGTATTCATTTATATTTTTCTAAAAATGTAGAATCTTAATTTTATCTTACAGACGTTTTTACATTTCAAATTACATGAACATGCTGAAGATAATCTAAACCGAGCCGGTTCCGATTTTCGTTAATTGTTTGTGGTCTTGAAATTGAAAACAAAATTAAGCCATAGTTTCCTCTCTGTTTTTGGCTGTGTTTGGAAACTGTTTTTATTCAGTATGTGGTTTTTCCTGATATGCATATTTCACTTTGTTCAATTGAAAAAGAATTTAAGCTAGAAAGACTTCACTTACAATTGTTTTAATTTATCACAAACACGGTTAGCATTCATTGCATTCAACGACATATAGAAATTAAAAAAATATTTTCTTTTCCTATAAACCAAATATGTTTATTTTGCAAGCATATCATTCCTTATTATTTTTTTATCATTTAATTGACACAAGAAACCATGTACTGGTTGTAAATCATGTCAATACACCAAATACATTTAAATAAATGTTTGTTGTATATTCGTATTCATATTTTATGAGGTACTTCTTTGAAAAGAACCGATAGGCAATGTTTAATATGTTGGGATTTAACATAATTTGGTTGAAATTACTGTAAGCTTGGTGATCGAAACGTCTTTGTTTTAGAGCCGAAACGTCGTGGGGTTGGAATGTCCGAGAAATTTTCATGGGGCCGAAACGTCACGGTCGAAATGTACAGTTCACTTCGGATCAGATTTTCTATAAACTCTCCACTTTTAATGACTATCTATCTATCTCTGAATACTGCCGACTCCTCTTTCGAGTGTTAATGGCAGGACTTGGTGCACGTCGGAAGTGTTAGTAAGGTTGTGAAAGAATAAGACTAAGTGATATTCATTAATCATAGATAATTCGGTTACCATTCGCCAACAGAGATTAAAAAAATATGATCGAGACGGTTCGGACCGACACACTGCATAGTACAGTAAAGCATTTTCTTGAATTTCCGGGTTGTTTTATAAATAACAATTTATCATCAATTGCGGACTTCTTTTAAGAACTATCTGCATCACCAATGCCTGGTGAGATTGTTCAGCTAAATGTTGGTGGTAAAAGGTAGAAAAATCATTTATCCCTAAAGACCATATATATGTTGTGCATCATAATCTATCAAGTTGGTATATTTTCGGATAGATGTAGTTTTCGGATAGTCCTTGTTTCGCAAGTAATAATACGCCTTGTGCCAATGCTGACCAGGTCAGGTGGCAACAATCTCACCTGCCCTGATTTATTTTGTGTTCACCATCGTTTACTTAGGTGCTGATGTGAGAATTTTAGAAGGGCAGGATAATGGAACAACACACTAATATTGTAGCAGGGACAAGCTTGTAACTGTGCATTACCTGTAGGATACCTGTAGGATGCTGTAGAGTTCATTGGAAAGGTCATAGACCTTATGAAACCCCTCCTTCTTTTGCATTAGAAAATCTTGGAAAACAGCATTGTTTACTAAGTATGTTTTGTAATTGACACCTAACAATTTTCAACCAGGATGCATGTACTTCTACACATCTAAAATAAAGAAACTTGGCTAGAGGTCCAGTAACTTGATTAATAGCAAGTCTTTGAGGGCTGTCAAAACTAGACAGGGCTTTTTATCATCATTTTGGAATTATTATCCATACCCCTGGAATTGGTAAATTGTGCATAATTTTGCTAGAAATTGGGATTTTGTTTCATCATTGGGAATAAAATGTTTTACACGTAATTACTATTATCAATATTTACTGGATTAGAGAAAACAAATGATGCTTGATTAACTAACAGTAACAAGATATAATATTTTGTTAATGAAATGTCTCAGGTAACACGTTATTTTTGTCAGAAATTATATAATTGATTCAATTATGAAATTTTTTCCTCAAATTGGGAAAAAAGTATGTTTTGCAATTGGAAACATGACAGAATATGGGCTATAAAATTTACTGAAAAAAAGCCCTGCTAATGGACAGTAATCAATATATATTAGGATAATTACTTGATAATATGAATAAAAGCACCAGAATATAATTTATCTCATGAACGTAAATGAACAACACCAAGATCAGATCACATGTGGAAGGATCATACCTTGGTACCCCCACCGCTCTGGTGAGAACCCTTTCTTGTGCAAATTTTTTTCCTACTATCCTAGACAGGAAAAATTTTATGCATTTCCCTTTTATCATACAAAATCATAAAAAAATGCCATGGCTATTTTTCTCATACAAGGATACTTACCACAGACAAGGTCATCATGTATTGTCATTAGAAAAAATCTATGTTGCTTGTGAAAATATTTGCAATCTTTTCAAATCAATATTTTCCCCACAAAATCTATTTGCATTTCATCAGAAAATTATCTCTCTTCAATAAAATGTTTACTTCAAAGCTCCCACAAGTTTTCATTCTGCAGTCGTAAATGTTCATTATGGTATAGCGCTTTTTGATGCTTATTCATTAATTAATAAATTTATTTTTCTTCTTCTGCAGGTTTGCTACTTCTAAAGAGACTCTTACATGGATACCAGATTCTTTCTTCACATGGTAAGTATGACTTCACTTTTGATATATTATAATAAAGTGATAGTTTGTAATTATGATAGGGACATTATATATGACAATGACAGAGGAAATTAGGCAAATGTGCAAAAATTGAAGAAAAAAGTTTTTTTTAAAGTGTTTTCTGAAATAATGAAGTTTGTTGAGCAAAACTGCCAACTATTTGTAAAGTTATGATTGTTTTTAGAAAATATCCATTGCCTCGTTCATGTGTTAGTCGAAACGTAGATCATTAAACCAACATATGGTTTGCTAGGAATTAAGATGATAGCATTCAAGTTTAATGCAATAATGGACATTGAATGTTGTGAATTTAAACACGGAACCCTTTGGGTATCATATTTACTTTGTTTCAACCTCCAACTAGAGGCTGTAGGACATCACTTGTTTAATGAAAGCGCAGTAGTAGGGTTCGACACTGCAGAGATGGCATACCTTAAGAACCTTAATAGTCTGAGTTCACCTTAATGGAATATACTTACCTTTACATTTAGATGTAAACTTGTACATTTACCGGTATCACCCTAAGTATTGGGACACCCTAAATATTGGGACACCCTTATTTTTCACGAAAATAATTATTTTTTGTGTCCCTAAATTTTGGGACACTTTTATAATCAGTATTTTTTGGTGTCCCTAAGTTTTGGGACACTTTCATCAATGACATTTTCGTGTTGCTAAATTTTGGGACAAGAGATATCTGCTCGGTAACCATGCAGGTTGGCCCATGTTCTTCAGACTTTTACCATGTTATTGCAGAGTTTACCTTACTATGCCGTGTATTTGAAACAAAACTTCTAACGTTCAGAGATATCTACCATGAGGAATTCAAGAAGAAAAATTAGAATATATAAAGTACCGATATACCTTTTTTTATTTAACTAAAGCTCCCCTATTAAAATAAAAAGGCTATCGTTTTCGTTTTTTTAATTAATTATATTCACGTATCCAAAGAATTTTACTCTAGTTTTTCAAACTGTTAATTGTCAAAAACTAGCTAAACTGATTATGCAAGTGCAAATAAAAGCTGGGGCGAGTGTCAGTGTCAGTCCTGAGTATTGATGATAATTCTTATCAAAACAGACTGTCCAATGACCGACACAGGTGTGAAAACTTCCCAGTTAAGCCACCTGTTTCAAGTTGGCAAGCATGTGTCATTAAAAACATGCAAAGGGATTAACCAAATATCCATTACCACTTAACAAAATAATGCTTGACAAGTTTTAACACAAAAATAAATCATTTTAATCTCCAAACTATAGACAGAAAATAATTACAAAAGTATTAAAAATTGTTTGATTTCGTATAATCATAATAATGTAACGCTTGATCCGTCTAGGTTGACTTCCTATATTGTTTTTAGACATAACTAGTGCATGCATGCAAATCGATTCAAAATATTGGGACAATTTGTGAACAAATATTTTTATGTGACCCTTAATATTGGGACACGAAAAAATTTAATTATTTTTAACTGTCCCAATATTTAGGGTGATTACGGTAATTCTTATTAAACTGTTTATTTTCAGTTTGTTAAGTGGAAGAATATCTTCATTAAAGGATGAAAAGGGTGCAGTAAGTAGAACTTAATTTACTTTTCAGGTCCGTAAAAAGAGTTAATAAACAATATAACTGAGGTTGTTGGTCATTTATTTTTAAGGGAAAATGGGTCCTTGAACAAAGAAAGAAATAGCACTAATAGAAAGAAAGGAGAATATTTAGCATCAACTGAATGTTAAAATTGTCTTTTCTTGTTATACAGATTTTCATTGACAGAGATCCGGCCCTGTTTTCTGTCATTCTAAACTATCTACGGACTAAAGAAGTGGATCTCAGGTAAGATGTTTTTATCATAGTGACAGTGATTAATAAGGGTTTTTATCCATTAGTTGAAACATTAAAATATTTTAAACATATTCTTTTTAACCAGGTTTTCACAGAAGCAATTATCAGGACAAGTTTCATAACTTTTGACTGTATTTTGTCATAGTTATACCCCTTTTTTCATTTAAAATTCAAAAAGAAAATTTGGTTGCATCACATTATGGTATCAATCAGACATTATTGCAGAAATCAGACAATCTGAATAAGTAGAGTGTAAGGTTCCAGGTAAGGTCTTGTAGATTATATAATGTAAATTTATATACAATATGAAAATATGTAACTGTTTACATATCAGTTGTATATTTTTTACCATTTATGTAAAATGTGATATGATATACATTATAATTCTTAAGATAATTTGTTATTTTTTTTAACTTGATTTCAGCAATGTGGATGTTGGATCGTTAAAGCATGAGGCAGAATTCTATGGAATTAAACCACTTGGTAAGTGCAGACCTACCTGGTAAGTGCAGGCTTACTTGGTTAGTGCAGGCTTCTTGTTAAGTGCAGTTTTTTTTGTGTGCGTTTCATTCATCAAGGCCAAAATCTTTCACATCCTCTGTATAACAAAGTACATGGAGTTTAAATAAACATGAAGTTATCATATGAAAAGTGGTTTTGTTCATAGAAACACATTTTTACGTATGTGGGACCAGTGTAGATCCAGATCAGCTGGCACATATGTGCCGTCTGATCAGGATCTCCACTGGTTGCGTTTTGGTCAGAAATAACAAATCAAAAAGCAAACAGTGCAGATCCTGATCAGATGGCACAAATGTTCAGGCTGATCTGGATCTACACTGTTCACTCAGACAATAAAAGTTTGTCTATGAAGGAAAGGGTTAAGTATTGTTTCTGGGTAAATAACCAGAGATTGACAGATATACAATGATTATTTTCAGTGCGTAAGTTGTGTTTATGTGAGGAGCTTGAGGCAGCGTCATGTGGAGACGTTCTGTTCCATGGTTATCTTGGACCACCTTGTAAGTGATGTTGTATTTAAAAAGTTTCAAAAGTATATATATTGAGGAATATACTTTTATTGCATGGTGAACAGTGTAGATCCAGAAGATCAACTGGCACTTCCATATCGTCTGAACAGAATCTACACTGTTTGCTTTTTGATTCGTTCAATTATTTCTGACCAAAATGCAGTCAGTGCAGGTCTGGATCAGATGGCATTATGGCACAATCTGGATCTACACAGGTTGGTGTAAAAATGCATGTATATGGAGGAATGGGTTCAACTGTGGTAGAAGGTACTTAAAGTGGTTGATTGTCAAAACATACAAGCAGCAGAGTTGAAATAAACATTTTGACTTGTTTGATGGCACAGTACAATCTGACCTCGTATTGTAGGTTTTGACTGGAAAAAAATTAGATTATTTGTTTGTTAAAATTGGTTTAATATGTTACTCCTTATATACGAGTTAATTTCATGTGCAAACAGTTTAGATCTAGATCAGCTAGCACATCCTTGTCCTTTAATGTGGATCTAAACTGATTACATTTGCTTAGAAATAATCGAATGAATCTTGAAGTATACAGTGCAGATCCAGATCAGGTGGTACTGATGTGCTGGCTGATCTGGATCTACACTGTTTGTCCTCAATAGAAAAAGTTCAACAAATTTTCATGCTCAGAAATATAAATCCATCCACATTATTTAAAAATGTGGTAAAAAAATTCAATAAGAAACTAGCTATAATTTACGACAGATTATTGGTTTCAGGTCCTCCAGTTCCTGACTTTATGAGGAGTAGATCACAGTCTGTTGTGAGCATTGAAGGACCTGCAAGAGGAAATACACCACAGAGGTAAACTTAACTGTTTTATGTGTAGATGTTTTTCTATAGTTCCTGACTTAATGAGGAGTAGATCACAAGCTGTTGATAAAAGGGCCTGGGGAAAAATGCTGTAGGGCTATATTTATTGTCTTTTAGGTGAGGTATTTTAGGTCAGTAGTAGATGTTGTCTTGTTCATTGAAGTAAAACTTGTAAATCAAAACAAGTATTTGTTAGTTCAAGCTTTAGTCAAGTTTGGAGTGCAGGTAGTTTTGTATTTCCAACAGAATTGGTCTTTAGTTTGTAATGCAGGGAAAAATAGTATAATATGGCCTCTAAGAGCGAATGAAAAATTCCTTATTTAACATATTATTAAAATTTGTAGGGAAAACTAAATGACTTTAAAAGTTTGAGAGAGAAAGGTGTCTGTTAACATTGGCTGGTAAAGAATGAAAAAGCTGTGGAACATGACATTTTTCAAATGTGTATTGTTTTCTGTTATTAAGATGGAAAAATAAAACTTAAAGCTTCTGACATTTGAAAGCCTTAGGAAAGTAATAAGGTGCATGTTATTCTTTCCAATCTTAAACTTCCATTCCATTATGTTTTATCATGTGTGGGACCATTGTAGATCCAGATCAGTTGGCACATCATGGTGTCTGATCTGGATCTACACTGTTCACCCATGAATAACAGCAATATTAATGGTGTAAAGAATTAAATCAAAGATGTATAAATTCTGTCTTATTTACAGCAGGCATTCCGCAGCGGATGCCCAACCTGGTACCTCTCAGCCACAGGGTGACATCCCAGCTCATGTGCGACAGACTTCAGTGGACATTGCTACCCTCACACGCCAGGGCAGTATGACCCGTACTCCGTCAACACACAGTATGTCTCGACTGGCAGCAATGTCCCCAGATACTAGAAGTATATCAAGACCTGTGCCGTATGAATCACTCAGCACTCGATTAGCCAGTGCCCAGCCTTGTGCAGGTAAGACAGGATTTAAAATGGTCTTGATTTGGTAATAATAAGGCCAACATTAAAAAATTGATTGTTTATGGTTACCCCACCTAGAAATATTGGGGGTTTTATGAAGGGATCAACTTACGTGGACAGAGTAAAAAAACCCAACAAATCCTGAAGAAAAGTAATTTGTTAAGGTTAAACCTTACTTTATCTACTTAAATCTGCCTACTCTTATGATATTCTCCATTTCTGTGTGAATTGGAAATTAGAATGAGTTGAAGTATTAATGAAAAAAACTGTTGGTGTGTATTTGACAATAAACATTGTATGAAACACATGAAATTCTTTAAACACTATACTCCGTATATACAGTTTTGTTTTGCATGTGCAACCAGTGTAGATCAAGATTAGCCGGCACATTTATATGCTTGAAAGTTGTATGATATTAATGCAATGAAATATGTTTAAACTAAATATGACTCCAGGATACAGAACAGACCCCCTTAAAGTGACAATGATCAGAGGTCATCATAACTGGATTGCTGTAGCTTACCCACATTTTGTTTGTTGTTACAGGTAAGGTATTTGACTGATACTGTAAACCAACTGATATTTACGACCAACTAATTTTCATTATATTCACAAATGGCATTAAAGAATGAAAATAATGTGCCTGCTGGAGCTTGATATTTTGTTTCAGAAATTAGAAATTTTTGTTATATTCACAAATGGCACTGAAGCGTGAACATAATTTGTCTGCAGGAGCTTAATATTTTATTTTAGAAATTAGAAAAACATGAAAATAAATATTTGGGAATATGTCCCACCTTGCCAAAATGTGAAAATTTATATAAGTGAATATTTATTAGTTTACAGTATACCATGGCTGCATTATCTTTCCAGAGAAGAAGGAGGGTGTAAATTAAAATTAAAAAGAATGGCTGAAAGAAGCTAGTTCATATTGTTCAGATAAATATCAGGATTCCTGGTTTCACCCTTTCCTCCATATATACACATTTTTACGAGTGTGCGACCAGTGTAATCCAGATCAGCGGCACATCCATGCTGTCTGATCAGGATCTGCACTGGTCGCATTTTGGTCAGAAATAAGCTAACGAATAAAAAAGCGAACTGTTTAGATCCTGATCAGATGGCATGGATGTGCCGGCTGATCTGGATCTACACTGTTTGCCCATGCCATAAAGGTGTGTCAGTGGGTTATGTGAGACACATATTTATAGTACTGGCTGTAGGCAGGTCTATATAAACAGTAACATTTGTTTGTTTGCTGTGCTTTACTGAGTTACTTGCAGTCTTTTATATACTGAATGTTATCTCGTTTTTATTTATATTATTAAAATACAGCTTGTATTTATTGGTAGAGTCATTATCTGCTAATCTTGCAGGGTTTAATGTAAATAAAAAAAATTGTGCATCTTGTAACTATTGAATAAATAATATGCTTTATCAGGTGAAGCAATATTAGGGTAACGCAATAAAAGCACAGAAAAGAATATTTTTTTCATTTATTATAATTATGTATTTAGGATTTTATACCAACTTGTTCATGTAGGGGAAGTAAATCAGAGAAGTTTTTCCTGTATAGGTGAATCAGAGTTATCCTAACATTATTTGGATAATAGGCTGTTTTGTGGGAATATTGGACTTAAGGTAGAGCAACTGTAATGCTTTCCCGCGCTTTTTTCTCGAATGTCGGGAATACTCGGTGAACTGTCACTAACAGTCGACAATAATCGATGTTGCTTCGGCTACTTTCGGCTCTGACGAGGAGCGTCGGAAGTTACCGAAAGCGAGCCGATGTTTGATGACGTCGCAAATTTTTGCGCGGGAAAGCATTACAGTTGCTCTACCTTAAGTAAGTTGGTGGAACTGGAATCTCTATGTAATTATCACTTGATAGAAAAGCTGAATAGCTTGTGCGCTATTCAATGTACTTGTAGAGTAAAAAAAAGCTTAAATAAAAATAATATCTTTTATAGTTCTATTATTTTTTACAGTAAACACTTCAATTCTCCATTTCAGAATGAAAGATTCAACAGGCTGGCATCTTATCTGGACCAGTTCCTATCAAGAAATACCCATAGAGCGTATAGCAATCAATGCTAAAGTGATGTCAGCAAATCAGGATAACACAAACAAGATGGTGGCAGCGTCTGCTGGAAATCTTGTCAGGTTGTGGTCTATAGCAGATGGGGATGGTGATTGTAGAGAAATAGGTAACACTTCACTATGTAATCATAGAGCTTGGTAGTATTGGTTAAATCACCTTAAATCACCTATAAGTTACATGAAAAAAATAGATAATTGAATGTTCTTTAACAATGTTAAATGCATTGCATATTTAGACATGCAGAATAGTAAAATGTCAACAAATATCACCACAGACACCTTATCCTGTGACATACCCTAAATGTAATGTTAATTAATAGGAGAATCCACTATAAATGCTGTGTTAAAACTAGTTCATATATGTACTTAATGTATGTTTGAAAATACCATGAGAATGTAAAACAATATTGCTTATCTAATAAAATACTGGAACTCTGTATAATGAAGTTTTGTAGCACTCTGTATATCTCTTTAATTCATATAATTATTTGCCTGTCAGATTTCTGGTAAATACAGTCTAACTTCAATGATTTGAACACCGCCTTTCTCTCGAACAGTCCGCCTGGTCCCGAACTAGAACTCTTTATGTTCTTTAGTGTTCTACTTCCTATGGCTTGAACTACCCGTAAAATTTCCAACAGTCCAACACCAATCAAGGTCCCGACAGTTAGTTTTCAATGTTTTTGACACCGCTTGGCTAGAACAGACAATAATCAGTTATCATCAAAGGTGCAAACAAAGGCACGATAAATGTCTCGCTAGTTAGGACAGTGCGCTGTTGAATTAAATAAATAACACATTAAAGCGGATGAAAATATATTGATTGTTGTGTTTCTTTATACCACAATAATGATAATTATAATCAAACTGTTATTCGTTTTTTTTTTAGAAAATTGTAATTGTTTTGCTGTATATATAAAAGTACTAAGGAATATTAGAAGTTTTTTTTTCGTTAGTACATCATGTCAAATATTATTTTTGAATATAAGCGAACGAATTATACAATGGAAGGCTGTGAAGTGATGCAACGGTTCTACGAATCGCATATCATCAGCAACAAAGAACAACACTAAAATAGGAAATATTATGTATTATTATGTATTAGCTTAGTTAAGTAAACAGAAACTCATTCCCACAAGCCAACCACGGATTGCTCGAACTCTGCTGGCTCGAACAAATTTTGCGGTCCCGTTTGAGCCATCGAAGTTTGACTGTATTTAATATCTGTTAGTTCAGTCATGTGAAAATTTGTCTTTGGGTCCAATGAGCAAGATGTATGGTGGATCATAGAACAAAATTGACATCAACATTTACCTCAGAAGTTTGCCATTGCAGGTGTGTTCAACTTGAATGTTTCTGTAGATTCCTTGTTCTTCATTGGAAGTCAGTTAGTGGCCCTCAGTAAGCTGGGCAAGGTCGGGGTCTGGCACTCCATGACCCACATCTGGCAGGTTAGTGCATTTCACACATTTACTGCTTTTACTATTTGCTAATAAAACTAGAATGATGTCTTGTCACCCGAACATTTATTTATCCTAACTAAAAACAAAACAGGTGTGCAGGTTCGTGCCACATGTCCCAAGAGTGACCTTTGGAAAATTTATGTTTACACAATCATTTTTATGCCCTCAAAGGGCAAGGTTTTATGCCCTCAAAAGGTGGGAAATGGTTATTGCACTGTCCATCCCTCTGTCCTTTTGCCCATCCTTCTGGTAAATGTTTTACAATTTTTGCCTCCAAAGCCGCTTGAGGGATTTCATTGAAATGTAAAAATACTGTTTGTCTCCAAGCCAAGTTATGCATATCGTCAGGAGATTCTGCTTTGATTTTTTTGACAGTTATGGGCCTTTTGACTATTACTTCTAAATTTTTTTGAATGGATTAACTTCAAACTTCAGATATTTGTTCCTTATGATCACCCACATTATTCCTTATCATCACCCACACAGACTTCCTGAAAGTTGAAAAAAAGAGTCAGACATTTTGTCAGACAAAGTGTGAACAACCCTCTGACTGAAATAATTCTGTCTGACCGAAACATGTTAAAAAGGAATAAACAGTTCAAATTTTGTCTGACACTTGGTCTGATAACATAAGAAATCATGTCAGACCGACCACAATTTTAACAGACAGGTCCTTCGGTCTGGCAACCTTAGGGAATTCTGCCCACATCTTATGAGGTAATCTAGCTCTCTTATTTCACATGTGACAATAATATTATAATTTAACATATAATTTTTAACTTACCTTAAAAAATTAATACTTTTAGTAACTTTAACCTCACTTAGATGAAAAGTCATCTCTTTTCAACCATGTCAACAGGCATTTTCAATTATATATGTATACCAATTTGATTTCAAAGCTAGATTATGACAGTATGTCAATTTCCTGTGACAGCCATTGTTAAAAGTATAACTCAACTTTATACATTCATTATATGGGGCGCGTCACGGGAAAAGGTACCTTCGGACATTTTTAGTGATATTTTAGTTTTTACTTAATTTAGAAAGAACTTACAACTGTAAATCAATTTCTTATAACTAATATGTGATTTTGTTACACATTTTGACTATACAATTGTATTTTCACCGCGAAATGCATAATAAATAATGTCGTCTGCTCAGGTTTATGACGTAATTTTAAAGAATGACGTCAACTGTCCGAAGGTACCTTTTCCCGTGACGCGCCCCATATGTTTAATGATTAAAATATCACCGCTGATTTGATGTATTACAGATCCAGGATGTGAATGCCATTACAAGCTACGATAAAGCTGGTTCTTTCTTGTTGCTTGGTTGTGAAAATGGCTCCGTGTATTATATAGGTATGTGTATCCATTTAATAATTATTTGTATAGTTTAAAATCTGTGCATGGGGACCATACATGATAAAATGTTAGAAATATGATTTGTTGTCATTCAATGCAAAAATCATCAGGAATTCATTTTCACAAGGTTAATCATACAAACCTGTTTTCAGGTGTTTTGGTAATTTGACACATACTTTGTATATCACAATAAGTTTATATGCGTACTGTGCACAGTTTTTGATTAGTTATTATTTGAATTATTATTTGAAAACATATTTTTTATGACTCTGCACTTATTTAGAACAATGCTCTATCTCCTAAGTGTTATTCTAGTCGGTGAGTTGATACCCGAAAACGGGAAAGCCAGATGATATCGCCAAATACTACTACATGTACAAACACAAACAAATCTGCAGGGGGTTTACATGTTTTTACTGTTACTAAAAGTACTTAAAAGAACTGGTTATATCATTATATCCCCCTTTGAAAAAGTGAGGGTTGGTTGATTTCAATCTCTCCGTCTGTCTGTAACCAACCTTGTCCAATCAGTAACTATACAACATATTGGTATACAGTCCTCAGATTAAGTGGTCTTTAAAAGCATCTGATCTTTGTTCACAAGGGAATTTGTTTGTTAACCCTTTCCTCCACTGATGGTCTTGTTCACAGGTGGTCTAGAGTTACACGTGGATCTTTAGCACAGGTTTGACTATATCTATTTTGCTTTGCATATTTTAGACATGCAGAAATTTCCATTACGCATGAAGGATAATGACTTGCTGGTGACAGAGTTGTATCGGGATCCTGCGGGCGACAAAGTTACGGCACTCAGTGTTTATTTAACTCCTAAAACTAGTAAGTTCTACATGACGTGTTTCTCGTTTGACTCCTGTATATTGTGTAAAGTTTGATATAAGTTAGAAGTTAAATATATATCAAAAGCATCATTACCTTAGTATGATACACTTTTTTTAGTTTTTTCTGTAAAGAATGTAACCAATTTTTGTGTTGCCCTTTCAAAGAAAATCTAATGCTTTTTGTGTCGCCTGCGATAGCAGGTAGACACATAGGGATGCTATTGTCCGGCGTCGTCTTCGTCGTCATCGTCGGTGCCGTCGTCCGGTAGTCCCCCAACTTTAACCTATATAAACAAATAAAGGAAGACAAACTCCAATATTTCACTACGCGTTTCGAGTTTATTTGACTCTTTTTCAGGTGAATGTTATTATATCAACATCTCTTATAAACAATGTCTTATTTTGGCGTAAAAAAAAACCAAATAAAAAATAAAATAAAAAAATAAACTTTAACCTGAAACTTAATGTTGCCTATAACTTTGAAAGTACTTGACATTTTCACTTCATACTTGGAATATATCATCAGCATGAACAATGCCATCTGTGACGACAAGAATGATAACTCCAGTTTCAATATTTTTTTAGTTACGCCCCATTCAAATGCAACTTTAACCTGAAACTTAATGTTGCCTTTAACTTTGAAAGTACTTCACCTATTCACTTCATACTTGGAATATATTAGGGATGGGACCGAACATTCGGGTATCCGAATATTCGCAAACCGGCCGAATATTCGGATGCAAAACGGTATTCGGATACTTGCATTTTTTACTATTACGATCTATTTAACAAAAAGAAACTTAAAATCCCTATAATTTCTAATTATTTTGAATGTTATTCTCCGTGTCAATTATACCTGTCATACTGCATCTGGTCATTAACAAGTTGTTGATTCGGTTAATTGACACGAGTGCCTGAATCGCCGCTCTATATTGGCAGTTAGGACGAGGTGCGAACAGAGTGTTGTTTGATATCATTGTCTGCTTTAATTGGCAACATTGACATTTCTTTTTCAGGTAAACAAAACGTAAATAACAAACACCCAATTAAAAACTTACCCAATCAGTCTTAATATCTTTATTTTAAAAGCCAATCAAAACGAATCGCTCACAAATTAACAAATGAAACATCATTACTCATTTGAGTGTACATGCACTAATTACGAATAATAAAATAATAAAAACATATCATATCAATATCAAGGGTTAGACGCGCTTTTCAATGATTAGCAATGACTTCACGTCATACTGTACACACGATGACGACTGCGACAATAACAACAACTTAAGGCATCGGCAGTACTATCCTTCAAAACTGATTCCAGTTCACGAGTTATCGACTGCCAGTATCAATGAGTTGCATTAGTAACTATAATTAAACATTGTTGATCAATTCAAACCCGTAATAACGTTAATGACGTTAATAAAGAGTTCGTCTGGCAAAACTTTACATATTTTCGGATAAGCTAATATTCGAATAGTGAAATATGAACCGTTGATCACGCGAATATCCGAATATATTCGGATAACCTAAGCGAATATTCGAATGCCTATTTTAGAATTTGTTCCCATCCCTAGAATATATCCTTAGCATGAACAGTGCCATCTGTGACGACAAGAATGATAACTCCAGTTTCAATATTTTTTGAGTTATGCCCCTTTCAAATGCTACTTTAACCTGAAACTTAATGTTGCCTATAACTTTGAAAGTACTTGACCTTTTCACTTCATACTTGGAATATATCATCAGCACGAACAATGCCATCTGTGACGACAAGAATAATAACTCCAGTTTTAATACTTTTTGAGTTACGCCCCTTTCAAATGCAACTTTAACCTGAAACTTAATGTTGCCTTTAACTTTGAAAGTACTTCACCTATTCACTTCATACTTGGAATATATCATCAGGTCCCATTTCAGCCAATCAGATGCTTGAGATTTGAGACTGGTTTCCATGCTCAGTTTTATAACCTTGGGCACAGTGTATTATCCAGCCAGCACATTATATGTGTCATCTGATCAATATCTACACTGTTTACTTTTATCCGAATATATTCGGATAACCTAAGCGAATATTCGAATGCCTATTTTAGAATTCGTTCCCATCCCTAGAATATATCCTTAGTATGAACAGTGCCATCTGTGACGACAAGAATGATAACTCCAGTTTCAATATTTTTTGAGTTATGCCCCTTTCAAATGCTACTTTAACCTGAAACTTAATGTTGCCTATAACTTTGAAAGTACTTGACCTTTTCACTTCATACTTGGAATATATCATCAGCACGAACAATGCCATCTGTGACGACAAGAATAATAACTCCAGTTTTAATACTTTTTGAGTTACGCCCCTTTCAAATGCAACTTTAACCTGAAACCTAATGTTGCCTTTAACTTTGAAAGTACTTCACCTATTCACTTCATACTTGGAATATATCATCAGCATGAACAATGCCATCTGTGACCACAAGAATGATAACTCCAGTTTCAATATTTGTTTTAGTTATGTCCCTTTCAAATGCAACTTTAACCTGGAACTTAATGTTGCCTATAACTTTGAAAGTACTTGTCCTATTCACTTCATACTTGGAATATATCATCAGCATGAACATTGCAATCTGTGATGACAAGAATGATAACTCCAGTTTCAATATTTTATGAGTTATGTCCCTTTCAAATGCAACTTTAACATGAAACTTGGTGTTGCCTGTAAAATGGAAAGTACTTGTTCATTTAATTCATTTAATACTTTGAATAACTCATCTGCATTTACAAACCAATTTTTGAAGATGATAACTCAGGTTTCACCATTTTAGTTATTCCCCTTTTAAATGCAATTTAGATGACACATGTGTTCTGTGGTGTAGTATTGAAATCAACTTAAATAAAATATTTTTATTATATATGATTTAACATAGGCCCACATTTCAACTTTTTCCATACAGGCGACACATGTGTTCCGTGGAACACAACATTCTAGTTCTATCTATCTGTTGGTCCACGAAAACTTAACGTTGGCTATAACTTTGCCATTTCTTTATATTTCTTTATGAAACTTTCAAATTATATTGCTTATGTAACTTGCTCATAAAGATGCCAAATTCTTTAGGTCAAAATCACATTTAGTGGATGTATGCCTCATTTTGTACTAGGATTTTTAAACAAAAACTTAACATTGGCTATAACTTTGCCATTTCTTAACTTAATATTTCTTCATCAAACTTTCAAATTATATTGCTCATGGCAACACACATTATCTTGCCAAGTGCTTTAGGTCAAGTTAGAGTTAATGCAGCTTTTTGTACTTGAATTTTTATTAAGACATAATACCATGGGCACGACAAGTGTTCAACTGAATATCCATCTAGTTGTTGGTTATTATAACTAAGGCATTTTTTTATCACCCTTGCAAAGTACAGTAATACTGAGATAGAGTTATTTCTGAAAGGCTTCTGACATTTACAGGATTACATTTGACTAAGGTTTTTTCTGCAACTTTTAATAGCTATACAGTACAACAGTATGTATATTGTTAATTAGCCAGTCGCTTATTGTATGAAATAAAAAAATCTAAAATAATTATCTTAATAATTAACACTTTCATCCATATATATTCCTTTTTGGAATGGGCAAACAGTGTAGATCCAGACCAGCTGGTATATCCTTGCTGTCTGATTAGAATCTGCACTGTTCACTATTTGGTCACTTTTAACCATTTAAATAAAAAAGCAATCAGTGTAGATACTGATCAGATGGCACAGATGTGGGTCATCACCTTTTGCCCAGGACATAAAGGGTTTATATGGAGGAAAGGGTTAAGTTGTAAAAACAGTCACTGTGTAAACATGTCATAGAAATCAAGAGAACAGACGATGGCAGTAGTAAGTGTGGCGCTTTTGCTGTGAAGTTTCAATATTTTCAGTTTTAACTCTTTTTTTCTCTGTGGATACACCTTCTATCACATGGGTGACCTGGGTACATGCAGATCTGCCAGTACATATGGATTTTAGATATGGGAGGTTATTTCTTATCTGGTCCCAAGGTTATAAAGCTGAGATTGGAAACCAGTCTCAAATCTCAAGCCTCTGATTGGCTGAAATGGCGACTGGTCGCCATTTCAGCCAATCAGATGCTTGAGATTTGAGACTGGTTTCCATGCTCAGTTTTATAACCTTGGCACCAGGTGTGAGCAGTGTAGATCCAGATCAGATGGCACAGTGTGCTGACTAATACAGATTTACACTGGCCATCCATATGATAAAAGGGGTATCCATGGAATAAAGTGTTAAATAAAACTGACTGTTGAATTCATACATGTGTTTAGGTTCAGCTGTTCATTTTTTACTTTGTTATAAGTGATTGAGCTTATTTATTTTGAATTTTAATAATAAAAAGAACTTAAAGCATAAAACATCTAAGATGATTAATTTACACTTTTGTGGGTGTTGGTGATATGTCTGTCCCCAAACATGCAGCTTAACTTGATTATTTATCCAAGGAAAACCCTGCTAAATAAATTAATATTCTGGATACTGTGCATAATGTTTTTAGTTCAATGCATTTTAAGTACAGCAAAACATAGAGGATATTTGTTTTAACCAGTTTAAGATAGAAATACGTATATTTCACTGAGTTAGCTCCTGAATTCGTATTTTCACGAATGGCAAAGCCACGAGTGAAAATACATGATTCCGGAGTTCACGAGTGAAATATATTTCTATCTTTCACTGGTAAATACAAATTTTCTTTTTATTTTATGCTTTTAATGCACAAGTTGTGTGAATTTGACAGAAAAATTGCAAGAAATGGCGCCAAAACCGCTTGTTTATGATGTGACGTCATGACGTCAAATATCCGACGTGAAAAAAGCTGTGAAAATAAAAATGATATTCCTCTGTTTGAAAACAGTGAAATACCACTTTTATTTCACCTGGAAAATTCTATAATTGAATTCACTGAAAACCTAAACAAAAATAAGGTTTACAACAAATATAAGTTTAACCCTTTACTCCATATATATGGGTTTCATGGCTTGGGAGACCAGGTCCCAAGGTTATAAAACTGAGCATGGAAACCAGTCTCAAATCTCAAGCATCTGATTGGCTGAAATGGCGACTGGTCGCCATTTCAGCCAATCAGATGCTTGAGATTTGAGACTGGTTTCCAAACTCAGTTTTATAACCTTCAACCCAGACAGCACATATGTGCCATCTGATCAATATCTACACTGTTTACTTTTAGAATCGTTATGTAATTTCTGATCAAGAGGCAAATAGTGTTACTGTAGTTTCTTTTCAGACGGCAAAGATGTGCCAGAGCTGATCTGGATTTTCATTGTTCCCAGATGGGATAAAACCCCTCAATATGGAGTAAAGGGATAATGTTATTTATTACATGAACTATAAATAGACGCAACGCGATTGGTCACACCCCCAAAATAACTGAGTCAATAAATCTAGATATTGACCCGCTTTCGCTGATACTGACCTGTCTATAAATAGAATGCGAAAGTTTCCATCTTTTATATTATTTATAGTTCATATAATAAACTATTATATATGTATAACTATTTATAGTTCATGTAATAAAACAGTTATTTACTTATTAGCTGGGAAATATGCTGTTTATATTGACCGCAAAAATCGTTATTGACCTCGGCTATCGCCTCGGTCAATAACGATTTTTTAGGTCAATATCACAGCATATTTCCCAGCTAATAAGTAAATAATTGTATAATACTTAGATATGTCACTTATGAAATCTACTACTCTGCTCAAAGGTGTATTAAAAATATCATTTATTAACTATTTATTTTTAACATTCATAACCATTGCTCATGCAACTATTGTAGACTGTTAATAAACAGATATTATTAGCAAACTGGATTGATTTGTACTTTAAAAGGTCTTAGTGGAAATTGGATAGAGATTGCTTACGGCACAAGTTCGGGTACAGTCCGGGTGATAGTACAGCATCCCGAGACAGTGGGACATGGTCCCCAGCTGTTCCAGACATTTACAGTACACAGAAGTCCTGTGAACAAGGTCATGTTGTCAGAAAAACACCTGGTCTCCGGTAAGAATGCTTATTTCAATTATTAATCCCTTTAACTAGTGCACATCTTTTACTCTAGTACCCTTACCCCTTTATTTTACGGAAACAGGTTGACTTGTATACTTCAAGTTAGCACATCACTGTAGGTTAATAAGCCTTCTTCTGGTGTAATAAAGAAAGCTTACCACTTTGATATTCAGTCCCTGTAAGAAATTTGCAGCTCCTGAGTGTTTATTTCTGTCAAATTGCAACAGTCTACCATCTTGTTGAAAATCAACATCAGCAGCACAAATATTTTCAGTTTCATTGATAATATGGTCAGTTATATATACCGGTAAATAACAATTTATGAACAATAAATGTAAGAAACTTATGTGAGTTTTTCAGCTTAGTGTACATCTGTTCAAAGTGTTATAAAAATGTATGAGATTCACTTTTCAAACATAACTAAGCATGTGTCTTTGATATTTTTTTGTAAAGGACCTTATTAACTGGAAAGAATAAGGAATCGTTAAGATAAAATATATTTGCAGTTAACATCGTTTATTGAAAATCTGTTTTGTATACATAAAATCTTCTAAATGCAGCTAGTGAACAGAATAAATTCTGAAGTTTGATAAAGCTAAATTCAATGTTATCCTTACAATATCCGACCAAAAGATGATTATTTTGATTGCAGTTTGTTCTGAATACAACCATGTGCGTACCTGGAGTGTGACAAGATTTCGGGGAATGATCTCAACACAGCCTGGCTCCACCCCTCTGGCTTCATTTAAAGTGATATCTCTTGAAGACTACGATCCACAACAAAGTTACATTGCGGGCAATGACTTTGGTAAGTTTACTGATAGAGCTTTGACAGATTAGGAACAGCCAGTGGTTGACTACTGTGGTATGGTTTACCGGTAGCTTCCCGGGGAGTTAATTTTGAGGAATGGCCAAAAATGACTTTTTCACATGGGCATAAATGCAGGCAGTTATATTATTCTCACTTAATAAAACTGTAATTGTGTAAATTTTTGTGGAAATAAAGTTTCATGGTAAATGGTAAAATGGGGTTTTCATAGGTACTAAAGTTCATGATTTTTTAAGTTTCTACAATCACTTTTGTTTACAATTCTATATTTTTTATTAACGTTTTAAATTGCTGATTCACGAAATCTGCAATTTTTTTTTACCCCGACAGATACCATGAGTTTTCAGTATTTAACCTTTCAAAAACAATGACCTTCTTCTTGCATTTATTACCAGGTCCATTTGGAGAGCAGGATGACCAGCAGGTGTTTGTCCAGAAGGTTGTTCCAGAAACAGATCAGCTGTTTATAAGGTTGTCCTCTTCAGGGAAGAGGTAAGTAAACTCTTTAGGAAAATTTTGTTTAGTTTCTCAGGATCATAGTTATGACCCGGGGTCATATGCAAGGTTTCCAAAAAGGGGGTTCATTTGGGGCAATTTAAGATTACTTATGTGATAAGATTCAACTTTCTGGCTTAATCACCATGAAAAATATTGCTGCCCAAAAAGGTGTTCGAGCAACCCAATTGAAACCCCTCTCAAACCACTCCTGTGACAATATTTAGGTTTGTTTCAGAATAGTTGTTTGTTATCACATATAAATCAAACATGGTATTTATACTGTATTAAAGTATTTTTTTTTTTTTAAGTAATCATTTCATTAGTTTTTATATTACATTGTATCAAAACTTTCACAAGACTACCTATTTAATGTCTGCATTTGGGAAAATTGATTGTGATTTTTGTGTAACTTGTGTAACTTATCTGGTTAGAACAGATTTCTTTTTATGTTACTTTCACATATGATCCTATCTTGTTAATGTCTGCATTTTGGCGAATGGATTATAGTTGTGTGTATCACAAGTTGGCTCGCTCAGTAGAGTGGCTGCCAGTCCAAGGTGTATGGGTAGATTCTGCAGCAAAGCAATAGTAGTTTTGACAGCTTGACAAGATGGTGATAAGGCTAGATGCATCTCACTTTGTTAAATGAAGAGAAATTGTCAGATATTTCCAGAGTTGGTTTTTAAATCCACATTACTCATTCCTGCTACAAAACCACACTTAACACAGCAGAAGAATGGTAAAAATTAAGTTTCAAAGTTCATAATTATACATCAGACACATTCATCACATCATTTTGGAGTTTAAAATTTTTGTATCAAATAATTTTTTTTAGTTGTCTTCCTAAATAAGGTTCAAGTTTATAAATGTAAAGAACATCTTAGGTACTTAAGCCAAAAAGAAGTAAATGGTTCCTGTTATAATCATTGTTATTTCAGGGTTTGTGTGATAAAGTCTGTTGATGGAACCACAATAAGTGCATTCCGGGTGCACGAGTGTGAAGGTTCCAGCAGGATGGGTTCCCGGCCGCGTCGCTTCCTGTTTACGGGGCACACTAATGGAGGGATCCAGATGTGGGACCTTACTACAGCTCTAGATCTGATGAGCCCCAATGACGATGGTATATCCATGTTCTCTTTTAGCTCTTCTGTCACATAGTGACAGGGTGAGCTTTTGTGATTGCCTTTCATTGGTCGTCTGTCATCCATTCACAATTCAATTGTTGTCTGCACTCTAAGGGTCTTAATTTCTTTATCGTTCTTATCTACCTAAATTTATAATGACACTTTGTTTCTTATGGCAGAGCATTGGTATAGTATTGCAAAGGATAGGAATCATTGTCTCTCAAAATAGAGTTTTATAGTAAAATCTTTAAGAAAAACAGTAAAAGAGCCCCAGTAACAAACGAACAACCAAAAAAGCAAATAAGTTCTAATGTTGCTGTATTTGCAACAAAATAAGTAAAAATGGACAATTTCTATAATGTAAGATTCAGAACAAATGGCAATGGAAATTTGGTATGTCAAGTATAGTCCCACTGTTAAGTCTAATGGTTCAGTATGATGAAAGCTCATTCCATCACCTTGGTGCAATAATGATGTATCTCCTTCATATTTCAATGGTACTTAATACCAGTTTTTGCAGTAAGGTGATGATAATTGTTTTTTTTGTGATGCTTTCTGTTTCAGTTCCAAAAGACCAGACTTTGGGAGGACCCACAGCTAAAGAACTTGTTAAACTTCTAGACCAGTGTGACATCTGTCAGTCCCAGAACTCCACCCCTTGTATCAGCCCCTCCCCGTCAATCATGGGTGGCACCTTGCAGCGTCCAGGAGGGGACTTTGTGCACGGGATATCTGTGCCAAACATGGACTCCCTGGAGAACCTTGAGGAGCGTGGGGCAGTGGGCGGGGTTGAGAAGTCTCAGGTCACCAGTTTATGATGCATGCATTAACTGTTTACCCTAAAGGTGACTAACTGCATGTTATATAGTGTGTAGATTTACCCACGTTCACCCTTTACTCAATATGTACAGATTTTAATGCATGTGCAAACAGTATAGATCCAGAATGCCTGGCACAGCCTTGCCATTTGATCAGGATCTACACTGTAAGCTTCGTAGTCAGAAAATAACCTAATTAATCAAAAAGCAAACAGTGTAGATCCTGATCTGATGGCAATGATGTTTCAGCTAATCTTGATCTACACTGTTTGCCCATGGATAAAAGCTATATCTTCTGGAGTAAAGGGTAAAACTCTGTGATATGCCAGCCAGGGATGATTTTCCAGAATTTATATTTATTATTCTGAAAAATGAAAATTAAGTTGGAGAATTGTTTACGTAAATTGTTTTAGAAAGGCAGCTGTTATTCCTGCTTTGCTCTATGTTTTACACAAAACTAATCTTGCTTAATAATTAGATGTTTTGGTGTAAGTTGCAAATTGTTTTATATTTCTTGATAGTATTGTGTTATTGTATTTGTACATAATAAAGATATTGTTGAAACTTACACTGTAACAATACCTAGTATTTTACTGCAATACCCTGTATTTTAAAGTGCTTGATTCTTGGTCATTTATAGTGTCTGCAATATTAACTGTGATCATTTTAACTTCCATGTTTTCACTATGACTTGCCTTTCACCATTTTTTCCATTGTTTGAAATGTATACATCTTCTTGAAATGTTTGAACTGTAGTATTGATCGACATGAAATATTTACTCTTCAACTTTGTCCTCTATGATCAGGTCTTATTCATCTAACAAATCATAATTTCTGATGCTAAACAGTGTGACATATTACTTTAAAAGGTGTGGCTTAAGTAGAACTGTTCACAATTTATTGGATGTTGCACAAAGTTTTGACATGTGACGTTGACAAGCACGTATGTTTGGCCACGAGTTGCCATGTAAAAGCATGCAATTGTTCACTTTGTCGTCAATGTGGCTGTTCCAACAGCCATTCAAAAAGGCCATAACATCACGAATGCTGCTCATAATTTCTGTATTAATGAGAGAATTTATTTGTATCAATATTAGGACTGAAGTGATATTTGATAGTTTTCATTTTGCCCTGAAAAAAACAGTTGGACTGATTAAAGTATGCTAGAAGCCATTCTGGCTTCACACACTTTAAATAACCCAACTGTTTTCCATACCCAAATGAAAACCATCAAATATCAATTCAATCCTTAAGTAAAGTCATATGGTGCAGAATGATGGTTTAAAAAAACAATATATATAAGCCAATCTCTTATCACATTCTTAAAATTGTTGGAAGCTTAGTCCCCTATATCCTTACTTTCATTAGTATATATTTAAAGGCAGTGACACACAGAAAAAATTTATACATGTAATGAAAAACAAAATAAAAATAAGGTACATGTATTAGGCGTAACAAAATATACATGTACTAACCTGAAGTAAATCGTCAACAATAACAGTGCTGTCCAATGATGCTGCTTGCTTTGCATGATGTCATACTAACCGTAGTGTCATGGATGCTGTTTACAAAAATTTTGTACACATACTACTTATTTTGTAGCTAATGATTTTAGGTTAAATTTGAGAAATATGACATGTCTGGGATGTTGATAGATTTCACAGCCAGTGAGAGCTAGACCCAATTAATTTCATACTGTTCACTTCTTAAATGTTTTCAAAATGGTTAAAATTTAAGTTGATCATTCCTTTAATGTTCTATGTTGGAATATAAAAGGGTGTTGTTTATTTTGTTTTGCTCTGATTGAAGCTTATTCTACCAACCACTAGGTGGGTAAAGAGTTCGAAATTAAAATATACTTGTATATTTACAGCACATCACTGGAGACCTCAGATACAGACATAACAGAAGCAACAGTTACTGGGTCTGATTTCTAGATTTCACCAAAAATTCTACATGACATAGTTTGCATTTCATCATGGATTCAAAAGTGATCCAGATCTGAATTGTAGAAACTTCCAGGGGCTGCTACATGACATGTTTTTCAGTACATCATGGATTCAAACTGAAATAACAGCCCTAGATCTGAAATATAGAAACTCATGAGGGCTGCTACATGACTTTTTTAGTACATAATGAATTAAAAGTGATGTAACATCCACTAGAAATGATCTGTAGAAACTTGAGCATTGTAACATGACATGTTTTTCAGTACATCACAGATTAAAAGTGACAAATGAGCCACTGGATATGAACTGAAGGAACTCCTAAGGGCTGCTACATGACATGTTTTTCTGTACAT